>OX392500.1:1200000-1800000 GCA_947623375.1 Apotomis capreana | reverse complement strand
CCTTAAGTGGTTAAGTTTGCACCTGGTATGTATAGCTCTCCATACAAATGAGGTGCAAAGTTAACGCAAACAATACCTTTGTTGTATGGGAGCCCCCCTTAAATGTTTATTTTATTTTATTTTTAGTATTTGTTGTTATAGCGGCAATAGAAATACATCATTTGTGAAAATTTCAACTGTCTAGCTATCACCGTTCTTGAGATACAGCCTGGTGACGGACGGACGGACGGACGGACAGCGAAGTCTCAGTAATAGGGTCCCGTTTTTACCCTTTGGGTACGGAACCCTAAAAATGAATTACTGGTTGAAAACTAGAAACATATATTTGAAATAACATAATATTTTATAATGTTGTGTTTTTTTAATTCATGCATTTAAGGGTTAATAGTATTATTGTATAATAGCTACCTGGCTTCAGAAGCGGCGGTCTATTTAGCGTTCGCGCCGGGGTCATGACCAATACGTTGAGTCACTTGTTTTAGCAAAAAAAATGGTTGTATGGTGGCCTGGCGTATAGTGTACGGCCGACGGCGCTTGGCCGTGAATGGGTACATGTCGAGATTTCGAAAAACTGCTCTAAATATTCGTGAGAGTCCGAACGGCGGGTGTACATCACGAATTTGCAAAACTATACCAAAATTACTATTTTGTACCGCGTGTTCCTCCCTGGCCGCCGGACCCCAGAACCTTGAAAATTGAAAGCTTGAAAATAGTAGGTACAAGTTATTTTACCCTTTGACCGCCAAAGACGGCAAATCACGTCATCGGAAATTCGTGCCACTGACGCCAACGACGCCTATTGACGTCAAAAATTTCAATGGTCAAAATCAAAAACATGCTAATTCAAACCACTATCTGTGTATTTCAATCTCTGTTGATTTTGGAGCACTTTTTTTTTGGTGGTTTGGCGTCAGTGGCACGGTGAATTGCTTTGCCGCTTGGCGCTCAAAGGGTTACAAGTATACATTCAGTTGCTACATTAAAAAAATTGGGCAAGTGCGAGTCGGACTCGCGCACCGAGGGTTCCGTACAAACACTCCATCCTTAAGTGGTTAAGTTTGCACCTGGTATGTATAGCTCTCCATACAAATGAGGCGCAAAGTTAACGCAACCAATCCCTTTGTTGTATGGGACCCCCCTTAAATATTTATTTTATTTTATTTTTAGTATTTGTTGTTATAGCGGCAATAGAAATACATCATCTGTGAAAATTTCAACTGTCTAGCTATCACCGTTCTTGAGATACAGCCTGGTGACAGCCGGACGGACGGACGGACAGCGAAGTCTCAATAATAGGGTCCCGTTTTTACCCTTTGGGTACGGAACCCTAAAAATATTGGATGTAGCTAACTTTGGTTCTATATGACTCAATTATGTACAGTCGCCATCAGATATATAGCAGCATACAAGGCGTTCATAAATATTTGAACATGACTTATAGACTGGGCGTTACAGTACATGTTCAGATATTTATGAACGCCTTATATGCTACGATATATATCTGATGGCGAATGTACATAATTGAGTCCAATATAACCAGGTCGGAAATCGTATGTACTTTCGTAGTTTTGAAGATATTGTAAAGGTCGCCACCCGGCTGGTGAGTATACTCCGCACCCGGACCCCGTCCGGATCCGCTGATATCCACCGATATTATGATGTCGATAACAAGAATAATGTACCTATCTTCTACCTTCCGAATAAACGGTTTTTTTTGTATTAAAATGGCTTCACAAATAATTATCATATATTTATACGTCAATGCATATTATTAAACTTTTTACGTACAAGCGCCTGTGAAAATATAATACCAACGTATATATCGTTTCACTACGGTGCGCATATATTGCTATTAGTTTATCACAGGCGCTTATATACAAAAAGTTTAACCCTTAGAACGCCACTGTCGTGCCTACCACGCCAACGACCACTAAAGGGGTAATGGCGGACGCTGTCAAAGAAATTTTGCTGCTGACAGTTAAGGTATATTTTCGCTCTTTCTTTTTTCAACTATTGGCGTACCTATAAGCCACAGTTTGATATGGGAGGAAAAGCGTTCTAAAGGTTAATGTAAAGATAATAATATTAATAATAATTTGTGATACCATTTAATTACAAAAAAGGTTTGTTCGGTTCGGCAGGTACATTATTCTGTTCTCAACAAAACATTACACTTCTTTGACTGGACATATATTATGACGGATGTTTAGGGGGGCTGCCGCCCCCCATGTTTAAAGCCGAGTTTTCATTATTCCAATCTAGTAAACCAGTAGTACCAGTTGTGGTCGTCAAGACTGAGTATTTAAAATGACAGGAGATGCCATGCACGGGCGACCCCCTCCGGCAAAATAAATGGTCAACTAGTCAAGCATGTTATATAAAACTACTTGAAGTCGCTTCAACGTAATTTTTTTTGCATCGATCTGTATCGCATGACACTTCTCTAAAAATGGTTAATCGTGCAGATATTTTCTTGTAAAAGGCGATCTAACAGCTCAAATTCGCAACAAGAACGCGTTTCCGATTACAGGTAAGTATTTTTACTAAGTATTAAATGTGTATTGAAGTACAATCTCCATTTAAAGAAAAAACCGTTACGACACGTAAACGACGGATAAATGTGGACAAAAAAACAGTGGTACGGGGGCGAGGGATGTGACAGAGTCAAGAAAGTGACTCAAAAGGGCGTGCCAGGATAAGCTAAGTGATTCTGCCCCCGACGAATTTGGGCTTGTAATTTTTATGGTTGGTGTGGCTCTACACCAGTAATTATTGTGCAAAATTTGAGCACCCTAAACATTATAGTTTTTGTAAAAAAAAAAAAACGACAAATCATTGTTCTTTGATTACTTTTTTTCTAGTTAACCGATTTTAGTATAATTCACATATGTTGTACATTGAGTCAAGATAATTATATGACATAATAATATTTTCATTATGTCATAGCAAAAAATAAAATAAAAGCTGACTAAACTTTTTTAATTTTTTTTTAAATTACTTACAGGTTAGAGACCGCTCTAGTTTTTTCACCAATAGTACACCCACTAATAAACTACAACATGTATTTTTTTCAAAATTTTATCTGAGGGAGAACATAGAGATATCTTTAGGTACATACATTTCCTAGACTCGCCTTAATATAACATAATACGAAATGTGTGAAACCTCTTTAAGAAAACGAAAGCATGCTTTTATTGAGCAAGTGCTCATTAGTAGCACGTATGACACAACGTTGCTAGTAATGAGCAAGCTTATTTAGAGCATGCTGAAAAATCAACCGACGTTTGATTTTCGAGCATGCTCCCTGACATAATGACATAATGAAAATATTATTATGTCATATAATTATCTTGACTCAATGTACAACATATGTGCATTATACTAAAATCGGTTAACTAGAAAAAAAGTAATCAAAGAACAATGATTTTTCGTTTTTTTTTTTTTACAAAAACTATTAGGTGCTCAAATTTTGCACAATAATTACTGGTGTAGAGCCACACCAACCATAAAAATTACAAGCCCAAATTCGTCGGGGGCAGAATCACTTAGCTTATCCTGGCACGCCCTTTGAATGAATCTTTCATTCATTCGATCACTGCAGTTCGTTTAATAGTCATTTTTTTATTACATATTAATTTAAATAGTAGGTATAGATGTAGGATTAAATACTTTTTGCGGATTTAAAACATCTTGGCAGAGGGCAGCTTTTGTTTTCTAATTGTTATGTTTATGTATGATAAAACCACTAAAACGATGAAGTGTGTTTTGTGTTTTTTATACTACCAAATACTACCTACTATTTATTTTAACAAAAATGAGCTTATAATATATTTTAGCTGTCGTACATTAAAATCTCGCAAGATGAGTTAGAAATATTACTATTCTCTGTACATACGTTGCTGAAATTTAATATGAAAATGAATATAATTGTTGGCTTAAAATATAGGGTAAATCGCCAATAATTGGCCACCGTTCAATAACCGGCCACCTCAAACTAAAAATGAACTCTGTACACCTACGCCGTATAGTAACTATAAGCGCAGCGTAGATCGGCCCCCGACTAGATGGTAGCGGGACGTGATGACCTCGTGAGGATAGCGGCGCATCAATGTATCGGTCTGCATGGGATCGCACTTTGTGGCGAGTCTTGAGGGAGGCCTTTGTTTAGCAGTGGACGTCTGTGGCTGATAGATAAATAAGATATTAATTATGTCATTTTTTATATGTGGTAAGTGTAATGAAATTAATAAAAATTTGTTTTATTGTTTTCTCATTGCTCATTCATTCATATGTTTAAATAGCTTGATAAATATGTGGTTTCATATAAGTATATAGGTTCTTACAAATCTCTACTCTCTCTCTTACACTCTACTTTATAATATAAATTAGTAAAAAAAAACAATGATAAAATCAAATAAAGGATATTTGCAAGAATAGTTACAAGTGTGTTACTGGGTTTTCAAATTTCACAATAAATAGTTTCAAAACAATTCATTTCATTCATTAAACTGATAACTCATTCTTCACATGTGAAAACACACATAAAAACTGTATCTGTGTGCATGTCATTTTTAATGTGTTGAATTTTTCTGTAGTGTGCGCTTATCGCTACAACAAAATTTGTGTCTGTTCTTCTTTTGGTGGTGTGCTGTACGTGTTTACCTCGCCGCCCGCTAACATTGGCGAAAAATTTTGTTCGAAGAGTTTACGTTATGACATCTCCATTTGTCTATGCTCTAAGTCAAGACTACAGATAGGTACAGTAACAATGACTTCGAGAGAGAACTTTTTTATAATAAAAAAACACTTTTTCCCATAAAAAAACTGGAATGGCCGTTCGCACGATTCCAGTTGTACTGGAATGTTGGCGCTGGCATCAAAGTAGACCGGCAATCCAGTTACTGGACTGGATTGCTTACTGGAATACTGACTTTCCAGTGCCGGTCTCCATTGTTCCAGTAGAGCATCCAGCAACCCAGTCCAGCGTTGGACTTGAACTGGAATAATGTAAACCAGGATTTAGTGTTATTTCTTCTGTCTATTTTTCCTCTTGCTGCCAAACCGCCTACTATGTCTGATCTTGCAATAAAAAATCATTCAGTGGCTACCGGTTTTTAAGACTGTAGAGAGAGGGACCTTTTGACGATGCGTGCTGTTTCCAGGAGCACCACCTTCTGAATCTGACCCTTCATCCAGCCATCTAGCGAGTGTCTTAAGGTGTTTGTCGAGACTTCGCTATAAGAACGTTCGCCGAAACGACTATCGGGATAATGAATTCGTCTAATCAACAGCGGTCACATCGTGAGCCAAATCAAGATAGGGTAAATCGCCAATTACTGGCCACCGTTCAATAACTGGCACCTCATACTAAAAATTAACTCTGTTCGCTTACAAACATAATACATTTTAGTATAAGGTGTTAATTACTGGCCATACTTCAATAACTAACTGGCCACGTTATACTAAAATGAGTTCAGTTTGTAGGTAGACAGAGTTAATTTTTAGTATGAGGAGGCTAGTTATTGAACGGTGGCCAGTAATTGGCGCTGAGTTTGTTCTTCTCGGCCTTCACGAGGTTCTCGTCATGCGGGAATTGTGGGATGTTAACGTCGACGAGTACTGCCTGGCGCGTGGATCGATCTACTAACACGATATTAGGCTTATTGGCTATAATATAGTCCTATCCGTGATCATAGAACGATCCTACAGAGCACGACCATTCTCGAAAATTGGCATCGCTGCGTACTTACAGTACGGCACCTCGGATCCCACAAAACAGTATCGAAGAGCAAGTTGCTGGTACATTACGTTGTCTGTGCAAGTACCTACTCGCCGAGATAATATGCCTGAGCTGAGTGACACACCGGGACGGCGGCGTGCGCGACAAATGTCGACCGTATACCGTACTTCATCAGGTAATTGTTCGTCATCATTAATTAGACCGCAGTTGCACAGATAACACCGTCGGTTTCCCCTGAAAGGTCTCTGAAGCGTAGCCAGTTCACCGACGCGTGAGCAGATCTACATCCCGCCCCGCAATGGCCTTGTAGAACCGCCCGTGTAGTTACTTGCTCTTTCATACTGCCCTGCATCGATGCTAAGTTTTTTTGGTCTGCGGTGCACTAAAATTATGTTTCTATAAAAATCTATTTGTAGTATTAGGCAAGGAATATAAATATAAACTGTAAATGTTTATTGGTTTCTGATTCAGTACAAACACTTTGAATGTGACTACCAAACTTTTACAACTGGTGGTATCTATAAGTAGTCGGCTAACAAGGGGTTTTAAATAGTATATTACAGAGGGATACCTTTTCTCTCCAACCGACAGTAGTATGATCGGTATGAGTAACCGGACTGACTCCATATGAAATAACGAAACGACCTTTACTAAGACACTAGACAGACACATGACAGTAGGAGAGGAGATGTCAGGGTCAGGGTGCACCTCAGCAGGGCTGCGCGCTCGCAGAGGCGAACAGCAAGTCCAGGGCACTGCAAAGTGCACGGTAGTTGACCTGAAATAATAATAATAAAAGCCTTGTAGGGTAGGTACAGTGGTGGATTGAAAGGGCTCGTCACTTTTGGACTTTAACACCATCTCTTAAAGTCTAAAAGTGAAGAGCCTTTTCAATCCACGACTATACAAAGCAAAGAAAATCGATACACCATAGTCTCATGTAAGTCATTTTCAAAAAACATCTACATAGTTAAGGGCTTTAATGAAAAGAATAACTTAATTGATTCCTTTGTGTAACGATAGTTACCCATATCTTTTTTATGAGTAACTTTCGTAACGCAAAAGACGCTATCGTAATTTTGTTTTTATTAAGCCTTTAACTATGTACATGTTTTTTGAAAATGACTCGTAAAGCGGTGTATGCATGAAGTGCATGAACCAACAAACTCATAGAAGGTAAACACGAACATCGAACACCTTGTTAGCGCGCGCGTTGGTACCACAAACCATGGTTTGGCTATGGAAATCCGGCTACTCTGGCTAGCGACACTTGCTTACGTCACTGATTATTTGCCGCTTTATAGTAACAAAACAAATGTAAGAAATAGATTATATTATTTTTAGTATCTCACACAAAAAAATATGCATTTATGCATTACCATTGTAATCTTCTTTGTCTAAGTTTTATTTTGTCATAATAATTGATTTGAAACCCTCACGATTTTATGAGATTCATACAGGTAACATGGGAATCGGGGAGTATTACGATACACCACTGGGAACACAGAAACGGAATGACAGAACCGACCACCCAATCATAGCGTGGTGACGTCAGCAAGTGTCTTTTCGGAGTAGCATATACCTTGTTTTCTTAGGTATACCATGCCACAACCGAACATCAAACACTACCGGATGGTTCATACGATTCTGTTCCATCTTCGTAGGTATTTACATCACCACACAATCCACAAATATAACTCACCATGCTTTGTTCGTTCGTGCGTACACAGCTTATGACAGCTCATGTATTAATGCGATAGACAAACTTCCTGTCTCTCTGGACCTTTACGGCACCGGACCTGGGCGATCTATCATCTAGTCTAGACGGAATTAGTAGGTGTTAATTACCTCTTCTCCGCAACCGCGCTGGTACCCGAAGGCCTTGTACACCAGCTCGCGCTCCCGCGCAGATACAAGTGACAACATGCCGCGTGCGCACAGTGCTCTGTCCGCGGACACTCGTGGGATCGTGCCGCAGCGCTCCTTGTCCATATCCTGAAAAAAAATACTGTTCACATATTCCGCAAACAGCAGAAGTTGCTATGGAAACAGGCCTGCACTTAGAAGGCCAGGGCCCCTAGGCACTTAAGGCACTTGGCATTTGGCCCCTCTGCTATCGGATAAATAAGGAGAACATAAGTATGGTGCAAGTCCTGCTTCTGGGACTGGGGTCCCTAGGCCCGGGCCTTGTGGGCCTAGGAGTAAATACGGCACTGTGGAAATCAAGTGCTTTAGCTAGATTCCATTAACCTCAAAATAATAATGGTCACTCGGTAGATGATGTTATTTTTAGTTACTTGTGCCGCTATCTGTACCTAGGTAATGGTAGAGAAAAAATACCAACAACAGGGATGTGAATAAATTTTACACTAGTTAATTCTCTAGGTCTAACTTTTTGTGTGTCTAGGTAAACTTCTAGCTAACAGGATTTACCTTGAATACTTCGAGAATATTCGAAAGTTGATCCGGGAACTTGGCCAGCTTGGCGAGCGCCATGGACACGGTGTTCCGCTCCTCGAAGTTGAGGTGGTTGAAGGGCGTGTCGATGGTGGGAATGTGGGGCACCGGCTCCAGGAGGGGTGCTCGCTCCAGCCCGCCCTGGGTGAGGCACTCGCCCACGGTGTCCGCGAAGCGCCGGTACTCCACGTAGCGTCGGCGTGCCGGCGCGCAGAAACTGCACATTTGTGGAAAATTATTAGATGATAAAATTTAAATGGTTTTTCCGTCCATAAGTACTTGTTTGCATTGATTTGACGAAGCGGTTGGCTCGGTTTGTAGTGCAGCTGCCTACTGAGCCGGCGGTCCTGGGTTCGAATCTCGGCCAGGGCAAATATTTGAGTGATGAACTCTAATATTTGTTCCTGGGTCATGGAGGTTATCTATACGAGTATATGTATTTATATATGTATATCGTGCCTATGAAGATATATCGGAACTAACGATAATGAGTTCCATTGTTTATCGGGTGGAGCTGTCTTACGAGGTCCATAGCAAGTGCTTGTAAGTACAATCGATAGAGTTCCGACAAAAGATCGAGTGGTGTTCACGATCACGACACAGAACTTATGAAAAAGCCTTCGGTATGATGCAATGATTAATGGAACCTTTGTCCAGAAGTGGTCTTTGGCTGAAATGATACCTGCTGCTAAATGATAATGTTACTCACACTTCCATGAGCGTGTCCATTTCCAAAGGCGACAGCGACAGACCCGCGGACGCCAGCCCGCGGTAAAAATCTGCGCGCGGGATCAAGAGCTCGTTGTTCTTGTCGAACTGCTGCAGGAAGTCCAGGGGCCGGATACCCTCGCGTACCATCTGCACACAAATATTTAAACAATAACATGTACATTAAGGACCATGGCTTCTTGGTAAATGGTAACGGCCCGCCGTTTGGGGAATAAGTACTTATTGCCTCCTACAGGATAAGATTCCTCGTACAGGGAATCTTCTCGTTCAGGAGTTGGGGGTAAGTGAAACTGATGAGGAGTAGGGAGAGTAGGGAAAGGGTAGGGACACCTCAAGAGATGTGCCAATAGGTGATAAGGATCACGTAAACGCGTCTAACGTACCTTGCCCTTGATCTTGGCGAGTATCTGCACAATGTCCGTCTCCAGTGGGTTGACTTTCTTGCTCTTCCGGCCGTACGATGCGGGGGCTGGGCTGGAAATGACGGCGCTCTCCACAGGCCGTTCTACCAGCTCGTCCAGCAGTTTGACGTAGCTGAAGCCGCAGTCGTCCAGGTAGCGCAGCTCCAAGTCTCGGACTTGCTCAGGGGTTGGGAGCACGCCCAGCCGGGCTAGCACGCGACGCAGCTGCCCGCGGGACACATGCCCGTTGTTGTGCCTGGAAGTAAACATGCAATAATAATTATATCAGCCAAATGACACTTGACCTCTCCTAAAGTTCTTAAGTCCAGCGTCCAAATAAAATGAACCTGAGAGGCAGTCCTCGTGGTAATCGCGGATAGTTACTGAACTATCGTGCCAGATAGGCGCTTCGTTTCGCGATGTATGGAGTGACTCACTCGTCGTGCTCCCCGAACGCCGGGCGCAGGTCGATGGACCTCTCTCTGACGGCATCGCGCACGCGCAGCAGCGCCGCCTGCGCCGCATCTAACTGCCGCTCGCCCAGACCGCCGCGCTCGCTGGCAGACCCCAGCGCCGGTAGCTCCTTCACCGCCGCCGCCGCTGCCCCAGCTTGCACTTCTGGGTGCTTCTCCAGCTCCTTTATGGTGAATACTGTAGGATGCAAGGGTTAATAAATATATATGAACGGCTGCATAGACTTTCGTCAAATTGTTTGCCGTTTCTTGGATCAGATAATGAAAACTAAGAAGCAGCAGCATTTACTTGCTAGTATAACTGAGATATAATAAGGTTTATTCTGTACAATGAACAATAGTATGGTCACGAATACTGCTGTAATAGGTAGACCAAAAGATTCATAAATTCATGATTATGCTGCGAGCCCACGTAAACGCAACGGTACTTGTGTAGATAAATAAATAAATAACTATAGCCTTTTTGCACCACCTAGAAGAGATCGCTCGTTAGCGATAAGACCGTTGTTGTTTACCTCTAATTTTAATTTCTTCCGTTGTTTTTCTCCTGTATGTTTTATGAGGTATGCAATAAAGAGTATTCGTATTGTATTGTACGTAGCCCGATAGGAAGACCACTCCACTGTCAGGTGGAAAACATCGGATAGCATAATTTTGGTTTTCTGAATGGTTCGGATAGGTAGGACATCAAATGATTACGTCTAAAGAAAACGGAACCCTTAGAGATTGCAGGAAATACTTGTAGAGGATCCCGTATACAGGAATTAAAATTAAAAGCGTAGCAATGTCATCGTACCTTGATCGCAGTCGTCCTCGAAGGTGCGCCAGCAGACGCGGTTGGTGTCATTGGGGTCTACATAGTGGCGTAGCACACACACGGCCTCTTGGGGAGACAGGACGGACCCTAGCCCCATGGCGTCCATGGCGCGGCGGAACTCCTGGGGGGCGATGCGACCGCTATTCAAAGGGTCGTAGTCCTGCAAGATCAAGTATGGAGTAAGTCATTAATGAGCTCAGTCTGTAGGTAAATTATGGATTGGACGCGTAGAGAAATGATATTGAGTAAATAAAAGTTTAAACTGTTAGGTCATATATTGCTCTCACATTTTTTTTTACTGAAATATAATATACTAGCGACCCGCCCCGGCTTCGGCTGACAAACTATGCATGTATTATACATATCGACGGAAAAAACCGGAAACGCTGTAAACGCTTTAGCCTTTAAAAGTACGCAACAGATTTTGACTTACTTTTACTTACTTTTTTTTAAAATAGTTATTCAAAAGGAAGTTTTATAATTAGGTATAAAACTTCCTTTTGAATCACTCTATCTATTAAAAGAAACCGCAGTAGTGACTAGCTGCGGCGCTGCGCCGCTTTCGGGATAAAAAGTAGTCTATGTGTTAATCCAGGGTGTCAGTTACATTCAGACTAGGATATGTCAAAATTTGTCCAGCCGTTTGGGCGTGAACAAGTAACAAACACACATATACACACAAACACATTCACAAACCTTGACCAACGCTTTTTGTTCTTAATAAAGGCGGAACTGACCCTAAAGAACTCAGACACTCGGATTTTTCGCTGTAGCACGAATTCCTGGACACGCATCATTAGTTCCATCAGCTGCCTCGTAGGTCGGGGCTGCTTCAGCGCCGGGTGGAACACTTCGGAGGCGCCGAGCGGGGCCGTGGAGCGCCCGGCGTCGATCTCGGGCCGCGGCAGCTTCGGCAGAGGCACTGATGAGTCGATCAGCGCGGCGGGATTCTGGTACTCCTGGCATCATTTACGGACATTAGAAGGAAAAAAAGGACGCGATTCCATTGTCTCCGGGTCCATTACTAGGACACTCTTAACCTATATTATTAGAGATATAAAGGGTCTCTATGCGTCAATATTAAAATACGATGGAATAAAAATACATAATAATAAGTTTACCTACAACGACGTTTAACGAAGATGTATGGTGTCTCCAATATAAAAAAAAAAAAACAAATAAAGGGTGTAAAAGGTTCCCGCTGTCAGGTTTTGGAGGTGTATAGTGCTATAATAGATAATGGCAGAATACTCTTTGGAACTTCTTACCACTCCTAGCCCCCTGATACCCTCCTTCTTGACGGCCTCGACGGCCCTGAGGAACTCGACGTAGTCCAGCGTGTACGAGTCCTTGATGAACCGCTGCACCAGCAGACGGAAGTCCTCGGGGGAGACCTGGATGCCAATGTAGCAGAGCACCCGTGCGAAGTGCGCGAATGTGATGCGCCCGTCGTTCTTTGCCACCTGTGAAGCAAGCAGGGTTTGGAGTGAGGTAGTGCTTATAATTACATAGATCTGTAATTGGAATTGTAATAAAATATTATGTAATGAATCATAGGACTTTGATTGTCTGTATCATAGTCCTAGAATAACTAACATAAGCCGAATAAAATAAATAATGTCATAGGTAGCTGGAGCCGTAGGTGAGAGATATACATTTGCAAGGCATCCATTTTATTCCCAAAATTGTATTAAAAAGTAGAAGGAAGTTTATAAAATTCTGAAACTGTAATGAACATCTGGTTTGTATTAAGAAGTCATTTAACAACGCGTATGGCTTTCTGTTGGTGATTTATTACTACATCCTCTCATCACGCCGAAACGACAGGATGGATTTTAACCAGTTTTGGTACAGGGATATTAGCTGGACGTCCAAAGATGGTTATAGGATTATTTTATCCGATTAAGTATGGCAAAGAAAAACAAAAATGCATTCGAAGTTGCGGGCACCTTCTAGTATTCAATAATAGTAAATAAACCTACATAGGACTTTGTTAGTCTCGTTAGTCTTACAAAAACAACATATAACCATGAAATTTCGGGATTTTTGGATGATGAACGGATGCTATAGAAATCCTGGTTTCGGCGCAATACAGCTAAAGACGCATATAATTACGTACAAACCATTTATAACTCAAATTGTGGCAAAAATGTAACAAAGCACCCTGTAATATTGGACCAGCTGGATGACACATGTTTAACTACTTTAACATTTTAGAAATACCGGTGGAAACGTAAGTAGGCAGTAGCGAATAAGAATAACACGCGTCTACTAAAGTTTAGATAGGGAAAGAAGGGCAGCCAGATTAGCCTAACCAGTTCATAGTCTTGGAAGTAGGGCTTCAGCGGTAGCTCACGCTCGGCGATGGTGGCCAGCAGGCAACAGAGCCGCCGCATCTGCCAGCGGTCCAGGCGGTGGCACTCGGGCTCGGGAGGCGGCGGGCAGGCCTCCAGCAGGCAGTCCGCTGAGATCTTGTCGCGCGCGTTGGCATCTGGTTGGCATCAAAAAGATAGGTACCTACTGTTAGTGCTAGTTAGAAGCAGCTGTTAAAATAACCTTTGGGTTCATACCTGTTTTGCTCCCCTATTCCGTCTATCCCTATTGTCAAACCTCCCCCTTGGTGCTTACTGTAACGCGGTACAGTTGCAGGATGTAAATTGTAGAGATCCACGACTCGACGACGCAACGTTACGTAAGTATAAAGTGATATTGTATTTGGGCCTGTTATAATTTGGCATGTGCAGTCTCTAACGTAACCAGATTTAACTCATTCATTGCCACCCGAAGGATATTAGAAACCTTAACCGTTAATTTGCCAATGTTCTCCAGGATGAACATAATATTTGACCATTAGATTTTTTTTTTGCTTTATTCAACCTTGTTACTAAATATCGACCATCGTTTGTTTCTTTTTCCATTTCAAGGGTCACGTGTATTTAATTAGGTACATTGGTTTATTATGGCAAACTCATCAGACAAAACTAGTAAGCCATACGTTAGTGTATTATAAAAAATTATGACACTAAAAGAAGACTAGTAGGGTTCCCATTTCGCTGATGTCTCGTTATTTGAAGTGCTAAGAATAGCCGCTCATGCCCTCGGCTGAGGGCCCTCGTATGCAGCTCTCGGAGCAAATGTCACGAGCGTCATGTCATCGAATCAGGGTTCCGCTGGAATGGTTTTTGGTGAGCGAATATGCATTTCCACTGATGTGGAGATTGCGGAGAAACAGTGTTTCAAATCTCTACTCCACGTCAACCAGTGTGGTTGCTCAAATCATGGCCTCCGATCAGCTCCAGCTGCATCTTAACCATTATGACTTACCGTGGCCAAATTATCGGGCATCCTGCAACTTCTGCAATAGTTTTCGTACAAAATAATCCTATATAAGGCGCCCGCAGAAGTTAGAGCTGCTAGAATTAATCTAGTTTATGAAATACTAGCGACCCGCCCCGGCTTCGCACGGGTGCAATGCTGATAAATTATGCATGTATTTATTACATATAAATCTTTCTCTTGAATCACTTTATCTATTTAAAAAAACGCAGCAAAATCCGTTGCATAGTTTTAAAGATCTAAGCATATAGGGACAGACAGAGAAACAGACAGGAAGCGACTTTGTTTTATACTATCTAGTGAAGCTGAGATAGGATGGGACGGATTAGCGTTATTACACGCAGTCATGTGGATGACTCCCGAGATTTCATAAATTGATTGCGTACCTGAAAATTAGTAAGTAGGTCCAAGCAATCAATTTATTTAATCTTCGGAGCCACGACTATACTATTTCGGGGTATGACTGCAATTAGCCCGATCTCTAAAACCAAGTAAGAAGGTTAAAAGTGAATAGAATTCAGATACCCACACAGATTTTATATTGAAAGTTTAGCGTTAACGAACCGCGGTCTGACGGGAACTGACATCCTGACGGTAAATAAATTGGAAACTGTCGAAGCCACACAAAAGATCTAAAGGTTTGTAAAAGATTTAATATTCTACCAATACGATAAGTACCTACATAGCTCAATGTTTTAATTAGTATAAAACTTTATGGCTGATGGGACTCGGGCAAACAAGTGAAGCCTTTTTGCTTACTTTACATCAATGTTAAGTTCAGAAACGTATTATCAGATCAGTTATCACACGCACTTCTAACTTTTTCGCAAGAATTGTGATTGTTACGTAAAAATAAGTGGATTATCTAAGTAACGAATTCTGGTCTCAGAAGATATAGCATATGATTTCAATAGAATAAAAAATTCCATTAATTAATGAAATAATGAACTTTATTCTGCAAGTAGGCCACAAGGGCACTTTTACATGTCTGAGTCTACCGGCATTTCACAAGAGGAGACCACTGTTGAGAAGAAACGCCGAAAGAAACTCAACAGTCAGTCATTTTTTCATAAAGGATAAGTACTTAACTATTACAGTAATATGAACTTAACTATACGTAGTTCTCGAAGAAAACATATTAAAAGTGTATTCTAAGATATAAATAAGCAAACGTTTAAGAATGAAATATAGAAACTACAAGAAAGTATGACGGTTTATCACAATTTATGTACGTTTGATATGCTTTCTTATTAGAACTGTGTCCCTTAAACTAGTCAGGTACAATCTAAGAAGGAGTCAGTTACTCGGTTTCTGGTTCAGGCCATGCATTTTTGTCTGTCAGATAGTCCTCTACTGTATAATATGCTAGCGACCCGCCCCGGCTTCGCACGGGTGCAATGCTGATAAATTATGCATGTATTTATTACATATAAATCTTTCTCTTGAATCACTTTATCTATTTAAAAAAACGCAGCAAAATCCGTTGCATAGTTTTAAAGATCTAAGCATATAGGGACAGACAGAGAAACAGACAGGAAGCGACTTTGTTTTATACTATCTAGTGAAGCTGAGATAGGATGGGACGGATTAGCGTTATTACACGCAGTCATGTGGATGACTCCCGAGATTTCATAAATTGATTGCGTACCTGAAAATTAGTAAGTAGGTCCAAGCAATCAATTTATTTAATCTTCGGAGCCACGACTATACTATTTCGGGGTATGACTGCAATTAGCCCGATCTCTAGAACCAAGTAAGAAGGTTAAAAGTGAATAGAATTCAGATACCCACACAGATTTTATATTGAAAGTTTAGCGTTAACGAACCGCGGTCTGACGGGAACTGACATCCTGACGGTAAATAAATTGGAAACTGTCGAAGCCACACAAAAGATCTAAAGGTTTGTAAAAGATTTAATATTCTACCAATACGATAAGTACCTACATAGCTCAATGTTTTAATTAGTATAAAACTTTATGGCTGATGGGACTCGGGCAAACAAGTGAAGCCTTTTTGCTTACTTTACATCAATGTTAAGTTCAGAAACGTATTATCAGATCAGTTATCACACGCACTTCTAACTTTTTCGCAAGAATTGTGATTGTTACGTAAAAATAAGTGGATTATCTAAGTAACGAATTCTGGTCTCAGAAGATATAGCATATGATTTCAATAGAATAAAAAATTCCATTAATTAATGAAATAATGAACTTTATTCTGCAAGTAGGCCACAAGGGCACTTTTACATGTCTGAGTCTACCGGCATTTCACAAGAGGAGACCACTGTTGAGAAGAAACGCCGAAAGAAACTCAACAGTCAGTCATTTTTTCATAAAGGATAAGTACTTAACTATTACAGTAATATGAACTTAACTATACGTAGTTCTCGAAGAAAACATATTAAAAGTGTATTCTAAGATATAAATAAGCAAACGTTTAAGAATGAAATATAGAAACTACAAGAAAGTATGACGGTTTATCACAATTTATGTACGTTTGATATGCTTTCTTATTAGAACTGTGTCCCTTAAACTAGTCAGGTACAATCTAAGAAGGAGTCAGTTACTCGGTTTCTGGTTCAGGCCATGCATTTTTGTCTGTCAGATAGTCCTCTACTGTATAATATGCTTTTGACATTAGAGATTTTTTTAAATAATTTTTGAGAGATGGAAAGGCTAATTTTAAAACATGATCAGGTAACTTGTTATAAGAATGAATACATTGGCCTAAAAATGATTTATATACTTTACGAACACGAAACTTTCTAATAGCAATTTTATTTTTATTTCTAGTGTTAAAATTGTGGACATCGGATTTTTTTGTAAATGAATCTAGTTTTTTAATAACATACATAATACTCTCATAAATATATTGGGACGCTACAGTTAAGATGTTTATATCTTTGAAAATGTCTCTTAAGGAGTCACGAGAATTCAGGTTATATATAGAACGAATCGCTCTTTTTTGTAGCACAAATATAGTCTGAATGTCAGCTGCTTTGCCCCAAACCAGCATACCGTATGACATGACACTATGAAAATAACTATGATACACTAAGCGAGCTGTATCTACATCACTCAATTGTCTAATTTTCCTAACAGCGTACGCCGCTGAACTTAATTTACCTGCAAGTACTGCTATATGTGGACTCCATTGCAAATGACTGTCCAATGTTATACCTAAGAATAATGCCTTATTCACCATTTCTAAACATTCACCATTTAGTAATATAGTAGAATCTACCGCCGTAACATTCGGTAAAGCAAATCTAACACATTTCGTTTTCTTGGCATTTAATAGAAGATTATTAGTAGTAAACCAGTTAAGCACTTTATCTAGCGTGCAATTACTTTCCGCATAGTCGGTTGATTTCCGGTTAACCTTGAAAATTAATGATGTATCGTCAGCAAATAGTACTATATTACAAAGATTATCTACTACAGATGGTAAGTCATTTATATAAACCAAAAATAGAAATGGACCTAAAAGAGAGCCCTGTGGCACTCCTAGCTTAACTATAGCTCCATTGGACTGGGTTCCATTTACATCCACTATTTGCATTCTATCACTGAGATATGAAGACATAAGGCTTAAAGCATTAAATTAAATAAATAAATACCTTCAGATTTCGAACCGTTCTGGTACACTGCTGGTAACTAAGATTAGAACTATTGTCCTTTAATCCCAAGGCAATATCATTTTCACAGATTACAACTTTCCCTTTGGGAGCCGCTGTCAGACAATCAATCAAAACTTATAATTGACGGAGCTGTTGGTGTACGCAGTATACAACATTTTATGAACTTTGTTGCTACGGCACTGTCTGTATTATCCTAGGTTTCCGATGATCCTTGTTCGGTTTACTTTCACTTGCCGTGTTATAAAACAAATATTTGTAATAGAAAGGTTTATTTTATATTCATAAGCGTCTCGTATGGT
This sequence comes from Apotomis capreana, assembly GCA_947623375.1. Lineage (NCBI taxonomy): Eukaryota > Metazoa > Arthropoda > Insecta > Lepidoptera > Tortricidae > Apotomis > Apotomis capreana. The sequence goes on along the minus strand of OX392500.1, from coordinate 1,782,108 downwards.
AACATCGCCTTTTAGAATTTTTTACACTGTTGTTTAGTCAAAAAAGGAAAAGAGAAATGATCGGGGTCCCCGTGTCGGTTTACTGATTGCCACTGGGCCTATATACAGAGTGGCCCATTTAGATCGGTCTGTATGGAAAAGTCTTAAACTATAAGACATACGAAGATCTGTTTTAGAAACCATGTCATCGATTTTAATAAAAAGAAAAATTGCATTCATACATTAAAAAAAAACCTGTAGGTACTAAGCTCAGGAAAGCTCAGGCCTAGTGAATATGCCACAAAAATCAACAGAAAGTGAGTGAGAATTACAATAAATTACGAAACTCTTCGTATTTATTATGGAACAGGTAAAAGTGTTTGGTGCATATTGATAAGGACGTTTTAAATTACATTTACCAGAGAATCAGAAATATTTTTTTTATTTGTGATATCAGTTACCGAAACAAAATAATATCACTTTTGTGAAATCTCAAAAACAGGTAAATTGAAAACTTAAAGCGGGCTCTGTCCGGAAGGGAAGCGAGAAAAAAAATTACCAACGCCGGTTTTACGTTTACCTTACTTGAATGATCAACCTCGATTTTTTTCAAACCATTTGAAAATCAGTCAGCGCAAAAATTAATCAAAATCTGATGATTTCATATGGAATGGCCCGGTTGTTTTTTATTTAATTTATGAATGCAGTTTTTCTTTTTATTAAAATCAATGACATATGGTTCCTAAGAACAGATCTTCGTATGTTTTATAGTTTCAGACCTTCCCATACAGACCGATCTAAATGGGCCACCCTGTATGCTTAGGCAGGAGCTTTTAAGTGCTTAGTGATCCCGTGGCACGGTCCCGGCTAGCCCTCGGGAGTATTATCTCCAAGCATTTACGAGTCGCGATCTTCCTTTCCTATATTCCACAAGATTTCCAAAGTGTTCTCATTGTTATGTCGTCGAAGCGAAACTTTTACAGAATTTCGGCATTATAATGACCACTGAAGCAAGTGTCTAATCACATTAATAAAAAGTATGATTGTTAATTATGAATTTATAGATTGTATTAAATTGTGTACTTATTTCAGCAATAATTTTGTCCCTTTATGGATCATATAACTAGGTATATTCTTGAGGAGTGAAGGTCCATCACTTTTAGTTTCTATGTAGGTGTTAAGGTTAGTGACGACCCTTTTTATTCCCTCACGATACTAAGAAAATAATCTTAACACATGTAAATAATTCGAGCACTTTTATTCAATTTCAATAACCAGATCGTCCATCAACGCAGCTCCGCGCGTCTGGACAAAAGATAACTTTTAAACAAGCACAAGATAAAACGAGATGATAAAATATCCTTTTAAGTACCTATTGTTCTGGAAAATGTAGGCACGTGTTGCGAGTTCAGAACTGTTATAGTTTAGGCATTGTTTTTAGAAGTTTAGGTATTATTTGTAGACACGTAATGTTCCGCTTGCGTGCTACGCCTACCTAGTCATTATTTTACGGAACCATTTACGATAACAAGGTTTTGATGGAGGAAATGTACGTAACATAAACAATGTATGCTGTAGGTAGGTAAGGTACCTATTATCAGTATTATCTTATGCAAAGCAAGGGTAGAGGTTACCAAACATATTTAATTAATTTATATATGAAGGTTGTGATTTGATTTTTTAGTTTGCTTGGGTAAGCGGGAGCTGCGTATTTTGGCAACGCTTGTTTTACTGTATCAAATTCGGTTGTAATTTCTGTAACGTCGTAATAATATTATGATACCAAACAAGGGCGGCGTGCGTCGTTGCAAGAAAAACAAGGGATGTGTTATAGGTATACCTTATAGCAAGTAACGTAACCTCAGAACTGATATGATGAAAACTCGTACATATATGTGCAGTACAATTCGACAAAAGTGACCTACTGATAGAGCTGAGGAGGCGATCGCTGGTTAGTTTTGTAACCTAGTTTCGATTGATTAATAAAAGTTTGGAGTCACCACCTCTCGTTTCTAGTAGATGCGCTACAGGCAGTGGTAGAGTGTAGGTTAAGTCATACCTAACCTAACCGAAATCAAATCGAGATCGAGAAGCACCAAGCAGCGGATGCTCAGATAACAGGGGTTACCTATCTGAAACACCAATTTTTGTTTCCCATCCATTCCATTCCCATCGGAGAATTTTCATTTATCCCAAAGCCATTATACTCCGAAATTGTAAAGTTTTTAGAATAATTATAAAACAAACCTTACCGAACCTAATGCGTTCTTTAAAACGATGTTTATAACATCTTGAAAATATTATGGGCCTTAGGAAAAAAATACTTTCAGACATATAAAAATTTGGCGAAACGTTACAGAGATGGGAAACAATGTTTCGGAGTTGTGATAGGATGTCTCCAACCGAGTTCCTGACCCAGACCCTGCACAGAGTTAATTGTTGAGCTAACACAACTAGTGATAATCAAAAAAGGAGTTGCTTATATTACGCGCCATGATATGAGTTCTAGGACATAGACTATGAGGCATTAACTAAAAAACAAAATATCGGGGGCAGGAACTTAGTGTTCACGATCTGCATTCGCCGTGGATAGTCTAGCACAGCCAGGAGTTTCACACCGTCTCGTGGGAAAAGTCGACTATTTGCACGATCTAATCGTCGGACAGATTGACCCACCTTCGCCGTGGATGAGCTGGCATAGCTACTGGTACAACACGCACCCGTCTCGTGGGAGAAATCGACTAGTTGCACGATCTAATCGTCGGACAGATTGACCCACCTTCGCCGTGGATGAGCTGGCATAGCTACTGGTACAACACGCACCCGTCTCGTGGGAGAAGTCGAGTAGTTGCGCGATCTTATCGTCGGACAGATTGACCCACCTTCGCCGTGGATGAGCTGGCATAACTGGTGGTACAGCGCGCGCCCGTCTCGTGGGAGAAGTCGACTAGTTGCGCGATCTAATCGTCGGACAGATTGACCCACCTTCGCCGTGGATGAGCTGGCATAGCTACTGGTACAACACGCACCCGTCTCGTGGGAGAAGTCGACTAGTTGCACGATCTAATCGTCGGACAGATTAACCCACCTTCGCCGTGGATGAGCTGGCATAGCTGGTGGTACAGCGCGCGCCCGTCTCGTGGGAGAAGTCGACTAGTTGCGCGATCTAATCGTCGGACAGATTGACCCACCTTCGCCGTGGATGAGCTGGCATAGCTACTGGTACAACACGCACCCGTCTCGTGGGAGAAGTCGACTAGTTGCACGATCTAATCGTCGGACAGATTGACCCACCTTCGCCGTGGATGAGCTGGCATAGCTACTGGTACAACACGCACCCGTCTCGTGGGAGAAGTCGACTAGTTGCACGATCTAATCGTCGGACAGATTGACCCACCTTCGCCGTGGATGAGCTGGCATAGCTACTGGTACAACACGCACCCGTCTCGTGGGAGAAGTCGACTAGTTGCACGATCTAATCGTCGGACAGATTGACCCACCTTCGCCGTGGATGAGCTGGCATAGCTGGTGGTACAGCACGCGGCCGTCTTGCGCGCGGAAGTAGTCCGCCAGCTGAGCGATCTCGGCGTCCGACAGCCCGACCACGGAGCGCAGGGGGCCCGCCAGCACCGACACGAATTTCGACTCTGTAATACGATAGTCATTAAAATCCAGGTTTATTTCACGTTCGTTATTAAGTACCTTGAAGTACGCATACTCGTATAAACAGCATAATAAACACATGAGACGGAACATTAAAGATGGGGTACTCGTACTAAATGCGTTGCGTATACAAAAGAGCGAATGTATGATTAATCCTGTCAACAGGATTGAGTATATGTATTATACCGGTAGGTACTGTGTTGGAAGTATTTCACGAATACTTTCCATTTATTGTAGAAGTGATAAAATATGGAGGCTAGTTAAGCAAATGCAAATAGATAAAAAGTCAAACAAGATAGCTGAGATAAGTCTCAAACCTTAAATTAATGGCATGGAATTGAACAAGAGTATTGAGTCCCATTTGTGGCATCATGACATGTCTCCCACACATCTGCTGTGATGGTACAGTGACGAGCGGCACGTACCGGATATAAGCGAGTTGCCCTCGGGGTCGAGCGACCGGTACCGGTCCCACAGGTTGAGTCCCACTTGTGGCATGTCTCCCACACATCTGCTGTGATGGTACAGTCACGAGCGGCACGTACCGGATATGAGCGAGTTGCCCTCGGGGTCAAGTGGTCGGTACCGGTCCCACAGGTTGAGTCCCACTTGTGGCATGTCTCCCAAACATCTGCTGTGATGGCACAGTCACGAGCAGCACGTACTGGATATGAGCGAGATGCCCTCGGGGTCGAGCGACCGGTACCAGTCCCACAGGTTGAGTCCCACACTTGTGCCATGTCTCCCACACATCTGCTGTGATGGTACAGTCACGAGCGGCACGTACCGGATATGAGCGAGTTGCCCTCGGGGTCCAGCGGCCGGTACCAGTCCCACAGGTTATGTCCCACTTGTGGCATGTCTCCCACACATCTGCTGTGATGGTACAGTCACGAGCGGCACGTACCGGATATGAGCGAGTTGCCCTCGGGGTCGAGCGGCCGGTACCAGTCCCACAGGTTGAGTCCCACGCGGAACGCCGCAGCGCGGATCTTGTTGCATGTCTTCCACACATCGGCCAGACGTATTATCTGCAAGCAAACCAATTGAAACATATTTAGTATTTATTTGACTCGTGATCTTGCTATGTTGCAAGCAAGTTCAAACTTATTATTTTTAAAAAATTCTACTTCTACTCAATACCTGTGTTATAAATGTTGATGTTTGTGAATATTAATGAATGTTGGTATCTAACCTACCTAACGGGTTATTTAACCGATTATGAGGACACTTGGTAGCCAGATAGATCATAATCGCAACACAGCATGGATCGAAAAGATGAAAACATATCAGTAAAATGCAGACGAAAACTAGTTTGAGATACCTACTTATAACTACCTTGTATCAATTAGTATACCTATCCGTCGTGTGTGCCTATATGTTATTGATGCATTATTGATGGCACTGTTAACAAAAATTACTTACATTACAAAGCTTTCCAGCTTAATTTTTATTAGTCTCATATTTTATGTGCCTCATTTTATTACGATTATGCGAAGCAAGGCTCGGGTTGCTAAAGTATCATTACATGACAAATACTCCAGTTTGAAATCATTTTTTTTAGGTTATACGAAATCTATATCGAATCAAGGCCAACAGACAAACCAACACAAAGACAACGGGTATAAAATACATTTTAAATCGTAAAAATATCCGTTTTCGTCGAACAAAAAGCTTGCAAGATTTACCTTTATGACCTAACTTTGTCCCAACCTTTGCGAGTGACCTTTAAGGAGGGCGACTCGGGTCAGGAGGTCGCGTGTACCAGGCGAGCTCCTGCGCGGAGGAAGTAGTTTTCAGAACTTCGGCTAATGAACGTCAGGGTACTTTGTCTGATGGCTGGTAATTCATGAACTTGCAATTTTTTAAGGGTCCAGTAATTGTGCTAGATACCCTTGTGTTGTCACCACGGCGTATTTGAGGATGACATTGGCAGCACCGAGGCTGAAGTGCATCCGGGGCTGTCAAACTTTATCCATAAAAGGGCAAGAAATTGCGGGAGAGCTATCTTGCCAACCAGCAGCAGTCGAGGAAGGAACTGAAGACTCGTGTATAACTTTAGTATTGTATACGAATTGTTTCACAAATGTTAATTCATTAAAATAGTAATCAGCCTTGCTCTAATAAATAAACCCTATCTTACGTGCTCGAATTAAGTATAGATTGTCTCTTAATATTTTATTATTTAACACGTAAGCCCTAAGCTTTATAGTCAAGGAAGAGGAAAATTGTAGTAGTAGTTTTTGGCATTAAGATATATTGTATATAATATTAAGATGCCATATACAGTATTCGAACACAGAAAAATATTTTTTATAGATTTTTCGCATTTTTTCAACGAAAACAAAACGAGCTCCTCATCCCTACATTAATAATTCATGAAAAACCTTTTACCATGAGTGGTGTTTTATAAGACAAGAAGTAAAGTGAAAGTAATGAAAAGCGACATCTCACCCCTTAGAGAGAGCCTTCATCTTTTCTATTTGTTCTACTTAGTTTTAACCATTAGTTTAGGTATATGAAAACAAAAGGCAAAAAAGTAAAGATATTATGTCTAAAATTATACTGCTGGCACTGATGAAATATAGACAACATGAAGGTTGCTAAAGCAAAATGATCCTTCTGCTGAAAGACTGAGGAATAGGACCCGGAACCTATATTCAGTGACAATCTTTCAACGTCCGATATCTTGACTGATTATATTTGCACTAAGGTCTACGTATATACTAAATACACATTTTTAAAGGGACCTACACTGTAGGGCTAAAAATGGTTGAAATTCTCTCTTGTTTAGAATGACCTAAATTAAAAATTTAAAACACCCCAGCCACAAGTAGCTGGTCATCATGACACCTCCATTCAATTAGTGATTTAGAAAATGCTACTAAAACTGAACATAACTACAGAATTTGGAATCATTAGCATCAATATTGGCTGAGATCTTGTCACCGATTATAAGGTTGAATATTTTGATAACTACTGGTCCTATTTCCAGCAAACATAGCCAAGAACCATTTCGACCAAATTGGTCCATCCGTTTGGAAGCTACTATGCCACAAATAGAAATAGATACAAATTATACAAATACACAGATACATATGTTAAACTTATAACGCCCCTCTTTTTTGTCGGGGGTTGGCATTAAAATGAGCAGAATCTTGTTACCGTGTCATGCATCTTGAGGCTTCAGAACACCGCACGCGTGATGTAAATAATGTAATTACTGGAGATGGCACTCAATTTCTCGGCATGTGGAACGGGCTGAGTATTACTCTCCTTTGAATTTTTGGTAAACAAACATTTAATTACTCGGAAACCTAATAATAATAAAATGTGAACCGAGTTTTGACAACGTCAAAGTTTAAATGAGGTTGGATTTTAGTTCGAAATTGGATTCCGGTTGGCATCATGCATAGATATCATATAGATATAGTATAGTAGTGATGTGACATTATAACAAACCAAACGTTTTGTGTTGTGTTGGGTGACATGGTGACATTGTCTAATTGACATATAACCACCGGCAATATACCCTGGTCACATCCTGGTCATGTCATGGCCAACACAATACGAGCATGGTTGATTCAAAGACTACAATGTAACATAGGGTTGATTGATTAGTCTTTATCTCCTTGTGAGTATTATATTTCTTGGTCTTTTTGAAGCCTATAAAGTTAATATTATTAAATACTGACATCGGCAAAAGCCACGAGCTGCCATTACCGAATTAATAATAATAATATAGCCCTTGTGTATCAACAATTGTCGAGATTACTTACTCTATTATTTACTAAACGATACAATCATTATGTGTATAAAAGGCGATACAATATAAAGAATAATCTTGCATGAATATATGAATTTATTTTCAAGTATATTTCTGTTACTATAAACAAGGTCGTCCTAAAGTAAAGTACTTGTTCTAAGGTACTAATTATAGTAGTGCAAAAGCTAATAGCAAAAATATACACGTTTAAAAGCCCTACCCACTACTTTGTGAATGATACGGCCATGGTAAATGGGACATTTGGTACAGCTAATCCACTGCTTGATTCATTCACGAAAAAATGGGTTTGGCCACTCTTTCGCTGAATTATGCCTTCTTTATATAAAGTTAAATGCTAGAATAATAACTGAAACATTGTATTACTTAAATATATTCAAAAACACTTTTGTGGGTGGTCGCAATCAGAGACCACTGAAAAAATGCCCCTACTACTAGTAATTCATTATTAAATTGACTTTAAGTTGGTTGCGTGCGGTTACAATGGAAGTAAATCAGTAATTCATATCCGATGCAATAAACATGTAATTTATGATCGGGAATGTAGTAAGAGTGACTTTTCCCCACATTGCAGGTTCTATCGGAGTCCAGAGCAGCCATTACAGAACGCTCATCAATCAATTTGTCAATGGACAAGTTTGCCCGTACCGCTCTGGAGCGGCTCCAACCAATGCTGAGTCTTCACGTGACGTTTAACTCTGCGCGCCAGGACTCGGTCTCATCGATGCATCCACGGATAGTTTCCGAAGTCGGTTTAAATTCGGTGCGGTTCGGAAGGGGTGATGGATGTGGAACAATCAGATGTAAACCGGTAGTACGTCTGTTGGTGGAGGCGGGAGGAGGCGCGAGGCATGCGCGACGGCGCGCCGGGGACCAATGACGTCAGGGGGATCGATCCGCGCGTTCGGCCCGCGCCCTGCGCACTCCGCCATTACGGCCGCTGTCACCTGGGCACGTGCACGATGAGGCCCCTTACGTAACGCGCGTGTTCAATGAACACTGTCCAAGGAAGCACGTGGTCTCATGTGCGGGCTAAGCTTTAGGACAAGGAACAGCCCTTCGCAGAAAACCTCCCTCCGATGGGGCGACAGCTGCCCCGCGCCTAGCATGCCCGCCGACTCGCGCCCCGGACTAGATGTAGTGAACAATTGTTAAACGTGCACAGTGACCGTTCATAGTGTTATATTTAGATGATTATATTTTGGATGGTTCGTGTTTATACCGTTCGTCTGGGTTAGGATGGACGGACAGAACAGATAAGTGTCGGAGTGGGAGGCTGCGACGTCCCTGCGTTACGTTACTGACAAGTAAGTGTTACAGTCAGTAGACAGTTAAAGGTCACCTAGAAATAGTTCTTCATCTTTATGAGTAACATAACGTTATTAGTTTCCTGTAGAAAATCCCCAGCTTTATGGTAAATAAGAGAGAATAACAATATGTTTCGTTCTAACATTTGGTACATTGGATAGAGCGCAGTACCGAATTTTTGAGCAAGATCGAAATATCAATGCGAGATTTTAGACCTGACATCTGACATTTAAGCTACGACTACGATAGTAGGACAAACATTATACATTCATCAAATTAAATATTGGCTACAGAGAGATAACGTTTGAGGGTACTCAGTCAGCATATATATGTCTAACATACAGAATTATTGATGTAACAGTAATCTGTCTAAGTAACCTTTAGATAAATCTATAGGTACTCTAAATAAAAGGTTTGGTAACTTGGAAATTTAGTGTTTCGGGAATGAGCGATATGCGTTTCTTGGCAATGCCAAACACGCATGCAGCTGACCTGATATATATGACACGTGCGATTAAATTGGGCTTTCACTTGATCTCCCCTTTAATTAACTGATACAGGATACACTGATATACGAATCCGAACGAAACTATTATTAGCTATTAGGGTAAAGATCCAATTTTCTTACAAACACTTTGCTTACAGAAGGGGCACAAATCAGTCAAGATGATCAACATCGCGGGGGTGATCTCGATCATCCTGTTCTACGTGCTGATCCTGGCGGTGGGCATCTGGGCGGGCCGCAAGAAGCCGGCCGGCAACGACTCGGAGGAGGAGGTGATGCTGGCGGGCCGCTCCATCGGCCTCTTCGTCGGCATCTTCACCATGACTGGTTAGTACTAACTAAGGAGCTTCTTTGTCCAGTGCTGCTTCTGTCCAGTCGACAGCACAATGCTCGTTAAGGGCCTAATCTTTAAGTCTTTTAAATATCTGATTTAAACTGGAAGGTTGCTGGACCAATTATCGAGACTTTGTTTTCGGGAGAACTGCAGGATTTAAATTTAACGTACTATAGAACTCCTCTTGTCATGCCTTGTTTGGTACCTACCCTCGGTCGGTTATCCGAGTGTTAAAACCTGCAACTGCAAAACAGTCCGACAACCCCTTCTAGTCTTTATTTGCCGCCGTAAGCTGGAAACCAGTTCTTGACCAGGTCACGGTGAAGTCATCATGAAAATAAAAATATCATGAAGAGTACCGGTTTTATGGAACTGAGTACCTAAATATTAATAATTAAGTATATTGGAAATAAGTAAACATTTGTTTACTAGTTTATCCTTCTTTCACGCAACTAGGGTGATACGTCTCATCATGGTTTATTGGCATAGAGATAGAATATGAACCAATGAGTCCTATCTAAAAACAAGCGGTTTTAAATGACCAAAGCCATAATCACGCGTCGTCACCGCGGGAAAAGCTAGTACTCTGTAAAGTAATCCCGTCGACCGAATGTAAAATGCACAGGCGATATAAAGGTCCCCTCTTGACGGCCCTTTCGACAGAAATACATTCCCGACCCCTCATTTCCATTCCATCTGACCTTTGATCCCTGACCTCATTTGCGAAATTACAGTTCGTTATCGCCCAATCTAGACTCCTGTGTAAACAAGCGGCGGTGCTAAAAACGATTACTTTAGCGGGCGCGATCGTGAAAACAATCTTGATCAAATTATGAGGGATTTCTCTTTTGGCCGAGTGGACTTGTTAAAATTGCGGATAAACGTACACCAGTACCTACCGGCTTTCGAATGGTATATAAGTAGTCAGAGCTTAAAATTCCGGGACTGATCCAGTGGCTTAGCTAGATTATCCAAGGCGTCGTCGGCGCCCCCAGCACAAAAAATAAGATCTGGTGGACCCTAAGACCCTCAGTTTAGGATCAATGAAGAGTGGCCACAATTTCTTGCACAAGAATAGAATATTAATGGGTTTTAGGGACATACAAATTCTCATACAGACTCTTTTCAGAATGGGGCGTAGTCAAGTAAGAAATAGACGGCAATAAATATATTAGTAGGTCAGCCATATTCACTTACATGAATAAAACGTATTAATGTTCGTAACCTTAACTGCTACAATCAATCATATTTGAGAGCCTATCAATTCCGCCTCGCACATACCGTAGGCACTAGCCTATTACAAATGTTTCGTAATCAGAAAGGGGTGATACCGCTATCAGCTGACCGAGTTTCCATGTTAAAAGTAACGTAATTGGCCGCCGTTCGATAATGGCTCTGAGCCCGTTAACTTAAGGTTACTGTGTCACAAGTTCTGGTGGCTAGGGACCGCTCAGATGCGTAGACAGCGTGGCGCCAAGTGGACGCAATGTTATGAAAGCAATAAACTTGACTGAGTTTGACTTTTTATTTTTCATTTATCTGAGGTATAAGTATGCATTAGAATATCTTTTTCGTTCTATGTCGTATTAAGTATGAAAAAACTTTATACATTGTAATACCTGATTGACTACTTATAGGTACAGACGAGAACAAGTCGTTATTATCTGAAATGATATCTTGCTCGTCGATTGTCGCTACGATCACTCAGATCAGAAGCATTCTAAGTAGAAGAAAAAGGAAAAGAAATAATAATTATTCAAATAATACTTAGCGATGATACGAAATGCCTCCTTCAGAGACAGTTTTTGCCAGGGGTTGAATTTCGGCAGCTTATTACTGCACAATAACGCATGATCAATTTAAAATAATTATTTTTTATTGAAAATTTCACACGTCAAATCTAGTCTGCGTTTGACTAGCGATTGACGACGGAGAGGTGCCACGGCACATATGCTTGGAAACACTGGAACGCCTAGGTACTTGCCACTTCCATCAGTCTCTTTCTTCCATGTTAAAACCACTCTAGCCCCGTCCTGAAAGGCATTATAAGATTCCATAGAAAGACTTGTGAAGTGACAAGTATCCAAAATGCGTATACCTACTCTAAAAGCCATACTTATAAGTTATTTATCTCGGATAGTATCCATAGAGTGATTTGTAATAATGACAATCTAAAAATAAAGCTGTGTTGATAAAGCTCTGTCATTTTTAATTTAAGTAATTCTGACTGACAAATGAAATGAGTAACTAACTCTACACGACATTTTCAAAAATGATGTAGTTTTCGACAGAACTTTAAGCTAATTGTTTTCTCCTGTTAGACAATTATTCATATTATTATATTATTTCGGATGGCTTTAATGAATAACTGTCCGTGTTCTATTACTTATTACATGAAAATGACGACGCCACCGCAACTCCTTTCCAGATTATTGTGGATAGCGCGGCCATCGCTTAATGAAACATTTTCATTAACGTGAGGGCAGCGTCAACATATTATCGACGGTGGAAAGGAGAAACCCCTTAAGCGACATTTTGCTAACTTTACAGGAGAGCGTTTAAAAGTATTAATTTTCTTAAAATAATCGTAACTTTTTTTCTAGTCGTTGTGGAGACTTCAGTTCTATGGACGTATTTTATTAAATTGTAATACCTATTCACCAATAGTAACGTTACTGAAAAAACTTAGAATCTTCTGATATAAATGTCGCTTAATTTAAATTGACCTGAAAAAAAAACCAGAGAAACCCTCTAAGCGACATTGCAATTTTAAGGCAGATACTAAAAAAAGACAATTAAACGACCTTTTATATCATACTTATTACTAGAATATTACTTTAAGCAACTATAGTGAGGAAAACATTTTCTCATGATTATTAAAGAGATTTTGTGGTCCGGAAATGTGTTATGCAACTATTATAATCAATTATATATTTTAAATACAATATAAACCCAATTATTGTTAAGTCATTTTAAATGGGTACCTAGTAACCCAAAACCGGGAAAAAACAGGAATTTACAGGGTAAACTTGAATAAGTAAATAAAAACAGAAAAAAACAACGATAATGTTTATTTAAATTTCAAGTTTCCACTTTCTTTAATTATTCTTGTGATTTCCCTAATTTACTATTTTAATATTAAACTTTAAAGGCAAGGATACAAATCAACATAACTTAATAAATAAGTTCTCTTATCATAGCTAATGTCTTATTACTTCCTATCAGGCTTAAAGAGATCAATTACCTATAAAATCAGTCTTGAATTAGACACCTTTGTAATCTAAGTGATATGTGTAATCTATAAATTTAAGTAGTAAAGTTTACATTAAAAATAGACACTAACGAAAACGTAGAACTTTTTTTTTAAAGTAGTCTGCGACGGCAAATAGCCAGACAACCGCCTCCCTAGCTCCCTACAATGTTCGCTGCCGACTGAAGCGACCAACTGGTTACTTCTTGTTTATAAAAACGCCATTCACAGGTATATTACACTAAAAATGGTCCACTGAAGCGACGATTGACAGGTAAAACCGATAATTCAAGCCCCAGGATACCTTTTAGATCTTTCACTTAAACTACTAAAGCAAGTTTTAACGAATACATTAAGCGACATAAATGCTCAAAATTCAACGTGTCGCTTGAAGGAGCAAATACTGTCGTAAATTTTGTGACAATCAATTAACCGACAGCATTTGTTGTTCATAATTCCAGAAGACACGATTAAGCACCTAACCTTATATAATTTGTGTTTGTAATAAAAACTTTAACGCCATTGCTACAAATTCAAGCCATTTTTAAAAACACTAAGCGATCACGTACAAATTTGTGAGTAGTTTAAATGACGTAGTTCAAATTTAAATCAAATTATGTGTCGCATAACTGGGTGTTTTTTAAATCGGTCCACTATTTATAAGCTACCTTAACCGACATCAAAGTCATCAGATCGCTACGTAACCCGGCTTAAAAGACGCAGAAAAAAAAGCTGATTCCAACGATATATGTATAACTCAAATTCATTGAAAATGTCGCTTAAGGGGTTTCTCCTTTCCGCCGTCGTTATCTATACATATAAACGGACAAGTCCTGACTGACTGACTGACTCACTCATCAACGTAGAGCCGAAACTACTGAACCTAGGAACTTCAAATTTCTAGAATAGATCAAGTATACGATGCAAGCAAGCACTAAGAAGGGATTTTTCGAAACTCATCCCTTAAGGGTGTCAAATAGAGGTTGAAAGTTTGTATGAAAATTACGTAATTTTTGAGTTAGAGTAATAAAACTTTGTGTATAGATTTTCGATCTAAAAACAAGAAAACTCATTTCAGGATTTTTGAAAACTCATTCTTTAAAGGGGTTAAATAGGGGGTGAAAGTTTGTATGAGGAGCTTGGATTTATTTCAGTAAGAGTGGTAATATTTCGTGTACAGCTCTTTCTGTACAAAGTAAGAAAACAAATTTCAGAATTTTTGGAAATTCATCCCCGAAAGGGGTTAAATGCACAGTGAAACTTTGTAAGAAAAACGTGGTCGATTTGAGTAAGGGGTGCATTCTTTTACGTGTAGACTGATCATCAAAAACTGAAAACATGTATTTCAGCGTTTTTGACAATTCAACCCCTAATGGGGTAAAGAGCCCTCTTTACCGGTGAAAGTTTCTATGAAGAGCTTGGGATTCTTTGAGTAGGAGTGGTAATATTTCGTGGACAGGTTCTTATTTGCAAATTATGAAAACAAGTTTCAGCATTTTTGGAAATTCATCTCCGAAAGGGGTTAAATGGACAGTGGAAATTTCTTAGCAAACGGGGCTTTTTTGAGTAAGGGGGCATTCTTTTGCGTGTGTACTTAGACCCTTCATTAAAAACTGTGAATATTGATTTCAGCGTTTTTGAAAGTTCAACCCCTAATGGGTTACAGTGGGAGGTGAAAATTTGTATGAAGAGCTTGGGATTCTTTGAGTAGGAGTGGTAATGTTTCGTGTATAGGTTCTTCTGTGCAAAGTAAGAAGACGAGTTTCAGCATTTTGGGGAAATCCATCCCCGAAAGGGGTGAAATGGACAGTGAGAGTTTATTTGGAAACCGATCCTTTTTGAGGAAGAGGTGTCCTTGTGTGTACACACTGATCATCAAAAACTAAGAACATGTACTTCAGCGTTTTTGAAAATTCAACCCCTCATGGGGTAAAGAGGGAGGTTAGTTTCAATGACGACCTTGAGGTTCTTTGAGTAGCATTACGTGTATAGATTCTTCTATACAAAGTTAGAAAACAAGTTTCAGCATATTTGGAAATTTATCCCCGAAAGGGGTTAAATGGAAATAGAACTTTGTATTAGAATCGGGCCTTTTTGTGTAAGAGGTGCACTATTTTGCGGGTAGACGTTTCATCAAAAACTAAGAATATTGACTTCAGCGTTTTTGAAAATTCAACCCCTAATGGGATACGCTGAGAGGTGACAGTTTGTATAAAGAGCTTGGAATTTTTTGAGTAAGTGATGATATTTCGGGCATAGGTTAATCATTACAAACAACTTTTCACCATAAATGAAGTTAAAAAGTAAGAGAGTATTTTTTATATTCATCCCCTAAGCATGTGAAATTGAAGGTGACAACATTTTCATGTTATAAATAAGAGGTATGCGGGTTTTTTGTAGAATATTCACTAAAAATTGAGAAAATAAACTTGAGTTTTTTATGGAAATTCATCTCCAAAATGGGTCTAATGGGAGGCGAAAATGGATGAGAAAAGATGAGATTGTTTTCGTAAGTCTCGTCATATTCCGTGTGTCACAATACTACACTCAGAAATTTTTAAAATGTACGAGTATTGTCTGAGTAAAGGGGGAAGATGAAAGTTCTTTTGAGGAATATTTTCGTGTATAAACTCTGCATTCATTTTTGGAAACTGAAGAGGTTAAAAACTTTATAAGCAAAACGCAGGATTGAGTGACAAAACTTCGTGTAAAAAACTTGCATTGTTAGGGTTCCGTACCTCAAAAGGAAAAACGCAAACCTCAAAGGAACACTTTAGTTGTCTGTCCGTCTATCGAATAAAATGGAAATTAAAACCATATAAGTACTCATGGCTGTAATCCTTTGAAGTCGTTAAAAAACCAAACTAAGTTAAAACGTAAAAAAAGATACGGCTGTTTACCTATGGCACAACAAACGTCGATACTCTCAAGGGAATCAAATTTTATAAGGTACTTAGGTATTTTCAGTTGAACTAAAACTATGAATTTGGCAAGTAATAACGTGTCTAACTCTCTTAATACAAGTACTTATAGGGAGTAATCTGAAACTATACATTACTAATTAAATAAAAAAAGTAGTCTGTATTTAAAGTACTTAAAACCGTTTTCGAACGGTGACGTTAAATTTGCCACTTAGTATATTTTATCTTTTCCTTAGTAATGTCGTAATGTGCAGTGATTTCATAGTTCGTAAGGAACCCTCTGTGCGCGAGTCCAACTCGCACTTGAGAATACTGATTTAAACGTTAGAGGAAATTCCTATCGTTAAGAGGCCTTATTCCTTTTAAAAAAAATTTTTTTCATATTATGACAAATATATTGATAATTTCAACCAACTTTTTGAAGTGAATAACACTTTTCACCGAGTTCTACCTAGACATAGTTATTTCATGCTTTCATGGCGTGCAGTCGAAATAAGTTGAAAAAACTAATTTTCCGTGTGAATTCTGTCAATTTCGAGTAGTTTTTGAAACAAAAATTATTACTGAAAAACTCAAACTGTAGGTTTCAAATATATACCAATAAATCCCAATAGCCCTGATCTAGGTAGTAACATCAATAATATGTTAAGAAACATGTTTGATCATAGAGAAAAATGTCTAAAACAATCAGCATTTATTAATTAAATTTTTGACTATAATTTTGTTCGGTTCATCGGAAAATCAATTGCCCCATGTGTATACCATGACGTGATCTAGAAATATATAAATCTACTACCCAAAAATGTATGTATACGCGCAGATTTCTGTTAATTGTATTATTTTAAGAAATAACAAAGCAGGTAGAAAGTTACACAGATAACGTTTCCAGACCCTGTGCGAGCGAAGCCGCGGGCAAAAGCTAGTCAATTATATTACGTGACTGTTGCCACCGTGAATGTTACTCCTCGTGACTGTCGCACTCAATGTTGTATTCATCAGTTTTGGCAACATTTCACATAGGTAAGTAAATAATGGTCAAGCTCAAGCAGCATATAGTTACGTAATGTATGTCGAAGGGAATATAATTTATTTATTTCTTACTGGGTCCTTTTAACATTACATAGCTAGGGCGGTGAATTAGTGAATGATCCAGATCGCAAGTGTTTGTGGCCCGAGCCGAAGGTGAGGTACCGCCCGTGGTTTGTCTAAAGTTTTACATCTTGCCTTGGCCATGGAGTGACATTTTCTCCCCGTGTAGCGGGCAGTAATTCCCACTTACGGCCTAGGGTGACGTCTGTCCTGCGCGAAATATAAATGACAAATGAGTAGTGACTCTCCGACAAGTACCTATGCAAGTGCGAGGTTGACGCTTTTATTTATCGCGTTGGTCAATAACATTCGTATAGGTAGATTTACCTAATTTCGATAATTTGACAAGATTTAGCATGGTCGCACCTTTAGGCTGCTGGCTGTTGATCTAATTGTTAGATCTTCATTCTACAAATAAAAAAATGCATTATAGTTTTTTGACATTTTATCTCGTGAAACAGCGTTTTACATTTACAGATTAAAAAAATACAACATTCATGATACAAGCTGAAAGATGTCACACACCAACTAATGCCTTTCGAAAAGATGTCGCCGCGGTTTTACATAACTGTACGTGACTGGCTCCGACCACGTTCCATGAGATCTGGAATTCTCGCCGGATTCCGATTCTCCCATCTACTTCAATATATTATGCTATCGAAGCACTAGCCTTTGCTCTCTGGAATTTCTGATTGCATTTATGCAGATCCCGGATTGCTCGCAGCATTCTGGGACTAAATGCATAACATTAAATCGTAAAGTAAGCTAAGTTCGGAGTTTCCAGGTGCTTTTCAGATGGAATTAGAAATGAGAGATTCATAACTTGATTGTTCGCTCATAAAATACAATCTTGAGTCGAGTTCACGTATGTCCCAAGACCAAAAGAAGCAACATGGAAGGCATCCAAGAAGGTGACAATGATCTGCTCGAAACCACAGAACCAAGCAGGCTGATATGAATATATATTATTAGACTCCTTTCTTTCAAGACGATAAAATCTTTATGTATTTTGCTATAAAATACGAGTAAACAAACGCTGTTGATTCCTGAAGAAGGACTGAGAAATTCGTGCCTAATGAGTGAGACAAACGGCTAAATTCGCAAACACGAACACGTCAGCAATTTTGTATTCCGCGCGTGTCCCTCGACACTTTTCTTATTAAGCTGTTCGTTAAGGCTACAGTTGGCGCCCAAGGTGTGTAAGAAGGACTTAGGACACCGAGTATTACTTAAAACTTTGAAATCCTACTGTGGCTTAGGTCTTTATTTTTTATCTACTCTGGTATTCTGCACGTTACTGAAGTTACTGTTTGTTACTTATGAAAAGCTTTATGACTAATTCGTGCCTCTACCGAGCGCAAATTAAAACTGTACCCAAAAATGTTTAGTTATGACTATGTTAAGAGTGATGGAGTGTAGTTGAATGTTGTGTCAAATAATTACTTATCAATGGCACAACAATCCGTTTTGGGTTTTGGACTCCTCCAAAATCCTCCTCCAGTTATCAAGGTCTCTTGCTCTAATTGGAAAACTTACTCTTGTCTGTTTCGGCGTACTCTTTGACTTATGAATTTTAATAGTTTTCATCTATTAACATATGTCGCAATACATATCATGTAGTACATAGAAGTATAGTATCAGACTGAATGTGAAGCAGAAACGAATGTTACCATTCTCTGTAAGAATATATATAATGCGCTATATTTTCCTTCCCAGCTAATTGCAAAACTACAAATAGACCTTAAAAAAGCCCAGTGAGTTAAGCAAGTATTAAGCAGTGCCGTGTAATTTTCTAAAAGCTTTAGCGTATTTTCGTAGCTTCTGGACAAAATAATGGTATTTTCTGTTCAGCCGTTCGTTCGATCAAGTGAACCCCCGAGCATTCTCATTTGTCAGCAATGTTACGAATGGGGATTCGACAGACCCAGCGAGAAATATCCAGTGAAACGGTGCTGTAGTCAGAGATGGGCGAAAGTTAATCGATTAACGATTAAGATTAACCTACTTAATCGCAATTAACGATTAAAACTGACAATTAGGTAGTTAATCTAATCGTACGAGTTCCGATTTATTTTATCCCGATTTAGTTAATCGTAGTATAATAGGTCCGGATGAGTGAAGCTTGATTCGCGATGGTGGTAACATTAATTTGTTTTTAAAGCGTAACGTTTTACATACATCCCCTCTTTTGGTCGGGAAATTTTCGGACAAACTTACATATCTCTAACTTACAAAATAAACTCTTCGGGATTTATTTAATACTATTCTTGGGGAAATCATAAGCCAGTGTGACACTTGTAGTTGGGATACTATTTATATTTATTTAAAAAGAAACAACAATCTTCAGTATCATCATTATTATTTAAAAAAACGGGCGTGGTCAAGGGTCCGGTTAAATTTAAAAAAATAAATGCCGTCTGGTTCCCACTGCGCAGTTAGGTACTCCCCTATGATGCGGGCCGAAGCAGAGTGTGATGCAGCAGGTCCTGGTGGTGTCGGGAGCGACCCGAGGGAGCGCCTTAGGCAGCTACGGTGGTGTTGGTGGTGACATCGGCCGGTAAATAGTTCCTTGGACGAGGAAACCGGCTGCAGCCGTAAAATTGCACCCTGGAACATAACGTCGTCCACGTTTAGGGCCACGTAATAAATTTTATGATAAGGTTTGTCGCGGAGTTGGGGTGGTTGGAGTAGCGCTACCCCCTTTTCACGCAAAATAGGCACGTTTGGATGTCGACTTGCGGAAAATGCCCAGTGCAACTAACTAACTAACTAACTGGGGAAATCATTAGGTTAGGTTAGGTTTGTTTTATGACAATCCCGAAAGGTTTCGGCTTACAGAGAAAAATAGATTTATGGGAAATGAATATTATGGCAAGTGATAGATTATGGCATATGAAATTCAGGCAAACGATAGAGAACCTAAAAAACACCTTGTATTACTGTTACAAGTTTATTTCACGCAGCACACTAGAATGTTGTTTCTAGCTTACACATGTCAAGACATATTGCATTTTCGTAAAATGCACAAATGAGCGTGTTCGAACTGTTAATCGAGAATTAATCTAGCTAATCGTTAATCGAAGACTGTTGATTAATTTAAACGTGATTAAATTAATCGCGTTTAATTTTGACGATTAACTTTTTTAATCGATTAATTAATTTATAAAAAAAATATCGGTTAATGGCCATCTCTGGCTGTAGTACTGGTAGTACATCCGTGAGCTCTCAGATTGCCATTCGGGGTGAAAACTGAGGTTTTTATTTTTATTTGGATCGCGTAAGAGCGACCGAGACAGGTAGAAAACGTGAATCTCCATTCCGACAGCTCACGTACTGTAGGTACGTGATCGCGATGAGAAGATGTACTATGGGCCATGCAATTCTGCAGCTCATTGTACATTATTCAATGAAAAAAACTTTGGAACTATGTGTTGTGGAACTGTGTGTGGTCCTTTAGCTGACGCTCGAGCAGAGAGAGGGCACCACGAGGTGCTCGATGCTCGAGTACAGCATGGTATAAGAAAACAAGGCGTGACACTGCGGCTAGTGAGACTTTCTACGTCACTGATTAGTTGCCACTTTATGGTAACGAAATAAATTTTCAGGAAAAAAATGTTTGCCGCCTGTCGTACAAAAAAAAATGCACTTATGCATCACAGTTGTCATGTTCTGGGACTACATTTAATTTTGTCGTAATACCTATTTAATTGTTTTTAAAAACTCACGATATGAATAATAATCATTGACATATTCGTACCCATCTCCCATCTCATTTCCATGAGACGACAGGCACGAGGCACCGACGTCGCGCGCGCCGTCGAAAACCAGGACATGACTTAATCCCGTACCTACTTATACAATCTGAAGCACGTCATTAGCGTATGCGAAGAGATTTCTAGGACGCTATTATATTTTGGAGTTTTGCCTCCTTATCACAAGTACAAGAAGTCGAATGTTTATACATTTTGATTCGATCATGACGATGATAAGACTTGTTAGGAGCTGATGTGCCGTTATACCAGAGAACAACTCTCGACAGGTATTTAACCGGATAATTAATAATAAAGGAACTTACGAGTAACAGTTAAGATATTCAACAGATTCATCTAAATGCGCGTGACCTTTGAGGATTCATTCAAACTGGTCTTTAACAACTCTTGACCGTAGGTCGATGATCGGTCGGACGACTTAAATTAATAAAAAAAAACTTAATATCCAAGTAGCTGGTCATCATGACTATGACACTCTTATTTAAGGCATAGTGTAGAAAATGTTATTAAAACTTAAACATAACCACAAAATTTTAAATAAGTAAATTGGTTCAATATTGGCTGTGATCTTGTGACTAGCTCCAATGAAAACAGAATATCTTGGAGGCAACTGCTTCTGTTGCCACCAAACAAAGCTTTGAAACATCTGACAGGTAAGACTTTCGTTTAAAAAACCGGACTCAGGTTAATTTTTGAGAAACTACGACGTCACAGACACACGTTAAACTTATAACAGTTATAACACCCTTCTTTTTTTCGTCGGGGCCTCAAAAGTTGATAAAAAATGTACAAGTACTGTTTTGTTATAATGTAGAAATGTTTTGTTGCAGCAACCTGGGTGGGCGGCGGCTACATCAATGGCACTGCGGAGGCCATCTACACATCGGGGCTGGTCTGGTGCCAGGCACCGTTCGGCTATGCCCTCTCGCTGGTGTTCGGTGAGTGCCCTGAGTCCTCATGTCGTGGTGGGATGGCGGTAGATATATCAACAGCACGGTGAAGGCCATCTACACATCGGGTCTGGTGTCAGGCACCGTTCGGCTATACCCTCTCGCTCTCGTTCGGTGAGTGCCCTGAGTCCTCATGTCGTGGTGGGATGGCGGTAGATATATCAACAGCACGGTGAAGGCCATCTACACATCGGGTCTGGTGCCAGGCACCGTTCGGCTATGCCCTCTCGCTGGTGTTCGGTGAGTGAGCTGAGTCCTCATGTTATGGTGGAATGGCGGTAGATATATCAACAGCACGGTGAAGGCCATCTACACATCGGGTCTGGTGTCAGGCACCGTTCGGCTATGCCCTCTCGCTGGTGTTCGGTGAGTACCCTGAGTCGCCATGTTGTGCTGGGTTGGCGATGGATACACAACAGCACGGCGGAGGCCACCTAAACGCCGGGGCTGGTCGGGTGCCAGGCACCGATCGGTTTTGCCCTCTCACTGGTGTTCGGTGAGTGTCCTCATGTTGTGCTGAGTTGGCGGTGGATACGTCAAAAGCACGGTGAAGGCCATCTACACGTCGGGGCTGGTCTGGTGCCAGGCACCTATTGGCTATGCTCTCTAGCTGGTGTTTGGTCAGTGCCCTTAGTCGTCATGTTCTGCTGGGTTGGTGGTGGATACATCAACAGCACGGCAGAGGCCATCTACACGTCGGGGCTGGTCTAGTGCTAGGCACCTTTCTGATGTGCCCTTTAGCTGGTGTTTGGTGAGAGTCTACCATTTTGTGTTGTGACTTGTGGTCTATTGATACCTTTATGCAATGATTTTAAACGAGCCGACGACGGCCGTTTGTGATCCGTGCGTCCTTCGCGCTTCTAGAAACAAGCCGTGGTTAGTACCAAGAAACTTTCGGCTTAGCTCTTTCGCTACATTTCGGTAAGTGTAGACCCACAAATACTTATTCAGGTTGAGGAATACACCTCCACTACACATTCATGGTGAGTCAAGGGGACTTTTTACTTATTTTGTAACCTTTGATAGAAGAAATCAAAGAACGTTCACTGTAATTTGAATGAGATACATTTTTAAACTGGCATTGACTAGTAATGCCTGAGCATTTGTTAGCAAATTGAACCCGCACGCCAGTTCACTTGGCACTAGCAGCTGGCAAGGCGCCATTCAGGAACTGTTTAATGGTTTGTTGTTATTCACGTAATTATACTGATGGGACCTTAACTCTTCTGATTTTTTTATGATAAGTTTCTCAGGTGTGAGCGTGTACATTTGATTCACAAATTAGTTGTTACAATTTTTGCAATGTGTCATACTCGTATTGGAGTGCAATTGAGTGATTATTAAGCGTGTTGAAAGTTATTTAATTGTAAAAAAATATTGACTAAGGCTGCACTCGGCGATTATACTCGTACCCGCCAAATGGAAAGTTGTAGCTACTTAATGTACCAATTTCAATAATTTTTGAAACTGAGAGCACACTTTCTTAATTTTAATATTTTTGCTAGGCGTATTCAATTCGCCAAAATATAAGTGGACGTCAGTTCTCAATTCTGTGAGTCTGGACTCTTAAAAGAGCGATCACAAATGGGTACTGTGCCATGCCATGAGACTCTTTGTTACAGTGATAATGAGGTTCTCATGTGGTTAGAGTGAAGTTCCTGTCAGACACACCAGCCCGCAAGAATAGATTTGTCGATTGAAACTTGTACTAAGAGTGTTTCTTTGTGCAGGGGGCATCTTCTTTGCAAACCCGATGCGCAAGCAAGGCTACGTGACGATGCTGGACCCGCTGCAGGACTCGTTCGGCAGCCGCATGGGTGGTCTGCTGTTCTTGCCAGCGCTGTGCGGAGAGGTGTTCTGGGCCGCTGGCATCCTGGCTGCGCTTGGTGAGCTCCTAGTGATTATTCATTTTCACTTTCAGAAATACAAGTAAGTTAGGTGCACCTCGCTTAAAGTATTCCTCCGCAGTCCTTCTACTGACACTGACTCCGTTCCCGATTTCTAAGCGTTCTAATAATCCTACTAAGTAGAGCTTGCTGGTCTGCTGGTCTCGACAGTTCAAAGTCAAGTTAAAAAAAAAACGAACGACTATTGTGGGTCATCTTGGAAGAATAGACGCTTAGACGAATTTTATTGTTTAACGCAATAATTGTTGCATTTGTAGACATCGACAAGGAACGGTACATATTTGATTTCCAGTGGTCTTCCACAGGTTTACTCATCGTTAGACTAATTGTGCGAGGTATAAACTCGTATATACGCTTTTTCAAAGTAAATTAGGCGCCTTAATATACTTTCCGGGCAATTACCCGCTTGTAAAATGGTTCTGGATTATAATGTCAACGTCGTGTTTGAGGATTAGCCTCTGCTAATCCCGAATACGGCTAATAAAGGCGGTTCGGCGGAAATTTTGTAATGACGTGTTTGTGTTCGTATTTGTGCTTGAATGATGATACTTATGTTTTTGTAGAAAAAATAACCTATATATGGGTTAATAATGTTATTATTACGGTGATGTTATGTATATAATTATATTTCTAGTTGATATAACGGTAGCCATGATCCATTTCGGTATTTTCGCGACAACATCCCAGCCGCACGTTTACATCTAGATCCATTAGCCTAATGGACAGACAGACAGACGGGCAGATGCAATCGGCTGTCCGTGCTGCGTTTATATATAGCCGAGCGAGATGCTTTTCACTGATCTTGACTGACTGACTGATGAGATGACAGATCAAGCCTGGGAGGTTTGCGAGAGATGGGAGTTGGGAAGCGAGGGGTTGTTGAAATGGAAGTAGGGAATGTAAAACCGGTTATTATATTATAGTGAAACCGGTTATTTACATAGTTTTTTCATTTTATAAATATAATAATGACTGCGCATAGTTGCAACAAATTCTTTTCGTTTAGGATTTCAAAGACTGAACCCGTTGATGAAATTTTTAATTGTATTTAAATTTGAATTTGTGAAATCTGTTCGCCGTCAGTTCTTATCATGAATATTGGAAGAATGACCTATTAAAAGTAGGTAGCTGATAGACAGAGGCATTTAAAAATATTAGACGAGGAATTATTAGACACTTAAATTTTGATCAACCCTTTTTAATACTGCCTGCTTTATAATTAACATTTCCTATTTATTGCCCTTTATTTCACTTGGAATGTTGAACACTCATTAAACACAGGTTGAAATCCTCTACTGAAATGTATTAGGTTCTTGTCAAACATGTAAGGTTTTGTAAAGCAGTAACTAGAGCCCCCCTCGCGAGCTCTCCACTTTGTGTTCGAGTGGCTATGCCACAAACCTGCAGCCCCGCTGTTCCGGTTACCGCTTCAAAGACGACATGTTACATTTGAGGCTTTGATCTTTTATTATACAGTTTTTTCGGAAATAATATCCATAAGTTTGATTTCACGACAGTAATAAAATAAATGAATTACACTTCACGTTATTATTTTGATTCCCGACTATTACTAAATAACGCAGTAGTGACGGGGTATTATCCAGTTTCTTTACAATTGTATATTATTGGGGAATTATCCATCTAAGTGTTTCATTATAATTGAACTTCTCTAGCTGAAAGTTTTTCTGTTAGTCCTCAATGTCGAGGATTTATTTTCCCTTTTCCAAGCATTTCGGTCAGCCATTCGTTGGAGGAGATACTGTCGGAGACCTTAAATTTTTGCCTTCCATAACACTAACAAACACATATGCAATGTAGGTACCGCAATATATCTTAACGCGCACCCAAACCTATCTTTCTAAATTGATCGCCAATTCTTCGTTACAAAAAGAATTTTCTCTCCGATTTATCGACGTTTATCTTGTCTTCTTTTTGTTACAATAACATTTCAAGTTACGCATCAATTAACTGATCCTATCTTTCCTCGATTAGAATCCTTGATTTATTTTTCTTTTATTGTGCAGCGATCTATTTCCCTCCGTTTTATTTTTCAGAATTGATGTCTTTGATGAAGCTCTGAAAGGTTTTAAATCAAATGGCATTTAATCTGAGCTGGGAGAATCTGTCGATATATAAAAATATATCAAGTGCAAGAGGTTTCATTTCGTTATTTCTTTTTTGCTGGATTCGTTTATAAATCGGCATTAAATACGTTTATAAATTATCAGAATTCAATAGTTTAGCATGAATACAATACTTTTATTTCGTATTATAATAGATAGGTCTACAATATGAATAAGGATTATTCACAATTTTCAAATAATACGTAGGAAAATATACATTGCAGTACTAACAAAATGCGTGAATGGAATTAAATAATGTATTATCAGTATCACACTAATATTATAAAGGCGAAAGTTATAGTGAGTGTGTTGGTGTATATGTTTGTTACTTCTTCACGCTCAAACGGTTGGACCAATTTTGATAAATTTTGGTATGACCCGTACCCGCTCATCCCACGGCAACACTACTTTTTTCAGTACCACCGCGCGGTTCCAGTTATACATATCAAAACTCCGCTCCGCTAGCCCATTAGTTGTAGCGTACATGTGATCTCGTATTCGATGCAACACTCCTGTATTTGCTTCTCATCAATAAGCACGCCGGGGCGCGGGCGGCACACGCTGCATGTTGTGAGGACGTACAGAGGGCAAGTGTAGGGCGCGGGGAGATTAAAGATTCAACCGCTCCTGGAGGGTGCTTCAATATTAACGGGTCTTACGTATACGTAGCACCGGTGCAGTTTACTTTCAAAGGTACGGGCGCGTCCGTGCTTTTGTTCAAATTGTAATGGATATTCATAAATTAATAGTAGTGTAGCCACATGAGTGTTAGTGTTCTCACATGTATTAAATTTAATTTTGATATTGGATTATGAACCTTAATAATTTATGTATGTAAAATCAGTCGCCATTACATCTTATAAGTGACAACACGTATTTTATTTAATAATCCTCCGTCTGCAACCTTCAGTGGTCAAGGCGCGTGGTCCGGAGTAGCTTAACTTAACTTTGACTATTAAATAATATAAAGCCCGTACAAGTACATTTGGGTCATTGTCAGTTTAAAAAAACAAAATTTATCCCCCCGTTGGCCAAAAGTTAAGAGCTTGTAGGAATCTAGGTTATGTTGCTATTACATCGGATAATAGAAGAGGGAACGTTCTTTATTCTCATAGGAGTTTTAACGGAAAATTAGGCCCTGGAATCTTAATTTCGCATATGTCCACCGGAAAGACTCGAACCTAAATCTGACAATGACCCATTTTCACCGCCCTTTAGGTATATGTCTAGGGCGGTGCATTCATGAATATCCCAGATCGCAGGTATTTGTGTACATAAGTTTACGATCTGGGGCTTTATGAATTACCGCCCATGATTCATAGGCATAGGGTGCCGTAAATAATAAAAAGTACTTACTAGTTATATTCCAAAAATCATACTACATTATGTACTATGAGTACGTATATTTAGCAAAAAGCTAAATTTTGTTGAAACTCCAGTAGAAATGTTTGATCCCAGGACTAAGGGCTGAGTGGTCTGAGCTAAAGTTAAATATTTGTTGCAATTCAACCACGCCAGTTTGTCACGGTTTTCTTGATAACTTTAAAATAATGAAGCACAATAAATCTTTTCCAAACTTGAAACGATGATTCATCAGACCGCTTTGGACAGGTAAAATACGGTTCTTCTTAAACTTCTCAAAGTGCTTTCTAAGATCTCTGAGAGTGATTTCATCGCCCACCATTTGGTGGATCTTTATGGCAATCGTCGCCGTCGACGCATCCTTTGTGGGAGTAAATTGAGGAAAAGGCGGAAACTGCTTCCGAATACGTGGGTTCTCAAAGTTCTGTACACGCTTTACACAGCTTAAAAAACTTTGAATATTTCGTTTTTATAGTAAGCAAACATTTTACCCGCAGTTTATGTTTATCGGGAATTAAGAACCCTTTGCTTTTATCTCTGACTGGTTTATCTGTTCTTAATCCGTTCTATGATCTCCACGCTATTGAGTAGATGATACGCATCTAAACATTTTCATTAACTGTTGTAACCCCGGCTCCACACTGTGGTGAGGTTGACTGAAGTATGACTTTCTGCGAAGTGCCCAAACTCTCATATTCGCCCAACCCCGGTGAACTTCGCGAGTAGTGTAATGCCAGGGTCAAACTTGTTACTTTAGAAAAAAAAACGATGGTTATGTAACAAAAAGATATTTGTGGATTAAACTAGTAACAAGACTTGACGTGTTTTATCGAGTCGATAATATTTTATAACTGAGCTCTCTGACTTACTTATACCTACCTGTATTATCTTTTCTGTGCTTCTGAGGGGTTCTGCGAAGCCCCGGGCTCTTCGAAACACTTTAAGAACATCTGTGTTAGATAATTCGCGGAAGTTAGCGAGATATACCAAACGCGGGCCGTTTTAATTCTCTTGAAAAATGTATCCTAAACTTTTATTGCTATCCCTTTCTCTCTTCAACTGGGGAATCGAGTGCTAAAAATAACTTTAGCATTCATCGATCGGGATGGTCATGACGATGGTATTGGAGTTGGAGGCAATGCATTACATTTCAATCGCCGTGACGTGACTATGTCACAATTTCCTTCTACTTCACTTTTACCTGAAATATATTATATTATACTCGTATATATGTATATATATATGTATGTATGTATGTATGTATGTACATATGTATATACATTTGTATGTATTAATTGTTTACATGTGTAATTATTAGCAGGCTTATTATTTTCAATACCTTTTTGTACATGCTGTTAGTTTGTCTATCTTCTTCTTGTACTCACTCAATTACTCAAAGGTTAACTGGAAGAGATCCCTTATAGGGATAAGTTCGCCTTTGTACCTATATGTTTTTTGTAATAGATGTATTTTTTAACTGATTTTGTGTACAATAAAGTGTTTACGTACTTACTTTACTTAATATACGTACTAATAGACAAAATAGTACATTATTTATTGCAGACGCCGGGAAGGAAGGGCTTGTTGCGTGAGTAGGTAAAGACGGCCGACCGTAGGGAGGCCGTATAATAATACGAAGCTGGCAAGCCCTTTTCACGGCTAAAATTTATCGCGTGATAAAATTAACTATCACAGGCCCGCATGTTGGATAATGTTTTAGGGAATCGTTTGTTATCATCCGAATTCCGTTGTAAAAAGCAATTAACAGTGCTACGCGGCGTAGCGCGCGCTACGCGTCGTAGCAAGTATTAATAGGACAAAATCTATTGGACACTTTAATTTTAAACGATACCCTGGTTTTCAGATGGCTAAGATACAGGCTCAGCCTAGCTTGATCACTAATGAATAGTCTTGAAATGTAATACCTAATCGATTTTTAACCGATTTTGTATTTTTTTGTAGCTTGTAAAGACTTAATAATAATTTTGCTGATTTTTAGACTGTGTTTGAAATCATTGTTGAAAACAGACTACTTTTAAAATTAAATTTATATTACATTTGAGTAGTTTATCCAACCATCAAGAATGTAAACATGAATGTATACGGAATCTCTGGTTAGCAGGAAATGGATAAAAATATATTAAACCCAGAAACAAATAAAGTTACACATATACATGATACATTATGTATTTGCAGGCTGAATATTCCATCATAGGTAGTAACCCTCACGCCTGGCAACTGGAAGCAATTATCGAACTGACGGAGTTGAAAATTGGCTCCTTTATTATGCACCCTAATGTTACGAATGAAAAGTTTCGGCACCGCGCCGCCAGAGCGCGATCGATTGGCCCAGCCAGAGCAGACTGCAGGCCAAGGATCAAATAAAGGATGTTTTTTTTTTTATATTGCCACATATCTAGGGTTGCGTAGTCAACTATACCCTTATAGTTTCGCCATGTCCGTCTGTCCGTCTGTCCGTGCGTCCGCGGCTTAGCTCCGTGATCCTAGAAAGCTGAAATTTGGTATGAGTATGTTTAAGTATCACGCCGACAAAACGGTAAAATAAAAACTAAAAAAACTTTTTTATCTATCCCTATCCACTAGTATGTGGGGTGTTTAAAAATAATAGGGGTCTCCTAACATTATTTTTTGATAAAGTTAGCAGTTTTGTAAATATTCGCTCCGGAAATCAAAAAAATAGCGTCCCCCTCTTTAACTTTTCAACCACGGGTCAATTTTTTTTGGAAAAGTTACTGAAAATGATGTCTTATAAGTACTTTCAATGAAAACTATATTGAACAAAATCGGTCGAGCCGTTTTTGTGTTATTGCAAGATTTCATAATTTGCTTTAAAATGACGTAAGTGCCGCGCGGTGTTCTTATACTTCGAACGTTACACATATTAGTTAAGTGCCATACCGCATTAACATTCCGCTCAATCTGGCGCGCTTCCAGAAGGTAATAAGTAATTAGAGGTACTTTGGCGTTTACGACCTTTTTATAGAGCTTGTAATTTAAATTTCGCTTTCTCGTAATTTAAATTTCGTCTAATGTGAAGGATGGGCAAACTTCGGAACCCTACACTGAGCGTGGCCCGACATGCTCTTAGCCGGTTTTTTATAGATAGAGTGATTCAAGAGGAAGGTTTATACGTATAATACATGCATAATTTATCAGCATTGCACCCGTGCGAGGCCGGGGTGGGTCTCTAGTACAAAATATACAGGAGAAATATAACGCAAGAAATTACAATTAAGCAGACAAACAACAGGGGGTCTTATCGCTAAAGAGGAAATACACACACCGGAAATACGTTGCTCATTACATCGCCATGCCGATGAATATTCATGTGTAGCGGGAAACAGACTTCAATAGAGGTAATCGATTAAAAATAATCACTATTACACGCAGAGAATGCAGCCATTAAATTATGTAAAGCTAGCTTTACTCGAAGTTTCGGGATTTTCAAGTGTAGTTTGAGGTAGTTTACGGGAATTGCGCCAAGTAGCAAGTTTTGCTTGCTCTATCTTCCGAGAAGTGTGCACTTTTAGATATAAATCATCTGTTGACAAGCAAAACTCACTAAGTAACAAATACCTATTCAAAACAAAGCGAAATAACTTATTAGTTAACACATTTAGTCATGTTGTTGCTAAGTTGCTACAAAACATACCAACATCCACAATTTTATTATTATTATTGATATAATATCTGTACTTAAAGGAAATATAACATCTTTTGGATATAAAATCTAAAAAAGAAATATTATATCTTACTCGACAATTACTACACAATTTCAATACAAACTTTCAAACCAATTTTTGAAATATTTAGCTTCAATTGGAATCGAATGAAAATCCAAGTCGATCTGTTTTTCAGTTGCGGCAACTGCGTAACAGCAATTTATTTAAAACTTTG
The DNA here is from genome assembly GCA_947623375.1 of Apotomis capreana. Taxonomy (NCBI): domain Eukaryota; kingdom Metazoa; phylum Arthropoda; class Insecta; order Lepidoptera; family Tortricidae; genus Apotomis; species Apotomis capreana. The sequence goes on along the minus strand of OX392500.1, from coordinate 1,751,245 downwards.
TACCGTTCGTTCTACGCATAATATGTATTGATGGAAAAGATCCAACAAATGTACATACATTTGTAAACTAAATCCATTTTGCACCCAGCTGAACGTCGCATCAATTTTGCAACAAATCCAGAACAAATTTCACATTTCCGTGCTCGAGCAAGCACAAAAGTAACCCAAATGTGAATGTTTATGCCATTTTAGGACGCAAGTTCCAGCTAACAGTTATAAGCATAATCACTTGTTAAAATAAAAATTAACTTTTAGGAAATCGATTCGGCACGGATTTGTGGCTTAATTACAGTGAAATGTTGATTGTGGTCGGCGCGGTCAGGACGGGTCAGGCGGTGATGGCGGGTGGACGGACTATACACATCTTTAACTAAGTACTGTATTACTCAGAGAAGAAAACAGTATTGGTAAAATCGATGCTACATAAAGAACTTGCAAAAATAAGCTTGTGACTCAATGCTACTTTACTGATGCTGACTAGACATGTGCGCCGCCCCGGCGCGGCGCCGCCGCCGCCGTTTTTGACACGCCGCCGCCGCCGATGAATGATCGGCGTGAAATCGGCGTGACCTTCAGTAATTTGTATTTATGCGGATTTAAATAATGTAACCTGTCCTGTACTTTATAAATAGATGATATGATATTTATTTTCTGTACGAGTAGGGCTGCCGGTTTTTCCCAGAATAGTTCTAGTTTGAAGGCCATCTGGAGGACGTCCGGGGGGGTTTTCAATAAGTGTTCGGGACACTTTTTATGTGAATAGAAAATAAAGCGTGTTTTTTTTTAATAATTTAAGAAAAAAAAGCGATTTACGCCAAATGTCCGATGTTACGGGTTTTTGTGTATGTACGATTAAAAATCTCGGTAGGTAATTGTAAAATGGAGTTGCATTGCCCCTCAAAATCGTGGTGTTCATGTTTTTTTTAATACTTGTTATCTGTAAAAGTCGGAAAACAATAAGGGTTATTTTTATTGTGGCACTGTTGTGCTGCATGCCCACATCCTTACCCCCACCGCTCACTCAGGTCAGGTGTAATCCCTTAAACACTAGAAAAAATATTATTAAGCGGGGTAACTCATTAGTCAGTTTGTGTTGCGTGTGCGCGGTAGATTACAGTTTTAGTTTCTGGTGTATGTGACGTTTATTTTAAATTCATTATGAGCGAGGAACAAAGTGAAGACGGATCATCAGACATTCATAAATTAAAAGTAAAATTTTTAAAAATAAACCATTTGCATTGTAAAGCCAAACCAAGCTACTGCTGGAAGCATTTCGGGAATCTTATGGTAAAACAAGATGGGAAGAGACGGAGTGTGTCTCCTAAGCAGGTGTTTTGCATACCCTGTTTGGCAAATGCACAAAAAGAAGACCCGGACAGCTATTTTGGACGGTAAGTAAAGTACAAAAGTAGATTACCATGTGGTATTTATTTTACCTCTATTAAAACTCTGTTTATTACACATAGTATTAGAATTAATAGGTCTATGTGCAACTAACTCAGTTTAGTAAGAAATTATAACACTAACATGGTATTAACTATGAAATCATTACTGCATTTATTACCACGCTTGGTTAAATAATAACTCATTGGACAATCTCATTTTAGCAGAAAGACGCAATTTAATAAAGTTTTTCAGAAGTTAAGCAAAACAAAAACTTATTTCTGACGTTTTCAACCAAAAGAATAACGTCCACTTTGTCATTTATTACTAGAGTCCATCTTTATACAAATAATAATAAAAAAAATCCTGACAGTGCGTCCTTATCAACAAAGTGAACCCTTTTGCATAAAATCGTCCCATTTTATGGTATTTATTATTATAATAACTTTACGATTTTACCAAAAATACTTCGATTTAAACTAATTGTTGATTATATACAAATTGTTGATATAACGTAAACTGTGATTTGATTATAGTCAGACCACGCTAACTCTGCACAGCAAATGAACTGTCAAACCATACAAACTGACTCACTTTGTATGGTTTGAGTTAGCGTGGTCTGACACTATTTTAGAAAAAAAAATGTTATATATTTTGATGTGATGTTTCACGTGTAATTTAATATTTAGAACGTTGATATTTAAGGGAATATTTAATGTTGTTACTTAGAAGTTATTGATCTTACATACAACATTATTATTCTGACTTTGATTTGATTTTTAAAATGTTTTTATACCACGTATTTAACTGATTTTCTCTCAAATCCAATAAAACATACCCATCAATATGTTTTTTCATTCACCTAACCCTGACGCCGATTTCACGCCGATTTCACGCCGCCGCCGCCGATTTTTTGACAGACGCCGCCGCCGAGCATTCTGCGACCGGCGCACATGTCTAATGCTGACTCTAGTCCCATGTAAGAAATGCTGTACCACAGTAAATAGAGGAGGGGTGGGGGGAAAAGGGGGAGCTTTGTGTCGTCATGCAAAGCCCGCGGGGCCAGTATAAAAGCCTTTTCGCGAAGCTTCACTAACAGAAACAATACAGAATATTCACAACAAGTGTTTGTACTTTAATTGTTAAATCGTTTGGCATTGGCATATGTGTGCTTGCTTGCTTCAGTCACATAGACTAGAAAAATAATTGACGAAAAATACTGCCTGTTGAGTTTGGTCTTTTTTCTCTTAGTTTCATGTGAAGGATCGTTGCTAGTAGTAATGATTGTTCATATTTAAGTGCTGAGCTGAGCGGGTAACACCGCGGGGTGCAGCTAGTTTAGAATAAGGGGTTAGATTAGTGTGCTTTTACTAGGATGCTGTTTGCACTTACTGAATTTCTGAAGCAACGTTAAGCTTTATGAGCGCGAGTAACTCTTCAGAGAATCGCTAACAAGATTTTCATAAACACCCGCTGAGCAAAGTTTCCGTGTGCATGGCTAATTAGGACGGTACTAATTAGTAATTAAGTGCTTCGTACGTTACATGGATTTTAAATACATATCTTTTAAGAAATTATTAAAAAAGTGGTGGCCACAAAATAAGATAAAATCTGACAATTCTATGACATCAGCAGCCTTTAGGTTTGATTTAACCAACATGGATTTTTTGGTTTATTATTAGAATAGATGTCAAGTTTAAATGACATTTCGTCTCTTAATTTGCGAGTAAGCCTCATAGTCCGTAAGCCCGCTCCAAGATTGCCTACGTAATATGACATCACGATAAAATGCATGGCACACGGTCGAAAAAGTAGTGCTGAGCGAGAATCAAACGATTATCGCACAGAAAATTGGCTGGAAATTTGAGAAAATCCCGAAGGTCAAAATTTTAGGGGTGTACTTACATCATGTGACATCATTACGTGACAGATGGCATAATGTAGCCCTTTAATCGTAGATAGTGTAAACATAAGTCTGCCAGTTCTAAAATGGCCGGAAGTGCTTGGCAGACGGGGTCAAAGATGGTCATCGGATACGTTTTCCTACGTTTTGTGGTATCTTGACGAAATTGATTATAAATGTTTTAAAGTATTAGTGCCTCTAAAAATAAATAAGTCTGCCAAGACATAAATCTGGCCGGAAGTCCTTCAAAAGTGATTTTTTAGGGTTCCGTAGTCAAACTAGGAACCCTTATTGATTTGTCATGTCCGTCGGTTCGTCTTTCCATCCGCGGCTTAGCTCCGTGACCATTATTACTAGAAAGCTAAAATTTGGTATGAGTATGTGTATGTATCACGACGACAATTTTTTTTTTCGGGTAGGTACCTACCTCTCGTCTCGTACACCTAGTGGGGGTGAATTCCTTTTTTTTTTTTTTTATGTGTAAATTCCCGGCATATTGATATTTATTTTAGTTTTAGTTGTAAGATATTGCTGTGCCTGACAAGGCTCATGTTTTGGACTTTACCTAGTATTTAAGACCCTTAATGTATCATATATCATATATCATTTATTTATTTGTATTGGTCATACATTGTCATTGTTGTAAATTATTTAATTAAATTAAATTATAAATTATTACATGTCAAATGAATTAAAATTATGTATAATTATTTATTATTTAATTATTTTATGTACAAAATGAATTGCAATAAAATGATTTGAATTTGAATTTCTTTCCAACACTAGTGTGTGGGGTGGCGTTGAATAGGTATTTTGAAGATAATAGGGGTCTCCAAACATTATTTTTTGATAGTCAGCAGTTTTGTACATATTCGCTCCGAAAATCAAAGATCAAAAGAAACAAAATCTGAAATGTAAATTATAGCAAATTTAATTCTCTACAACATTGGTCAAGCACTGTTCTAGCTAAAATGCTCCTAAACGAAGATATAATCCAGAAGTTTGTTTTTGAGTTGAAAATTGCAATTTCTTAAGTTTTTTTAAATGTGCTCTCTCCGTAACTATCTGTCATAGAAACAAAATATAAAATGGAGAATTTATCTCTGTATAACATTGTCAAAGCTTTCTTCTAGCTAAAATGCTCCTAAAGGAAGATATAAGCAAAAATATGAAGAACGTGCCAGTTTTTTAGGGTTCCGTAGCCAAATGGCAAAAAACGGAACCCTTATAGATTCGTCATGTCTGTCTGTCTGTCCGTCTGTCCGTCCGTATGTCACAGCCATTTTATTCCGAAACTATAAGAGCTATACTGTTGAAACTTGGTAGGTAGATGTATTCTGTGAACCGCATTAAGATTTTGATGCAAAAATAAAAAAATAATAATAAATATTGGGGGCTCCCCATACTTAGAACTGAAACTCAATTTTTTTTTCATCAAACACATACGTGTTGGGTATCTATGGATAGGTCTTCAAAAATGATATAGAGGTTTCTAAAATATTTTTTTTCCTAACCGAATAGTTTGCGTGACAGACGCTTCCAAAGTGGAAAAAAGTTGGCCCCCCCCCCTCTAACTTCTAAAATAAGAAAATCAAAAATCAAAAAAAAAACATATGACTTAAAAAATTAATGTTACTTGTTGTTTTATGTTGATAAAAATAAATTGGGCAAGTGCGAGTTCGACTCGCGCATGGAGGGTTCCGTACTTATATATATATATAATCTACAACAAGTTTGTTGTATGGGAGCCCCCCTTAAATATTTATTTTATTTTATTTTTAGTATTTGTTGTTATAGCGGCAATAGAAATACATCATCTGTGAAAATTTCAACTGTCTAGCTATCACCGTTCTTGAGATACAGCCTGGTGACAGACGGACGGACGGACGGACGGACGGACGGACGGACGGACGGACGGACGGACAGCGAAGTCTCAGTAATAGGGTCCCGTTTTTACCCTTTGGGTACGGAACCCTAAAAACGTACTGACTGAAAAGGAATATGTCTGATAACTACATTTTTTATCTTACGTTGGTCTGGTATTTGTTATTTATTACGGTATTTATTTCTACATCAAAACAGTTGAACGGATTTTACATAAAAATGAAATGGAAGCATTGGTATGTTTACTTAATTATGACTACGGTGAAATAAAAGGGTGTCATGAGATTTATTCAACCCTCACATCGGTATATAACCGTGTGTTGTTCAAAGATTAAAATAAATGTAATTACCGGAGTGAGTTCAGGTAATTATGACCCGTGCCCCGGGCTGACGTTTCTTACTTTTTCTGGTAAGTAATTGGATGAAATCGTAAAACATTCGGAATGCAAAGAAGTTTGCAATTACACTAATGTTTGAAAGAATACCAGTTGATGAAATGTGTCAGGGTGCAGTGTCACAGTAGGTCATAGAGTAATGGCATAATAATTTAAATAGGTTTGGCTCCACACTGTTTAATTAAAAAATTGAATAGCATAGAAGACAGCTTAATAGTCGAATGAAGATTCGAATAACACTTAGGTCGACATGTTATGACCATAACCGACCAGGGAGTTCCAACCTTCCTACTGAGAACACACGGAATATTCGCGGGCATCATATATATGCAGTCGTTGGATTGTGTGGCACTTCGAGCCTCTATGATGACTTTGGCGGCAAACAAGATAAAGCCAGTTAGAAAACAAATTGTTGTTTACTATTCAATGTGATAATCTTTGGGAAAGGCTAATAAGTTCAGCGACTTCAGCGATATTTCAATAGAAATAGTGAAAATCATCTTTCTGTCCCTAAAAATCACCAGCGCGCTTATGATGGTTGCTTTTATCATGCGATTAATAAGTGACACCTCACGTTTTGTCAAAATGCGAGGTGTGAGTAAAAGATGCCGTTTCACTTATTTATCACGTGATAAATGCAACCATCATACGCCCCTGAGTCCCTGACATTATACTTCATGTACCAGTTTTGCTAACCTCTTCTTCTCCCACAGGCGCGACGCTGACAGTCATCATCGACATAGACCAGAAGACCTCCGTGATCTTCAGCGCGTGCGTCGCCGTCTTCTACACGCTGTTCGGGGGGCTCTACTCCGTCGCCTACACCGACGTCATCCAGTTGTTCTGCATCTTCATCGGGCTGTGGATGTGCATTCCCTTTGCCTGGGCCAACGACCACGTGAAGCCGCTGGGCGGAATGGACGTCGACTGGATAGGGCACGTGGACTCGGGGTACTACTGGTTCTACGTGGATTACGGGCTGCTGCTGATCTTTGGAGGGATTCCATGGCAGGTGAGATCAATAACGAGTAAAATACGAACTGAGGGAATTGCAACTCCTACATTCCACGCGGAAAATATCTTATTTTATCTTCAGACTCTGAAAGTTAAATTTCTTAATTTTGCAAATCATGTCAAATGTGGAAAACTACCGACCTTATTTTAAATAGATGACTAAAATTTCATAGCTCGAGATGTTTTAATACATCGTAATGAATGTCATACATCTTGTAAATTGAGTATGATAATTTCTGTTGGCGCAGCAAGACATTACTATTAAAATTCATTTGCTTTGTGTTCACCATTTGGATACAGATAAATAAATTTTGGCATAAGTTATATAGCTTTCGGTTACTGATATCCAGGATTAAAGGAGTCTTTAAATTGTATGCCATTTTAATCCAGGCGGTTTTGCATTACAAATTTATGGGTTCAAGTTCAAGGTTGCTGACCTGACACTTCAAGTCCTTTTTTCTAGTTCCGAAATTTAACTTAGGCAAGATGAAGTGATTTTAACCAGTCACTAAGTTATATTTGTATGGTAGGTGTACTTCCAACGTGTGCTGAGCAGTAAGACAGCGGGGCGTGCACAGGTGCTGTCATATGTGGCCGCCATGGGATGCATCCTAATGGCCATCCCACCCGTGCTTATCGGGGCCATCGCCAAAGCCACTGGTGAGTCTATCCTTCCGTACCTACGTGCTTATAGTGGTTGAAGTGTAGGGTGCATAACCTGCAACTACATTCAGTAATACTATCTTTACTCGTCGGCGCACATCATAAACATCTAACTATAGTGTTTGGCGATCCATTGACCCCAACACCAGCATCCCACGTCATTGCTTGTACCTACAGCTCCCCATCCCCAACGACATGCCCCATTGGATTTACGAACTACCTTCCAATATAAAACTACCCGCACCAGAATTTGAATTTAAAGAAAATAAATATGGGACCTTCTAGAAATTGTGAAAGCGCTAGCTACCAGCTAGGAACAGGTTACAGGTTCCTTAATATTTTCCTTTGGTGTACTTGTATTCCATTTCGTCCGACATGACATGATGGTTAATTAATGTGGAAACAGGCAAAAGCTTGTAAAACATTGGAAAATAGTCCAGAACAATGTATTGTGAAAAATACACCGAATTTAATGTAATATTCTGTGCCAGCCCCGGGGAAACGCGATGTCTAGTTTTCCTGGAAACGAGGCCTGTTGTTGGCTCATTATTTTGTGATGTTATTGTAAAACCTACGCAAGAGCAACACACTTTTGATAATATTTTTATAACAATAGTACCATGTTGAAGATTTATTAACAAAATCTTTAGCCAGACATTTATTTTACCAAGTTACAGTTTTGTTTTTAATATCTACCTTCATCTTATAATTAAATTAACTACTCGTTGTGTTGCTTCCCCAATTACAGTAATTTAATTAGTGTTCAGAATTTTATCTTATGGATTTCTGTCACGTGATATAATTTGTCGAAGGGATATCGATGCCTTTCTCTTGAGAAATTCTCTTTTTTCCTCCATTATTAATGAAAATTGTTCGCAGCGTGGAACGAGACCGGGTTCCATGGGGACCTCACGCCCGAGGGCGATCTGACGGCAGACCAGACTTCCATGATCCTGCCGCTTGTCCTCCAGCATCTGACCCCCGACTTCGTCTCCTTCTTCGGGCTGGGCGCTGTCTCTGCCGCTGTCATGTCCTCAGCCGACTCTAGTGTGCTCAGCGCTTCTAGTATGTTCGCCAGGTGAGATGTGACCTAAAGTTGAGCTGATTATGCTTTTATGATGATGCTGATTAGCTGACCTGTTTTCCATGATCTTGTCTCTGGTGCTACAGCATTTTACGTAAGACGGGAAATTCGCGTCCTTCTTCGCGTTAGATGTGGTGCCCAGTGTGCAGACTGCCAGGTGAGTTATCATTCGACGCTTTGAGCTGACATCAGACCATAGATCCAAGATCCGGCCGCTCTTTCTGCAGTATCTCACGCCAGCCTTATTCGGATTGGACGCAGCGCTTGTTTATTTAACCTTTTTTGTACAATATAAAAAACTACAAATAGCGGATTTCATGCATTCAATTACCTCTTTAACCACTGGGATAAAGAAAAATATGTAGTTTGTACAGGATTACATGGTATGTGTTGACAGCGATTCTAGAATGTTCGTCAAGTGAGTTGTAACCCGGTTTTGAGCTGACTCCTTTGACTTACGAAGAGTTTATTCATCTTAGTTTTGGTTTGAGTCTCAAATCAAGCCTCCTGGCAGATTGATTTGCATTTAAATTATATTGTATTGTTTGTTGGCAGGAACGTGTACAAGCTGATCTTCCGGCAGAGGGCGTCGGAGATGGAGATTATCTGGGTGATGCGCGTGAGCATCCTGGTGGTGGGCTTCCTCGCCACGCTGATGGCGCTCACCATCCCCTCCATCTATGGGCTCTGGTAAGTCATAACAATAGTTATATTATACAAATACACACTCATGTTACGTCAGCAATATGGTGGTGGGCGTCCTCTCCACGTTGATGGTGCGCATTATCCCCTCCACCTACGCGCTCTGGTAAGTTATAAATTAGCACACAGTTGTATGACACAAACACATAATTATTATTATACAAATACTATAGACGTACATATTAAAAAAATAGGGCCAACGGGCGCGCGGAATGTTCTTCCATTCTTTCATCTAGTTATAGCCTAGCAAGCGTCGGTTCGGCCCACGGATAGTGGCGCTACAAACAGCTTGCATATGGGAATCATTTATTCTTCTTGCGAAATAAATACTGAATCCTATTGAAAAAAAACTTGACTTTCATCACTGTGAAAAGTTTTGGCTTTATTATCCAAAAAAATACTTGAAATTTGCGGAATATTTAGTCATGTTTCCTCTATGTTTACTTACATCAGTGACATTCACCGACTTTCAACGTCAGTTACCAAAAAAATGTCGTTGCAGTTAGATAAATTAGTACCACTAAAATCCGCAATATGGCGTGGATTGTGAAACCCCTTGTTGGGCTATACAACAAAAATAGGAGGCTTTTAACCTAATAACATTTAGATGTGATTCGCAAATTTTTCTGCTGGGTTTTTTTTTGAATTCCGTAATATTTTATTTATTACATATACAGATAACACGCCTACACGACGAAATTCTAGTGAACCGGCACGTGTCTTGTATTAATAATTGGCAATTATCTGTCTTCCATTATGTTCATGAACGTTATAAACATAGCTGAGGGTTGTTACGCTAATTACTACCGCTACGGACATAGATCCGTAGGTTGCCGGCTTTGCCCCGCTCGTTTTATGGGATCAAGTCTTTAGGCAGTGTGTGTTTTATGGCTCTTTCAATTGTATAGTATGCAAAGTGCTTCGTTCCGTGTTTATTATGTCATCAGTGGAAAACGTATGCAAATCTTTGAATTACCATCTTACACAATCTACAATGGACAAAGTCGGTATGTTTGATAAATAGCTGTGAATTTTATGACTGGCTTATATACAATTGCGTACTAAAATTGACAGCTATTTTTGATGCTGACTGTACGGCAGTGATAATTATCAGGACGCGTTAAGCTTGTAAAATCCTCGTCCAATTCTTCGTCAAATTATAAAGAACGAGATTATTTAGGTCGCTCGTCAAACGCCAGTAGCTACAATCGGATTTACGCCGGCTTGGCTTCAACGCTAAAGCTTGGGTCTAAAGTGACGTCACGAGTCGGGTTTCGGAGATGTTCCGGGATGAACCCCGACCCCTGCTCGCGCGCGCTCAGGGTTGGCAGATATGTTAAGTTCTTGACAAAAATATTTATTTAAACGTTTATGGTTCTTACAATTTAATAGAATGTTAAGGTTTTGTAAAATAATAAAAAAAAAAACCTTTATTCTATTACCTTAACATTACATTACATAATTATAAACTACTTGTCCTTAATATTACTAGGTAAAAGTCGCCTCTGCGGCGTAGGCCTCCCCCATTTCCCTCCACAGCCGTCTCGTGCTTTTTGCATCCAGTCTGGCCCAACCTTTTTAGAGAAGACATCGCGCCACCTTTTCCTTTGGCGTCCGCATTTCCTTTTCCGTCCTCTTGGTGTCCATTCGGTGACTTTTCTGGTCCATCTGGTTGGATCCATTCTGCATACATGCCCAGCCCAGTTCCATCTCAGTATTCTCACTCTTTCCAAGATGTCGGTTAATTTAGTTCTGGTTCTTATGCTTTTATTACTTTGCCTGTCAGAAATTCGAATACCGAGCATGCTTCTCTCCATCCTTCGTTGAAAAACTGCTAGTTGGTTTTCCTCCTCTTTTTTGAGAGCCCAGGTTTGGCAACCGTATGTGACACAAGGGAGAATAGCAACTTCATAGAGCTTCTTCTTTAAACTTATATTAATTTCCTTATTTTTCATAATCTCTTTGTAATTCCAGTATTTTTTCCAACCTAACGCGATCCTTCTTCTAATTTCTCTTCCAGTGCAATCATCAAATGACACCAGCTGTCCCAAGTACGGGTATTCATCCACGTTGCTTATTTTTTCACCCTGTATCATAATGTCCTGTCTTGGTCCATTTGTTATAATTTGGGTTTTTGAAGTGTTGATAGATAATCCCACTTTTTGGCTTTCGCATGTCAACTCGCTTACCATTTTTTCAAAATTCTGCGGGTTGTGAGCGAAAACCACTAGGTCATCTGCAAACCGGAGGTGGATAAGATATTCACCATCTATTCTAAGTCCTTGTTCGTCCCAATTCAGTTTCCTAAAAACTGATTCTAATACCGCAGCAAATAACTTAGGTGATAGTGGATCACCCTGCCTTACACCTTTCCCCACGACAAACTCTTCCCCTTCTCTTTCCAGTCTTATTTTTGCTCTACTTTTTAGGGTTCCGTAGCCAAATGGCAAAAAACGGAACCCTTATAGATTCGTCATGTCTGTCTGTCTGTCTGTCTGTCTGTCCGTCTGTCCGTCTGTCCGTCCGTATGTCACAGCCATTTTTTTCCGAAACTATAAGAGCTATACTGTTGAAACTTGGTAGGTAGATGTATTCTGTGAACCGCATTAACATTTTGATTCAAAAATAAAATAATAATAATAAATATTGGGGGCTCCCCATACTTAGAACTGAAACTCAAAATTTTTTTTTTCATCAAACACATACGTGTGGTGTATCTATGGATAGGTCTTCAAAAATGATATCGAGGTTTCTAAAATTTTTTTTTTCTAAACCGAATAGTTTCCGTGACAGACGCTTCCAAATTGGAAAAAAGTTGGTCCCCCCCCCTCTAACTTCTAAAATAAGAAAATGAAAAATCTAAAAAAAACATATGATGTACATTACTATAAAAACTACCAACGAAAATTGTTTTGAACGAGATCTAGTAGGTAGTTTTTTTTTTAATACCAAATACCTAACTTTGCACCTAATTTATATGGGGCGCTATACATACCAGGTGCAAACTTAACTTAAACACTTAGGGATGGAAAGTTTTTGTACGGAACCCTCGGTGCGCGAGTCCGACTCGCACTTGGCCGGTTTTTGAGTATATATTGTGAAGTAAATGTACATACGTCGGACTTATATCTTGCTGTAGAAGCGATGCACTGTGGTAGAGGGAGTCGAAAGCTTTTTGTAATCGATAAAGCACATATATATTACCATTCCGTATTCTTTGGCCTTTTCAATTATTTGTTTCACTACTTGTAAGTGATCAATAGTGCAAAAATGTTTACGGAACCCTGCTTGTTCACGAGGCTGGTTCATATCCAGTGTATGTGTCATTCTGTTTAAAATTATTTTTGAGAATATCTTATATACATTTGTCATAAGACTTATAGGCCGGTAATTACTTAAATCGCTTCTATCGCCTTTTTTGAAAAGCAGAATTATCGTAGACGCGGACCACTGTTCGGGTGTTGTTCTTGAGTCTAAGATCTTGTTAAATATGATCTGTAGAGGTGTCTGCAAAGCTTCTAGCAGTGACTTCAATAACTCGTTTGTGGTGTTGTCGTCTCCAGGGCTTTTATTGTTCTTCTGTGTACTTACAGCATGGCTTATTTCAGATCTGAGTATTTCAGGGGGCACTGAAAAACGGTCGGCCGTTAGATCGTGTAGTACCATGTCTCTATCCAAACTACTATCGTCATGATATAAGCACTTGTAGAACTCTGTAGCCTCTTCTATAATGTCTTTTCTTCGTGATAGTTGGTTTCCTGTTTTATCTTTCATATGTGATGCCCAGATAGATGTCTTAGTCCATTCTTTAGTTGCTTTTCTAATAGCACCTGATTTTCCTATGTATTTTTCGAAGATATTTTGCCTCTTTCTTTTCCTTTCGTTGCTACGATTTCTATTTATTGCTTTACTTATGAAAATAATAATATTACTTTGCTATTCCGCGATAGAATATCGTGCCAGTTAAATTTGTGCTAACCCGTTATACATATTTGTCTATTTTTTCATGCATATATGCATTTAATGGTCCCACCCTCCCACCACGATAAGAAAAATAAATACGCAAATAAATATAACAAACCACCACCAAAATAACAGAACTTACTCGACACGTGTTTCGCCCCTCTACGAGGTATCATCAGGAGATGTTGACGGTCTGGAGTCCGACAACCGAATGAGCTGCCCAGACTGGTCGGCCATATTTATAACCTGGCCACCCCTATTATGCAACTGAGAGTGATTAGCAAAAATTCGTAGTAACGGTGATGTAACGACATTCAATTGTTCGTTAAGAATCTCACCCCTATTGTTGTACCTAATTATTTCCAACTGTTCCAGAACACTTAAACGCAATCCTTTTTCGCAAACATGTAAAACGGTAAAAGAATGATCTTCCTGCAGAGTATGGCCACTATCTATTAAATGTTTTGCGAAATTGGACTTTTCAGGATGGTTATGTCTATATGACCCACAATATACTTTACGTTTGTCCCACAATATACTTTATTGCAATCGTCACAAGTTAGCTTATAAATACCGGAATTTTATCTTTCCCATTACAAAGTTTAGAGTGCAGGGAATTAATTCGTCTTAAAGGCCACATTAATGTCGTTACATTTCAAAATTTTGTGAATAGTATCCGATAACTTGCCAACATGAGTTATGCTCGCCTTATATTTTTTAATAGGATCAGATGGTTGTGCAGCATACAACATATCGTTGACCGTATTATTGAGCTTTTTTCTGAATATACCATCCACCACAGACTTATCGTAGCCGTTTGAAACCGCTAAGTGATAAATATTATTTAATTCTGACTGATAATGCTCCTCAGAGAGAGGCACGGTCAACAGCCTATGCACATAACAATGAAAGGCAGCTAACTTATGCTGCCACGGATGCGTGGCAGAAGCCGGGATAACCGTGTCGGTATGTGTGGGCTTACGGTAAATCTGAAAATGATGCCTATTACTCAATTTAGTAATCGTTAAATCCAAGAAATTGAGTGAGTTGTTTTGCTCCAGTTCCTTTTTGAACTTGATCTTTGGATGCTTGTTATTTATCTCATCAATAAATTCGTCCAGCTGGCTCATACCCCCCGTCCAACAAATAATCAAATCATCCACATATCTAAAGTAATATAAAATACAATTATTACCTACAATGTGCTGGTTTCCAAATGGTCCCACAGCCAAACCATCACTTTGCAAATAATATTGTCCACCAAACCTAAAATAATTTTGTTTCATACAAATCGTAGTTAATTCTATTAATTCATCTACCTCCCCTGGATGTAATCGCTGCCTTTCAAAAAGTCCCCTAAGTATGTCTAAAGTATCACAAAATCACAATATGGTACATTCGTAAACAAACTATCTACATCCAAAGACAGAAGGATAGCATTATCTGGTATATTAATATCTTTAATCCTCTCTATTAAATCCAAGCTATTCTTTAAACAATATTTCGGCTGAAACTGTGACTTTTCCTTAATAATGCAATTCAATCTCTTTGCTAAATTATACGTAGGTGCACCTAAGTATGAGACCACTGGACGAATAGGGATATTGTCTTTATGAATTTTCGGAAGACCATACAGAATAGGAGCTCGTGGATTCATAGGCAGAATCATATTCTTCTGATGCTCGGTTTCAAAAACAAACGAAGAATTTTTTATAGCTTGTCTAAGAACTTTCTGGTATCCTGGAGTAGGGTCTCTACGTAAGCTTGAAAAACCATCACCTTGAATAAGATCCAATACTTTCTGATTGTACTGTCCCCGCTCCATAATTACAATGCAATTGCCTTTGTCTGCTTTTGAAACCACTAAATCATTATCCTGCACTTTCTGTTGAATAGATCTCAATAATACACCATCAGAGCAAGCATGCCTATCTACTAATGAACCAGTGCTCTTACTGCTCTTAATGACATTAGCTACCACAGTCTTCGTATCCAAATCACCACGACCCCGTACAATTGCTACCTCTGAATCCACTGCCAAATTCTCTAGTGTTTGGGGAGTCATCTTTGGCTGGAAATTATACTTCAAACCTTTCCGCAAAAGTCCCACTTCATCTCTTAAAAACTCAACATTGGTTAAATTCTTTACACGAGGGTGAAAATCATGGTGCGGCGTTGGTTCGTTATCCCTCTTCCTTAAAGGTGAATTAGAACTTGACCCTGTCAACCTATGCAATTTGTTAAGTTGTGTAGTATACATCTTATGTGCAAGTTCAGACGCAAAGTACCTCGCCTTTTGATCCAAAATATCGAAATGCATATATGCATGAAAAAATACGCAAATACGTATAACGGGTTAGCACAAATTTAACTGGCACGATATTCTATCGCGGAATAGCAAAGTAATATTATTATTTTCATTAATATGGATTTCCGCAAAGTAACGCCTGATTCAATTAATTGCTTTACTTATTTTACTAATTTTTAATTTAACATCTTTTGTTCTCCTCTGTTTGTATAACTTATTTCTCTCTTCTAGCTGGTGAGCTACATCCGATGATAAAGCTTCAGTTCCATTTTTATTGGATTTAGGTAGTGTAGACATGAACTGTTTTAATTCTTTTTCAAAAACATCATATTGCTCTTGTAGTTCCGGTTTTTCCTTAATTAATACCTATACAATCGATGAATTGTGTTTCCAAACATTTTGCGCTATATCCTGAAATTACTGGCAGGTCTCTCGTGTTACAGGTAGACCGGGCAAAATTTCTACTCTTCTTTGCGTACAGCTTCAATTTACATCGTATTAGTCGGTGATCAGTATTGAAGTTTAAGTTTTTGATTATTTCAAAATTATGTATACTTGAAGTTTGGTTTGTCATAATGTAGTCTATTTCGTTTAGTTGTTTGCCGTTCGGGGATCTCCAAGTCCATTTTTTGTGTTTCTTTGTTTTAAAAAAGCTATTTAAAATTTTTAGATTATTTTCTAACGCGAACTCTACTAAAATTTGTCCATTTGTGCTCCGCTTTCCATAGCTATAATTTCCAAGAATCATATCTTCCCCTCTCTCTTTTTGTCCAATTTGTGCGTTATAATCGCCCATCAGAATTATATTTTTGCAGTTTGTCGATTCGATAGCCGACTGTAATGTTTTGTAAAAAAGTTCTATAGCATCGGATTCGTAAGCTTCGGTTGGCGCGTAACTTTGAATGATAATCCATTGTTTATTAACTGGCATTTGAATTTCTAACAATGCTATCCTGTCTGAGAATTGTTTAAATCCTAATATGTTTCTTTTTAAGGTTTTACGTATCATAATCATAAATCCTACTCCATTCCTTCCTAGAGTCGTGGACGTATGGTATAGGATAAAGTCGGGATATTCTGTAATGAGTTCATCTTTTCCTCTTGTTTCGCTCAGACCGATCACATCACATCCCACTTGAGGTCTTTAATTGCATAGCTTAGCTCTACTATTCTATTGTCTGACAACAAGGTTCTAACATTTAAACTTGAAATATATATGTATTGCGATTTAGGGTTATGTACTTTATTTGTTGGGGGGTGTCGGTCTAACTTCTCCACGGTGACTGGCCGGCTTGGAGAAGAGGTGGGAGAGGCATTGTTCAGTTTTTTTGACTTTCTTCGATATCGATATCTTCGGCATCCTGCTCGGCTGGGACATGAGTTGACAGTGTTAGCTGTGCAGGACGTAGGTACCCTACTATACTCCTATTCTGTGATTTATTTTTCTTTGCCATTTGCTTTGTGCTTTCCTCGCCGCTGTTTATCGAGACAGCCTCAGGCCATTCAGACAAGATTCTTTTGTTAGAATGTCTTTCTTGGGGAACTTCATTCGTATGTTTTCGTGATTTTATTGTTAATAATTTATCATAGCGTAGGGCCACGTTTTTCCCCACTCTCCCGTTCGCGCTTCAGGTCTTCTTGGAGCTCTCTTCGTTTTTGAAGGACAGCGGGGGGAAAATCTTCTTTGATGTAGACACCAGAATTTTCGAGGGTTTTTTTCTTTCTCAAGAGTTCAAGTTTTCTACTCGTGGTCATGAGTGTCACTACCACTGGCCTAGTCTTGTTTTTGTCTGTATATTTCCCCAATCTTGTAACAGTTTCAATTTCCCATCTCTGGCACGCAAGTATTTATTATTTCTAGTATAGAGTCTAGTAAGGTTTTGTATTACTTTTTAAATTAAAGAAAACATCACAACACACATTAATAAAAGAAACGCAAGTCGCAATCACAAAGTCTAACGTAGAAACCGGAAAATAAATTAATTTTGGTTTCGTTTACTATGTACATTTTTAGACAAAGAATAAGAGCAGAATGTTTGAAATTCATCCCAAGACGGAATAGGTAAGAATGTGTTGTTCACCACTCACTGGACTTATAGCAATTCAGAACAAATTGTTATTATATTTCTTAACAATGTATTATTTAATAAAAATATATTTCCGTAGATGTCTTGAAAAATTAAATCCCAGGCCTGGTGTCGCGTGGCAACCCTATACAATAATCTTACTCTAAAATCGGCACTGGGAATGGAACATGGAAATCTGACGTTTGCAGCGCCTGCCTTAAGGAATTGGAATTGAGATAATGCATAAAGGACAAATGCCAATTTTAGTAACTTTCATGAATAAATATTAATAAATATAGAAGGGCATCTGTAGAACAAAGTACATATAGTTCCTTTTAAGACTACGTTTCTAGTTTAGTTTGTCACGTGGAAAAGGTTGTATTTCCGAAAAAATAAGAACGGGAGGAACGCAAGTGGTTTTCGAATTGCAAACTGTGTGCAAATCAGTCTTCGACCTGAGCCTGGTCCTCGTCCTCACCAGCAAAAATTGGAAATATAAGTGCTTTCTTTGACAAGGGGTTAATGTTTAACCTTTGTCTTACCTGATGGATAAGAAGTAGGTACCTGTTCTGACGTAGATTGTGTCAAGGTAACTACGGCTTTGTTCTAATGTAGATTGTGTCAAGGATATCGGAAAAAAAATAATGCTGGAAATAAATTCCAATCCAGAGCAGTGTGAATCCGTACGGACTTTTCAAATGCGGTGCGGTAAATATGACGATACAAATTAAAAATACCAAGAATAATTCGTTATAGCAGTGGGTTTGTAATACGCGCGTAGACCTTTTTTTAAGGATGTCAATCGATTCTTTTTTTTATTGGGATCAAATGTCTACATGAGACTAAGTACATTTAGACTGCTCTAAAAGTCATATTTATTTATTTATTTATTAAAAAACTGGCCAAGAGCATGTCGGGCCACGCTCAGTGTAGGGTTCCGTAGTTGCTCATCCTTCACAATAAACTGCTGTTTTAAGCCCGAGGTTTAAGTTAAGAAAGATTTTAAGCTCTATAAAAAGGTCGCAAACGACCTAGAAACTGTACGAGGGGCACACCGAAATGATCGGGAATAGAGTACTTTAAACTGAGTTACATTAAATCCTTTTTTGTCACATGCATACTGGCGACTTACAATCACGATGCCGTTTTTACAATTTAAAAAAAGAACGATATATTTTTTTAATTCCATTTTTAAATTGACAACTCGATGAACAAAATGGAGCTGACGCGTGAAAATTTTCGTGCAATTATTTACCATAACTTTCGTCGTGGCTTATCTCCAGATGAATGTCGCAATGAGCTTGTTACTATATACGACATTGAAGCACCTAGTCAGACGACAATATATCGGTGGTATGCTGAGTTTCGACGGGGTCGTGCCTCTCTTGGCACCGTACCTTCATCAGGTCGGCCGAAAACGGCGGTTTCGCCTGAAAACATCGCGGCTGTGGAAAAACTACTAAAAGAAGATAGACATGTGACATACGAGCAGATTCGGGCAACCATAGGCATTGGAATGACTGCAATTCACACTATTTTGCATGGTGAATTGGGTGTCAGAAAATTGATTTCCCGATGGGTACCCCATAATTTGTCTGAAGAGCAAAAGGCGGCTCGTGTTGATTGGTGCCGATCTATTCTGAAATGCTACAATGGAGGAAAGTCAAAAGCCGTTTATAATATGGTCTCGGGTGACGAATCCTGGATTTATTCTTATGAGCCTGAAAGAAAGCACCAGTCGGCAGTATGGGTCTTCGATGACGAGGTCAAACCAACGAAAGTTGTGCGTTCTCGAAGCGTGTCGAAGAAGATGGTGGCTTCGTTCGTCTCAAAAAAGGGGCATGTTGCCACAATTCCTCTAGAAGAACAAAGAACCGTTACCGCTGATTGGTATATCACAGTTTGTTTGCCGGAGGTGCTGGCCGAACTTCGCCAAGGGAACCCGAGACGCCGCGTCATCTTACACCACGACAATGCGAGCTCCCACACCGCCCACAAAACAACTAAATTTTTGAACGACGAAAACGTTGAGTTGATGTCCCATCCTCCATACAGCCCTGACCTGAGTCCAAATGATTTTTTTACGTTCCCTAGAATTAAAGATTTATTGCGTGGTCAGCGGTTTGAGAACCCAGAAGCCGCTGTGGAAGCCTATAAATCGGCCATTTTGGCAATGCCTACTTCAAACTGGAATTATTGTTTTAATGACTGGTTTAAAAGAATGCAAAAGTGCATTGAATGTAACGGAGAATACTTCGAAAAACAATAAAATATAATTTATGTATATAGTGCACATAGTTTTTTAAATTCCCGATCATTTCGGTTTGCCCCTCGTAATCACTTATTACCTTCTGGAAGTCAACTTACGTCCTTTTAAAGAAAGAACATGAAATTTGGCGATAACTCAAAAACGGCTCGACTGATTTTGTTCAATATAGTTTTCATTGAAAGTACTGATAAGGTCTCATTTACATGAATTTTTCCGATTTTTTTTGACCCGTGGTTGAAAAGTTAGAGGGGGGGGGGACACTATTTTTTTTGTTTTCGGAGCGAATATTTACAAAACTGCAGACTATCAAAAAATAATGTTAAGAGACCCCTATTATTTTTACAAGACCTATTCAACGACACCCCACACACCAGTGTTGAAAAGAAAAAAAAAATTCACCCCCACTTTAGGTGTTCGAGGGGTACCCGAAAAAAATAAAAATTTTGAATTTTTATTTTACCGTTCTGTCGGCGTTATACATACACATACTTCTACCAAATTTCAGCTTTCTAGTACTAATGATCACGGAGCTAAGCCGCGGACGGACAGACGGACAGACGGACATGGCGAAACTATAAGGGTTCCTAGTTGACTACGGAACCCTAAAAATGCCCAACTATATGTGATGTAATTTGTGGGTCAAAGTGAGTCAGTTTGTATGGTTTGACAGTTTATTTGCTTGGAAGAGTTAGCGTAGTTTGACTCTACTACCCTATTCCAAAGTATTCGGCAAAGTTTATTATCGAGGGCCAAAAATCCCGGACGTTTCCAGATCCTCCATATTAAAATTTCCACTGATGCAAGCCTTAGTCGATCTGATGGTAAACTGCGTCCCCGGTGGTCCCGCGCATTGTCGCGGATGTCGCAAGCTAATCGCGCGACTAATGGGCGCGCGCGCTCGCGCGCCGCGCCGCTCACTCGGCCCGGTCGCCGAGGACGACCCGGCTGCGATTGTGAACCGGGTGACTTTTACCGCGCAAGGACACTGGGAATATCTGTGAAATGTTCTGTTATTATTTATTTCGAGCCTTTTTAACCCAAGGTCGTAAGTCGCCCCACAGCGGTCCACTATAATAAATTAATAACTGCTCCGCTGTGGGGAAAAAATACTATAATTACCGCCTAATTATAAAAAAAATTGCCAACTAACACCCCAGGCCAGAAATACGGAAACAAACTTACATTCAAATACAAAGCTGTGGTTTCCTTACGGAATAAATTACAAAATTACACAATAAAAATTATAATATAGTAGTTTATGTGACTGTACATAATGAAGGGTATTAAACACGAGTGTTTTAATGCCTAATTATGTACAGTTACATACATTACTTTATCTAGCCACATATCATAGGCCTCCATGATGCATTCAGGAGCCGCATATTATGACAAATTTCACTCGGTAATGGCGGTAATGAAGTTTTCTGGCAGCTGTCATAGTTTTTTTTTTTTTCAATTCAGAGACAAACTAGAGTCAGCCCCAATTATCATATCGTTCGCTATTTTACTTACGTGCTACATTTGTCAAATTTGATTCCAAATTGACAATTCATAGGGAACTAAACGTCATCTCGACTGATATTAGAATAGAGTTCAAATCAAATTTCTTTGTTTTTCAGAGATGTTTGAAATTTGAATGAATAATATTATCGAAATCGATGTTATTATTTTTAGCAATAATAACATTTCTACAGATAAGAAATTTGTTCTAACAAAACAGTCTATTTTTATGGTGGTCATAATGTGCGGTTCTTGAACGCATCATGGAGGGTATATCCTCCTGCCGCCCAGAAGTTTTTGACCAAACATGGGATAGCAGCCCAAAGTCCTTTTTATAGGTTCACATGGTTCCAGCCCAAGACTTTCGACATATGATAACTTGACTTTGCGTTGTCGTGGGAATGTGCGGTTTTTATGGTATCATAAGTGATATGTGTAAAAGGCTTTGAGACTGATAAAACACCGAAATGCAATGTCTTTTTTATAGGTCTTTGGGCCGCAACCATAAAATTACATGAATATATAAAATGGATATTTATGAGATTATTCCAATATCTAATGTGCCTGTATGTTGATTTTGTATGCTTCTGTAGTGTATTTTTGTTAAATTGCAATAAAATTAAAGCATTGTATATTTAATGTTAGGTTATCGCGGGCTAGTTTTCCGCAACTCGACGTCTTACAATGCGCCTATTTTGCGTAAAGGGTTGCTGGCACTACTCTTGCCAACCCAACTCTACCAGAAAGCCTAGCAGTCCCTTGATGTTGCCGACGACTTCTGGGAGTGACCTCGGAGACCCGAGGTGTTGTGCCCGGTATTTGGCCACACCAGGACATTCGAGAATGACGTGGGCGGCTGTCTCTTCGGCCTCCATGCAAGCTCTGCAAAGAGGACTGTCAGTAACACCTAGAGTAAATAAGTGCTTGTTTAGCAGGGCATGTCCAGTTATCGCTCCAGTTATGAGCCGGAGCTGCGGCCTCTTCAGCTGCCTTAGCTTGCGTGACAACCCGGGGTAGATTGTCGGAAGGGCCTCTTTGCTCTGCTTGCAGGTACCTAAGTTAGACCAGTATAGTTGCTGTTCTACCTTCGTGTTCATACGCACTGTGTTGCGCAGCCAGGCGAATGGTAGAGGTATGATTGGTTCGGGTCCCTCTGCTACCATCTCCGAACCTCCTCTCGCCAGTTCGTCAGCTGCGTCGTTCCCGCGCGAGTTGCTGTGTCCTTTGATCCACTGTAGGGTTATGCTATTATTATTACATACCTCTGACAATGCTTGGTGACATTCGTATATGAGTCCTGAGGTTACTGTGTAGCTCTGCAGGGCTTGTAACACTGATCTGCTATCGGAGAGTATGCGGATGGGGTAGTCCTTTACCTTCCTTGAGATGATTGCATGGGCTGCCATTATGATACCCATACATTCCGCCTGGAAGACTGTGTTATGGGTTCCTAGTGGTGTAGAGATGTGTATGTTTAGGTCCTCTGAGAATACCCCAGAGCCAGTGCCTGACCTTGTTTTGGACCCGTCAGTGAAGATTCTCAACTCCCTTGGGTTAAGACCTTCGCCAGGTTCCTCGTACAGTTGTATCTTATATTTTTTGTCGAAGATGAATTGCTTGGGTATCCTGTCGGTGGCCGCCTCTATAAGCGGTTCCTTACCAATTACCTCATAGAGGATTTCGGTGTGCGGCACCCTAGCTGATCTCCAGAGGTTTAGTTTCTTAAGACGTATCGCCGTAGCTGCCGCTTCTTGTTTGACGAAGAGATGCAGCGGCGGCAGCCCCAGTATAGCTTCCAGGGCTGCAGTAGGTGTAGTCCTCATGCATCCCGTAGCTGCCATACAAACTAACCTCTGAAGTCGTTGTAGTTTAGCTTCTACGGTGGTTAGCTTGGTTCGTGGCCACCATACTACTGCACCGTAGCTTAATATTGGTCTGATGACTGCCTGGTATAGCCATAGTGTGATCTTAGGATTAAGACCCCAAGTTCTACCTACCATTCTACGGCACTGCCAGAACGCGACTGTAGCTTTATCAATTTTGTTATTTAGATGGTTGCTCCAATTCAACTTACTATCAAGTATTACCCCTAGATACTTTACCTCGGTCGACAATTGGAGCTCTGTATTGAACAGTCTGGGTAGTCGGTAGGTGCCCAGATTACGTTTGTTGGTGAACATTACCAGTTCTGTCTTTTTTGGATTAACCGTCAGCTCGTTGTTGTTGCACCAGCGTTCCACGATGGCCAGTGCAGAGCGGGTAACGTCACATACCGTACCTGTGTGATTGCCGCTCGTCAGTATCACTATGTCGTCAGCATAACCTATTGTGTAATAGTGATTGTCATTTAGTGTGGCGATGAGGTCGTTCACCACCATGTTCCAAAGGAGTGGTGAGAGTACGCCTCCTTGGGGGCAACCCTTTGCCACCAGTGCCTGTTGTGTCTCGCCAGTTCCGAGTCTGATGACCCTCTTGCTCAACATGTTGTTTATCCATTGTACCATAACATCGTTGACTCCGTGCCTTACCAATGCTGCTGTTATGCTGGTGAAATTGGTCTTGTCGAAGGCTCCTTCGATATCTATGAAGGTGCCTAGGCACATAGACTTGTTTATAATGGCCTCTTCTATTTTGACAACTACGGCATGAAGAGCTGATTCTGTGGATTTGCCTTGGCTGTAGGCATGTTGGTAAGGGTGTAGGGGTACACTAGTTAATGCCTTCTCCCTCAACTCCCTATCACATAACCTCTCAAGTGTTTTAAGCAAAAAAGAAGTTAAGCTGATTGGTCTGAATGATTTCGGATCTGAGTAGTCACTTTTACCAGGTTTGGGTATGAAGATGACTTTGACTTCTCTCCATCGTTTCGGTACGTACCTGTGAGCCAGACAGGCGGTCAGAACGATGGTCAGTAACTGGGCGAGTTCTTCTCCTCCCCACCTCAGCAGGGCTGGGAAGACTCCATCTAACCCTGGTGATTTGTATAAGTCAAAGCTGTTTATAGCCCACTGTACTTTTTGTGGGCTGATTACCTCACATGCTTGTTGCCACTCCTCCTCCGTCGGAGTAGTCTCCTCATTCGTCCAGTTCACTAGCGGCGTTATTTCGCAGCCCGGAAAATGCGTCTGTACTAAGGTACGTTCCGCCTCCTCCGGTGAGCTGGTGAGGGTGTTGTCTGGCTTACGTAGGGATCCTAAGGTGGTAGTTGCCTGGTTGGAGAGAACCTTTCTTACCCTGTTCGCCTGCGTACATGTCTCAATGTTGGTACAAAAGTTCCGCCATGAGCACGACTTTCTGTACCGGAGCCGTTGTTTGTACCTGGACTTGGTGGTCTTATAATTATCCCAGTCTTGGTCTGTACCTGTGTTCATTGCCCTGTTCAGTTGTTGCCTCATCTTTTTCCTGAGCCTCTCCAACTCTGGCCCCCACCAGTTAGCTTTGTTCTCGCAGCTGGCTGAGGGGGTGGATAAGGGACATGCATGGTGGTAACAGTCCATGATGGTATCTGTAAGGACGCCTACCTGTTTTTCTATCTGTTCAGCACCCTCTAGTTTGTTGGGAACCTCTCTCACCGACAAGGCTGAGCTTAGTCGGCTCGCAAACTCTGTGCGATTCGTTCTGCGTGGGTTCCGCCTAGGGATGGCTTCGAGTGTTTTTACCTGAATATCGAATCGAATCCATCTGTGGTCCGAGCAGGAAAGCTCCTTAGAGACCTGCCAGTTTGAGATGTTTTCCGATGCTATATCAGTTGCTAGTGTCAAGTCAATGATTGTTCTGCTCCGCCTAGTTACGAATGTTGGTTCCGATCCTTTGTTAAGTATGTTAAGATCTGTTGTAAATAGGTACTCGACAAGTTTCTTACCTCTCTCGTTACCTGTCCGCATGCCCCAGAGGGCGTGGTGTGCGTTCGAGTCGGTGGCCACGATGAGTTCAAGCCCCGCGTCTTCGCAGTAGTTGACCAGCCTTGTCATGTCGTGCGGTGGCGGGTCATCCGCCTCCGGCATGTAAGCCGAGGCTATGACTACCTCCTGCAGGCTGGAGTATTGCGCCCCGTGCGCCTTAATAGCACACAGGTCTCTAGAACAGAAACTTGTTAAAGGTTGCGCATGTATGTTTCTAGTAATATAGATGCAGGTCCGGGGGTTATCCGGTCCCGTATATGCTGTGAGCTTACCTCCTAGGTTGCGGAGTCCGCATACAGTGCCTTTCCTGACCCACGGCTCCTGGATCAGTACTATGGCCGTGTCGTTGACCTCCAACCACTTCCGGATCTGAGCCGTCGCGGTTTCACTGTGGTGGAGGTTGGCCTGTAGGATGTTACAGCTGAGAGAATGGGGTACCGCCATCGGAGTCACCCTCCTCCGCCGACATACCACACTCTGCCTCCTCACCAATGGCCAATCTGCCTAACCCCTCCATACATTCCTCCCCGCTTTCCGAGTGGTCGCGAAGAAGATCTTCTTCGTCCTTCTCGGAGACGGGGTCGGTCTGTTCTGGGGTTTGGGACCCGGGCTTCTCCGCGACTAAGTCAGCGGATGCCTCGGTCACCGCGGCAGTGTCCATGGGCTCGGATTCTGTCCCATCCTTGTCCTCTACAGACACGGTGTTAGTGGTTGGTGGATGTTCCACAAACCTACCTCTTGGTCCCTGGAACTTCACGTACACCGAGCCCAGCATAAAGCCGAGCCGGCGCCCGCGGTCCACGAGGGGCTGCACTACCGTCTCTGGTATACTGACAACAGCAAACGTCTCCGTCTCCTGCTTGTCTACCTTATGGAGCAGCCAGCGGTCGATTTCTGCCCACCCGTTCTGGTAGCGAAGCGTCCGCGCAATGGCACGGAAGTCTTCCCAGATGCCGGGGAACAGAATACCGCAGCGTACTCTGCGTGGCACTTCACTCTGGCGCTGCACAACAACCTTCTCCCCCGTGGAGAGGGTGATAGCCGCTACGCTGCGCTTGAGCCATGCCAACGTGGCCTGGTCCTCGCACCACAGCCTCAGGACGCCGTTCGATGTTATCGGCTTCCCTCGGAACAGTGGACCCGACGACTGGCTGTTGCCAGGCTGACAGGCCTCCTTCATGAGAAGAGCCTGTAGCTGTTGTTGGACCTCCTCGGACTGCTGTTGGCTAAGGTGTCCTGAGGTCACTGTGGTGACAGCAACCAGTAGGTCAGCCTTTAGAGCCTCGGCGTACGCCATCCTCGGGGCTTCTTCCGACGTCTGGATCCTCTGCCTTTTGGGCTCACCTCGAGGAGATATGGTCTCATCGAGTCGCGCCCTTTTGGCAGAGGCTCGAGATTCCGGATTACCACCCCTGGCAGTCCTGTTTTTAGCCCCTTTCCCTACAAGAGGGGCACGAGCAGCTACTGGGGCACCAGCGGCCTGCTGCGCCGCCCCCTGCCTGGGAGCACCTGGCTGTTGCTGAGGCACTGGAGCTGCTTTGTTTTCCAGCGCAGCTCTTCTCTGCCTGGACCTGCGACGCTGTTTTTTATTTTTGTGCGTCTTCCACGAAAAGCCGCCCTCAGGTCCGGGTTGCTCCCTCTGAGCGGGTTTCGCCCTTCCCCTTTTGGCCCTCTCGTGGAGTGTCCAGCCAGCATCGAGCTGTGCGGTTGCAATATCTGTAGGGAGTTCCTCCATTGGTGTCTGCTCCGGAGCAGCGGACTTCTCCGATGCTGAAACGACCCCCTTGGTATCACTCCCTAGTTTTTGTTTACTAGGCTTGGTACGGCCTTGTGCCTGCGCCGAGCCTGTCTGTTTCGTCGACGCGCCTGGTTTCGAAGCCACCGATTTCCCAGCGGCCTTTCCACCATGCGCGGACTGCTTTTTCCGTGAGGGCACTGTGAAAACAGCACCGCCACGGTGTGTGGGGTGTGGGGGCACTGTGGAAGCAGCACCGCCACGATGTGTGGGGTGTGGGGGCACTGTGGAAACAGCACCACCACGGGGTGTGGGGTGTGGGGGCACTGTAGGGACAGCGCCGCCACGGTGAGTTGATGTGTGGGGGGGCACTGTGGGTACAGCACCTCCGTGTGGTGTGGTGTTGCCTGTCTGGGCCGCTTTCGCGTCCCTGAGGGCACGTGAGTGGGAGGGTAGCACTGTGGAGACAGCACCATCCCTCCGGTGAGGTTGTGTGGAGGTGCCAGGCACAGCGTCTGCCGCACCGGCACCTGGTGTGGGGGCGCCTTCGGGTTTCCCCTCCGGCTCCCGTGGGGTTCGGGATCTGGGCGTGTCCATGATTCCATGTTAGTGTTTTCATCTCTCGAGCTTCCCACCCGCCTCGGAGCCCGCACCTTTGGGGATGTTCTCTGAACACCAGGACTACCCGAGAGATATAGATGCGGTTGGTTGGGTCTCATGCGCGACATCGGGTGCTGCAGACGGTGTGGCTGGGGAAAACGATCCAAGTTCCCCCAGTGGCTCCACACGTCCTTGCTCCGTCAGCATGGCCGAGCCCCCAGTGTCCTCCCGGAGGACCCCCCCGCATCTCGCCTGCGGACCGTACCCACCTCATCCGTACGGTACGCGCGTCCGTTTCCCTGCAGTGGCTAGCTGCAGGGCCACCGTTTGGCCTGAAATCCGGACCAAAGGGGGCGTGTTGTCTCACAATAGCATCGAACCCCGGCTACGCTCGACTCAACCCCCCAGGACTCCTTCATCCCTGCGTACGGCGCTCAACTGCGCAGGACAAACGCAGGTAGGCATATGTAGTCCACCGAGGCCGCCTACAGCCCTCGGTGGAACCAGAAGATCTTCGCCAACATGGCTAGCAAACTGTTGGCAGAGCCGGCATTTTACTAGCCATGTCGCCCAGGGTGTTCCGTGGTAGTTGGTTTTAACCCCTTCGGGTTTTTAGGTCCTCGGGGGTTATCCCCAGCTACCCACACTAGGAGGCGATCTCGCTCACACCCCTATATATTTAATGTTAAAAAAATATATATAAACCCACGGCTGCCACGTGTTACTATTAATTTTGGCCACATGTTGATTATTTTATTACCGCGACTAATAAATTTTAAGACTACTGTATATATTTATTACCAAAAATACAATGAAACATCAATCAAATGGAAAATGAGCTGACAATTAGGCACCAAACTTGACCATATCGAAATTTAGTATTAAAACGGGGTAACCACCCATAGACCTTTTAAAAACCTATAGAGCCATAACAACTTATTCGAGTGGAACACTAATTTATTATTATTCCAAAAACCATGATTGGGTTTTTAACTAGTATCAAACAGAAAAAAAACAGTTTATGAATAATATCTTTTATTTCAGACAAATCATTAAAGAAGTAATATTAGGTTATTAGGTTATAGCCCGTTGACCTATTAAAATATTTAAACATGTTGGCGCCAACATGCCTTTTTATGGGTCATCCGATCATTAGTTGTTGTATTTACAATAATATTGATTGAATGCACAATATATATATGGTAAAACAAAGATAAACATCTTAGGCAACACTCACTACAAAAATACACACGTAATCTGCCGAGATAGCAAAGAAAATCACAGATTTACTTACCTCGTCCTCGACGCCTCGCCATTGTTATGGATGTTACGCCAAAACTGACAGATGACATTACACAGATTGACATCTAGTGTTAACGTCAAATATGGCGTAATCGTTCAGAAATCATTAGAATTCAATACGCGGTACATTTTAAGTTCTGTGACAAGTTGAAGTTGGAGACCTTTTAATAGGTCATAGGGCGTTAAAAAGTTAAAATCATCGTTACGCTTGGGCCGGAACCACTACACAGGTGAAGACCTTTGAGTAGGTCATTGGGCGGCAGGAGGTTATGATATTTGGTTAGATAAAATATTTTAAAAGTTAATAACCCAAGTTCTGCTTATAAACATTGCCAGTTCAAAATTTTGTAGACATGCAATAAAAATGTGACATTCAACTTTTTACCGGAGTTAGGTAAATATATATTTTTGTACAATATTATGATGTTTTAATAATGGAGGTTTAATGTTTTAATCTTTTGAGATGGGCCTAATGGTTACTAACATTTACACAATTAATAATTATTGGAAACTTTAAATATTAAAAGAAAGATTTTGTCTCCATACTTTTGGCCTGCACGTCTAGCATAACTGTGACACGCGACTCTTTGACGCGCGTCATAATCTGCCTGTCACTTTCTTTTCAATACCGTGCGAGTAAGACAGGTGATACTGAGTCGCGCGACAAGCGAAGTCGCGGCAAGATATGCTAGCCCTCACCTGGTGGGGTATATACAATTATACACCCAGAGCAGAGTTTTCAACAACGAATTTGTTTGTCGATTTATGCTTCGTTTATATACATATAGCATAGCATACTCGTATGTCAAAATTTATACTAACCCGCTGTATCATATTTGTAACAAGAAAATCTTAGACGAGAACTCCGATTGAGGACAGTTCCAAACTAAGTCTCATTAACCATAAAAAATATGCATGCATCTCATATAAAAAAAATATTAATCTCTAATACTCGTCGTAACTAAACATTTGAAAACTTTCCAGCTAGACTTTTAGAAGCCCTAATATTGTATTCACAAGCCTCTGACCCAATTTGTCTACCTAAGTTCGGCACAACATCGACGGATATAATTCGACTGGAATCGGACAGGCATCTCTCGGACACTTAACAAAGCGAGGCGGCATTGAGAAGGGTACCGACATAACTCTTATGTCTATTCTTATCCGTCTGCCCTTGGATCGAACTAGGTAAAAGTTCTGTAGTCACGCAATTTTTCATCGAGCTTTTGCAACCTTTTTGCGTGATGTCTGACAAAAGTTATCGGATTTTTCCAGTATCACTTTATATTCAATAATTGGAATTCTGTAAGTTTCTGTAATCTGTGACTGGACCGATTATCGATCTTTGCGTTTAGGCATAATAATATAAGACATTGCCTAATTACCTACATGTTATACAAATGAGTCATAATATATGTAGAAGCAAAGTCAGCAACATCCAATATGGTTAAAATAGTATTAAGTACAATATATATTAAGTTATTTTAACCATACCAGACTACATTCAAAGATGCTACAGTAAAAAAAATTGGATGTTGCTGACTTTAGTTCTATAAGGTGCTAACAAATTAGTCACGGATATTTTTAACTCTGATAGTACTCGGTTCTCGGAGTACATTTAAGTATGAAACATCATAGGTATTGTTATGTTTTTTTGGAGAAAATTAGGAAACAAATTTGCTACGTTAAAACACCCTGTTAATAAGATAGTTAAATGAGACCTCTTTAGACATATTCTAGAACCTCTTTAAACTATCATACACATGGCCTCTTAAAGTTGAAAAATAAAATACTTGAATGTCAATGTCATGCTATTTGCTCTCTGATTGTGTCAGTTGCAAAGAAATTTAATTAATTAGAATTACGCTATGTATTTATTTAACACGTATTCAAGAACTGCAACCACAGGATTACGAACCACGTGTATTATTCAGTCAGTGGCTTATTAGAAACCCCAGATGTAAAATACTGTGGACCGACGAGTGTACATTTGCGAGGGTGGGATTATTTAACATTCACAATGCACACTTTTGTTTGGAAGAATCCCCATTTAGCACATCCTGACCACTTTGAGACTCGCGTCAGTGTTAACAGACTCGCTTCGGTGTTAAGGTGTGGGCAGGATTCCTTGGCGATTATTTGCTGGGCCCTGTCTTTCTCAACCGCCTTAATGGAAGAAAGTATCATCATTCATCAATTCCTACAAGAAGGCCTACCGGAATTGCTAGATGAAGTTCCAGTCGATCTCCGTAGGAGAATGCACTTTCAACATGATGGTGCCCCAGCCCATTACGATCGTAACGTACGAAGATACTTAACGGAACGATTCCAATTATGATGGATTGGCCGGGATGGGGTTCAAGCAGGTGAAGTGAACTGGCCAGCCCGCTCACCAGATTTAACACCGCTTGATTTTCACGTATGGGGACGCGCCAAAGACTTGGTTTATGGAAACGACGGGCACACAATCAGAACGTCAGAAGAATTACAAACACGGATTACCGACGCCTTTCAGGTTATGAAAATGGAAAGACAGATCTTAATGCGTGGTAATGAAAATATCCGAAAACGAGCACTATTGTGCATTAACCAGGGTCACCATTTTCAAGAAAATTTGTAAAGAGTTTATGCTAATAAAAGTTTTCTTATGTCCGTGTTTGCTTTTTAAATTACTTAGACTTGTTAATTAGGTAGGCTAGCATTCGTTAAATATCTAACTTAATCATTATTAAATGTGAAGGCTTGTATGGGTGGATGGATGTTTGTAACACTATCACGTCACACCCAAACAGTTTAACTGATCTGGATGAAATTAGGCACAGAGATAGGTTATTTGCAGGGAATAGCACACGACATTTTTTTACATAAATTGTTCGGATTGGACAGTTTTTTTGTTCCACGCGGGCAGAGCCGTAGGCATACGCTAGTATTTAATAACCTACAGTTTTCCCGCCAAATCATAATGACATTTAAGAAAAACAACTTTTGACGTGACATGACAGACAGTGTTAAACATCTTGACAGAGACATAATAGGGGTGATTATTTTAAAAAAATATTATAATATTATTTTTTGTTCGGTAAATTAAAATTAAAAAATAATATACAAAGGTTCCTTAATTACAGTTAAAAGTTAATTGTTTTAATGTAATGTACTATTTCTTAAAATATCCGTGACTAATTTGTTAGCACCTTATATATGACTCAAATGGTAACAGAGAAAATACCCAAAATGCTAACGAAATCCTGTGAAAAAAATAATGACTTTTTCAAAGTTCACGGCCTAAAAATGTTTTGAAATAACTCTTTGCTTTAATTTTTTTCACTGCTAGGGTGGAATGTCAGGGATTATTTGCGACCTAACCTGGGTACCGAATGTATAAATAACGTTCGCGTGACTTGTAAATATGTGGCGAATCGTGTGATTCGCTTACGACTAATGATTCTTGTGGGAATACACGCGTGAAGCTTGCTCTTTTAATAGCCGTTTATTTTTATTCCACTTGGTAAGGTAACAACTCTAAGGTTACAACGTTTGCGAAAGATATCACGATAGATTTTTCCTTTGACCCCGCAGCAAAAAAAAAAACAATATCTTATTTTCGCGATAAACGTCATCTTCATACTGTCCAGTATCATTTTATACGTGGTAATGTTCCGTTTTGTTGATACTAAAATAAAGTTAGTTAGACCTAATACCGACCATCAATTTGGTTTACTCTCGACTCTCTCTTGATGATTTTTTAGACTATACACGACAAAGTCAAAAGCTTCCGAAACAAGACGAACAGACACCGAGGCGGACTTAGTACCTACTTACAATAAATATATACAGTACAATGTGGTCGAATATGGGAGCGGTTACTATTATTTATTAAATGGCGTTTAGCCGGTACGTATTGTTTGTGGTGAATATATGTTCAACCCAAGAAAGGTGGGCGCCGCCTATTACTTGGAGAACAAAGTTTTGAATTCAAACTTGATTCCAAGGTTTTGTGTAAGTTAGATACTATGCATTATTCATCTAATTAAGAGAACACCTTTGTAGTTGTTTGATCATGTTATTATATACGGTTCTAAAAGAAAGGCAGACAGATGATAATTGACTAAATTTGAGAAGTTGGCCAACTATCCCTGGACTGACTGGGTAGAGGACGACGGTGTAGCCAATACCTATAACATATTAACAATTTTATCATCAAAACTAATCACATACAATTTGTAGATATGCACAATGTACAAACAAACACACTATTGTACATAATAACAGTTCAAGAGTACAAAGAGACGAGACAAGTACTAAAGCAACTTTCTACGTATTATATTCAATTTGTGATAACCGAGAAAACTAAAAGAAAGAGATAACAAACAAATCCTATTTATGGGCGAGGACCTGATTAAATACCACAATCCTATTTAATAAAATCTAAAAATAAAATAATTCAAATTCGAAGTCAAGATCCTAAATCTCGTTTCCCTAGAGCAAGAATTCGATTGGTACGTCGACAGCTTTAGAAACCTTTTATAGTATCTAAGCCATATTTTAATAAATCGTTATTCAATCCTTCCATTACTACCCTGTCTTTAAAGTAGCAGTAAGTTTAGTTCGTATTCCTATTACTGGCGTACTTACTACTACTTACTTACCTACCTTAAAAGCTTTCAACAAAAATCTAATTCAAACTTGAGGGCAAAATCCAAACATAATCTCTAAACACAATACCTTTACAAATAAACAATGGAATCACCAGCTCGAATTTCCAGTAAACACTCTATTTATTTCTACCAGTTTTAATTTTCTCACCCCTGAAAAGTAAAATCACATCTTACATGAAAACAGTAAATCCACTAATCTCGAAGCATGAATTTATGATAGAAAGTTGGTAATCCGTGTGCATGCAGAGCCGGATAAGGCCTCCGGAGGTTGTTAATTGAAATTCAATCACCACCACCCCTCTCGCTGCGGTTCGCCCCGTTTCACCCCGTAATCCGGAAGGCGGGATAAAAAGAGCTCTAATTGGGAATACATCGGAGCCGCGGTAAGGTGATTCCTATTATCGGCGACATCTTGTTACGTTATGAAAGTTTTTCTTGTGTCTGATTTGTCTTTGAAGAGTTTTTATCCGTTCAGAGAAGAATATACTTATCCATTTATTTAACTAAGGATTATTATTGTGAGCATATAACATATCAAATGATATTATTCTGGGGATTGGAATAACTGATAGAGATTTTTATTTTATGATATAATTAGCGAGTGTGTCGTTTTATTTCGGGCTAGAATTAGGTTTTTAATGGAATATTCATATTCCTCGGCCCTATTCTACTTTATTGGCTACGAGTAACGCTAAAAAAGGAAATATAAGTACTTCTTTTAATATTCCAAATAGTGTTGGACAAGCTCGGGATTTAATAAGTAGTGAAAATCATTTAAGGTGCTCAAGGATTCATCAAATTATTAATGGGTTTAGTACACAGAGACCCTGTTTTTATAATAACGTTGACGTTGACAGTCAGAGCCGTGTAATGATTATTAATGGAAGTCCCCTCTATTTAATTTGCGGTAGAATAATATATCATAGAAAGTATGACGTAAGCGGTCAATATCCGTTATGAACGAGTGACGTCACAGGAGGGTGGAAATAAATAATGTTCCATGGACATTTCCCAACAAACAGGTAGTTTCTTAGAAGTTATTTCGCTTCGCTACCATAGTTTGATCTTTATACGTCTCGTCTACATCGAAACCTAATTGCCACGTGTAGATAAAAAGTCTATGATACTGACTCGTTTGAAAAAGACAGATTTATAAACTTTTTCGAAAGAAAAGGTTGCCTCGGCAGAAACATTACGATTACGGGAAATTTAACTTGTATGTTTCTAATTGTATGTAAACATGAGTTATACTTGAGAACTAAAATAATATTTGGTGCGAGTCTGCTTCTTATTTTAGTCATAACTCATAATTAGGTTGTAAAGTAAACATTTCTATTTCATTTTTGTATCTAGGTGTGTATTTGCTATTTTTTATTTTTTGGTATACGAGTCGAGAATTTGAGATCTACATGTTTTACTCGATTACGATACACGAAAAATAACGGTTATGACATCTTTCTCACCCGAAGGAAATGACAAGCACCATCTAATATTGAATAAACTGGTGTCGAGTTTACGTGTACCTGCTCGCTTCGCGGCGACTGTACGTGTCAGGTGTCCATTAGTGTAATGGGCAGTGGCCGCGCTGTTCAATTAGCGCCTTTTACGGCCGGAGTGGACCCGCTGCAAAAAGTCGCTGTCACTTTAATTCGGTTATTGGCGTTGCAACAGTGTGAAAACTGTTCGTATCTACCTACGTCGTACTGTACGTAACTTTTGAACTCCTGGCCTTTGTCGGCAGCATTTGAAAAATCAAAGCCTCATTACTTAATGAGGTCTAATAATGTAAAAGTGATATTGCGATAAGGAATGACTGTAGACTTCTTACTAATACGAAAAAGAACTACGCTGATTATATTCAGTTTCTTTTCACTTCTCTCGCTCTAAAAGTTCGACTTTATGCTGTGCGTAGGCGACATAAAGTCGCTTTTTATGCTCTAGAGCATAAAGTAAAATCGTCGTCGAAGGCCAAGGCGATCGGTCCAACAGCCACACGAAAAAGGTCCTTAATAAACAGTAAAAAAAAAACATAAAACTTCATACAATAAAACCCGTTCCAGACCTTCCGATCCGATCCGATTTATCGAGAGAAATCGGATAATGTGTAGTGTATAAGATCCTAACAATTGCACTACACATTATCCGATTTCTTCCGATTAAGGAGATCGGATCGGAAGGTCTGGAACGGGTTTTAACTCTTTATTTTATTTCGTTTTGTTAGTATTCTAAGACCAAGGCAAAGATACCAACAGCCAAAGTACACAATAAAACTATTTCTCATTGCTATTAGAACAATGAGAAATATTTAAAGTAACTTTAAATTTTAATTAAATTTGTTTTTAAGTAGGTATACATGATATGTGTATATGTATATGTTATTTACATGATACAGTTTCATTTCCTCGCAATCAAAGTGAAAAGTAGAGTGTGCAACTCGTCCATAAAACGCAAATGATGCGTTTTAAGGTGGTTTTCCACCGGCGAGGCGTGGCGGCGCGTGGATGGGCGAGAATTGAAATTAGTACGGCAAATTTTCAATCCCCGCCACGCGCATCTTCGGTGGAAATAGTAAGGCGACGCGTGGATGCGCCGGGCTTGAATTGAAATATTTGTTTGTGTAAAAATGAACCTTATTGCTTTTAATATAGGGTAGAGATTAAATTTGATTTTTCCACCGGCTAAGCGGGAACACGAGTGGCGAGGCGTGGAGTGACGGGACGGGGCGGGAATTTTAATTTGTATTGCATTTTTTCAATCCCCTCACAGCGCATCTTCGGTCGGTGGAAATAGTAGGAATTGGCGGGGATGTGCGGGACGAGAATTGAAATATGTGTTGGTGTAAAAATGAACCGTCTTGCTTTCGTCAGATTATAAATTAATTAACAGAAAAACCGCTTCACGCGATCGATAGGGGTTTTGTTATTCGTTACCGCTGCCGTTTATGTCTTGATTTTCTTTTTACGCTTAAGTATAGCTATCAAACCCACAAATACCTACTTATGACTTACCTATCTAAGAACTAAAATAAATAGATATAAAACAAATATTCATTTGACTTTTGTATTGTAAAAGATGACAGTAGGTAAATAAGAGATCATCAATAAATAAGAACAGTATTAGATTGTTTTAGATCCCCGATTAAGGATATAAATGTGAATTGATTTATTTGATAGTAGGTGGCTTTGTGGTAATAAAAAAATCATTAAGAGGAATGTATTCGTTAAAAAAAAGATTGTTTTAAATAAATATTTTAAATTTTAAATTGTAGTTTTTGAATAAACTTGAATAAAACCAGCTGATTCAGTCCAGAGTGGTATATTAATCTCCAAAACAAAAATTTCATCAAACAGTCTTATGTATACAGGAAAAATCTTAACAGCGCGATGCAGCCGTTACATGTTTTGCACAGTAGCGCCATCTAGCGACAAATTGGGTAAACTTTGTTTGGTACGCGTTGTATTGGGAACTTTCGTTCTATACAAGTTGTACAGTTTTTCTTACCTTATACAAACAACTAGTTTTTCCATAGTACTGACAGCTTTTCTGTAGTTGGTATCTTTTTTTTAGGGTTCCATACCCAAAGGGTAAAAACTGGACCCTATTACTGAGACTTCGCTGTCCGTCCGTCCGTCCGTCCGTCCGTCCGTCTG
The DNA here is from genome assembly GCA_947623375.1 of Apotomis capreana. Lineage (NCBI taxonomy): Eukaryota > Metazoa > Arthropoda > Insecta > Lepidoptera > Tortricidae > Apotomis > Apotomis capreana. Next base: position 1,714,267 of record OX392500.1, on the reverse strand, counting down.
TCACCAGGCGGTAGGTCTTCGCACATTATAATAACAACTCAACGGCGACTCGATTCTATGCCAAATATTTAAGCCCTATGTCATATTTACTAGGTTTAATTTCAAAAAATGATATTAGTAGTGGACGACGCGTCGTACATTTTTTGTAATTAGACCTAGTAAATATGACATAGGGCTTAAATTTCAATATTTGGCATAGAATCGAGTCGCCGTTGAGTTGTTATAATGTGCGAAGACCTTAATGTCAACCGCGAGCTCGGTCAGGCACGCGAGGGCTCGCGCGGGCCCGCGCAGGCTCGCGAGGGCCAGCGCGGGCCCGCGCGGGCTCGCGATAGCTATTAATGCCAATTTTTAGTGGAAAAGGGCCAGCGCGATTTCAATTCTCGCCCATCCACGCCCCGCCACGCCTCGCCGGTGGAAAACCACCTTTATGCACTTGTCGTACAATCTACTATTATTTGGCCAATTTGGAAAAGTCCATAGCTCTTATAGTAGAGTTGCTAAGCCGCGAAATTGTGCGCATCGGGTTACAAGCATGAAATTTTTACCACACCTAGAACGTTCCACGGTGATTATTTTCAGATGTGGAGGGAAGTCAGATTCGTCCCCTGTGTGGTGGGAGAGCGGGGTGAAGAGGACCAAGTACTACTCTTTTTCTTTTTTTTTATTACTGATCAGTAAAGGCTGTTAGGGTTTGTGCAACATCGTTTTCGTGTAAAATAGATATCAGCTATTAATTTTTTATGTTATTTAAGAATAGTTTCATATTAAAATTTGGGTTTATTGCCGAAAAGGTAAAAATCACAACAAGTTTTTTTATTCAGAACGATAAATTAGTTATCTATCCTGAATATTTACAATTAAAAAAAATATTACTAAACAGAAAATGTAATCTTGTTTTTAAAAATGTATACATATTGGGCACATCTGATACAAAAAGTACCTTGAAAAGAATTTTGATGTTAAGCTTAGCCTGCGTGTTCTAGTACATTTTGCTAAGTCGCGAAATTGTGTACCTACATCGGGATACAACGACGAAATTTATACCACGGATAGAGTATTCTGCGGTGATTATTTTCAGATGTGGAGGGAAGTCAGATTCGTCCTCTGTGCGGCGGGAAAGCGGGGTGAATAGGACAAAGGAGTCCTCTTTTTCATTTTATATTACTGATCAGATAACGCTATTAGGACTTGTGTGGTATCGTTTTCGTGTAAAACAGATATCAAAAATTCATTATTCATGTTATTTATTGATAGTACCATATAAAAATATGGTTGTATTTCCGAAATTGTAAAAATCACAACAAGTTTTTTTTATTCAGGGAGATAAATTAGTTATGTTTCCTGAATATTTACAACTAACAAAAATATAACAAAATAACAAATTTAATCCAGTTTCTAAAAACATAAACATACCTATTGGGCACTCTCCATACAAACAGTCACCTAAATAAATTGTTGATGTTGAGATGAGCCCGTGTGCTCGTGATACATTAGCAAAAAAAATATTTTGTTTTAATTGCATTAATTTGTTTTTGTAGGACGTATATAGTAAATAGTATATGTAAAAGCCTGTTAATAATCATTATTTAATGTATTTAATGAAGCGAAATAGGATGCGTTCGGAGATTTACGTTGGTTACGCCGACTTAAACATATATTTTAACCTACTGTTTGTATGAGAAGTTCCCAATATGCATATATTTTTAGAAACCAGATTAAATAAGCTTTTTAGAATAATAATAATACTTTGAAAATGTTAACGAAATTTAACTAATTTACCTCACTGAATAGAAAAAACTTGTTGTGATTTTTACCTTTTCGGCCATAAACTCATATTTTTATAAAAAAATAACATAAAATATGAATTTCTGATATTTGTTTTACACGAAAATGATACCAGAGAAGTCCTAGTAGACTTAACTGACCAGCAATAAAGAAAGAAAAGAGGTAAACTTGATCCTCTTCACTCCGCTCTGCCGCCTCACGGGGGACGAATCTGATTTCCCTCCACATCTGAAAATTATCACCGGAAAACACTCTATCTGTGGTAAGAATTTCATGCTTGTAACCCGATGCGCACAATTATGTTAGAAAACAGCGGACTAACAACTCTACTATTAGTGTGAACCTGATATATGAAATATAGGTATTTCCTCCTTCTTCACTTGGATAATACAAGTACATTATTCATAATGCCATATGCAATTAGTAGGTATAGGTACAGTCAGCTAAGATACTATTGAGCTTATGTCTTAGATAGCGCACAGCATTGCAGTCTTAATTAGCAGAGGACGTAGAAAGTTTGTTAAGTAGCGACTCTACAAGCTGTATCGAATGGATCAAGATCGCAGGGAATCGTTGGATAAGGGCAGTGGAGATTGGAGACCCTTGGGAAAGTTCCTCGCGAAGTTTTTGATGTATTTTAAATAGTGACTGTAAATCCGTTTTCTGTCGTCTCTAATGGGCTAGAATTCGATTGCGAAATCGATATGACGCCCTAAAACAGCGGATCTGTCGCAACATCAAATTGTACATTTAACGGGACCCGTATTATAATTAACCTTCACTCAAAAAGGCTCATGTCTACACGAAACCCATAGATCGTTACCTCCTTATACACCTCACTTACACTCAGTACACAAAGGAATTATGTATAAATGATACCCAATGGCGCTTATGTCTATTTGAGTTTGATTTCAAGTTGAAGATGAATATGTCACCATTGATAAAAGGTTGTATGTGCACGGGATTCTTGAAGGTTTATCGTCGTTTCGGAATGGGTGGGGGAAGTTTAGCCGGTCACCGGTTGCTCAATTTTATGGACGTGCGGTCTAGCGATGGGATCATATCTGGGTTAGTGTTTAAACTATAATGCGATGCACTGATACAATAATTATGGCGTAACCAAGGTCTTTTCAGTTGTCGCCATATTTAATGGCTGGCTATAATGCGTCCGTTTATTTGATCTAAATTCATACTTTTTCAATTCAATTTCTGGATAACTACCAAGAAATGGGTGAATTTGACACAAATAAACTAATTAAGCGATCTATTTTTATTGATCTTTTTCTAAGATTTTGAAAAACAAGCATTCGGCCTACCTGATGTAAGTCAGATTTTGTAACGATTATGGTTCTGTTCTGTGGTTGGATGAGAGAAGGATACAGTAAAACACGCTTTCGCTTTAATAATAGTAATATACCTAGCTGTTATATAGCCACTGTACGAATTTTAACGCAATTTATTCATATTTGCGCTCATTTGCACGGATCTGTAGCTGCTTAATTAACGTCGGTTGCAAATGAGGTCCAAATTTCCAAAGTAAATCTTGCAGAGAAAAGTTTATAATATCCAAAATGACAAATACTTACATCACACCGTATCGATAAGGCAATATTCGTAGGTGTAAATACGTATAAGTGGCATGGCGTCCGTAGCACTCGGTTCCTATCGGATTCTTTATTATTTATGACTACTGAAACATACTTCTACACCTCCTTGCACTGCCCCCGAAGAACAAATATATGAATATAAGACGTTTCTCAAAGTATCCCTTCTTCCGCAGGTCGATGTGCTCCGATCTGGTCTACGTGATCCTGTTCCCGCAGCTCCTCATGGTGGTCCACTTCAAGAAGCACTGCAACACCTACGGCTCCCTGGCAGCGTATATAGTGGCGCTGCTCGTGCGACTGACGGGAGGAGAGAAGTTGCTGGGTCTGCCTCCGTTGATATGCTACCCGGGTTGGGACGAGGAAAATCAGTTGCAGCTGTTCCCGTTTCGGACGATGGCGATGGTGATGTCGCTGTTCACGCTGGCGTTCATATCGTGGCTGTCCGTGTGAGTATACTTTTTTACACTCATGGTGCTCTGGTAGCGTATTGGGTTGCAATGCTGAGTCCGTGTGAGTATACCTTTATTAGTTTTATTACACTCATGGTACTCTGGTAGCGTATCGGGTTGCAATGCTAAGAACCAACTATATCGGGTGTAAGGGTGAAGTTTATAGTGGTGCACCGTGCACCTCAATGAATCCTGTGACGCGTAAGTTTTGCGACTATACAGAGTAATAGTCATTCCTTGGTAACTGACAGAATGGGTAACAAATTCTCATTGGTTGGCGTACTAGTTAATACAAGTTTATACCTCGCAAAATAGCCAAACTTTTAACTCCAGCTACGTATATTATCTATTCAGCACTCGGGTAATGTCCAATGATACCCCTGAATTTTTCAACACGCCTCGGAAATATGAAATGGCCATAATAACGGCGAACATTTTCTTCGCGTCCAATTAGCATCCCTTACTTTGAAGTGGAATATAAATCTATTAAAAAAAATTTTTAACAAAAAAAAGAACCGACTTCAGTAAAACTAAAAATCCAAAAATAACCCGTTCAAGTACAGATTACATTTGACTCACCCTTTGAAGTCGATCCCAAACCACTGTTATTATATTTATATATCAAAGTTTACGTGAGGTTTGGCACCGACTTCAAAGGGTGAGTCAAATGTAATCTGTACTTGAACGGGTTATTTTTGGATTTTTAGTTTTACTGAAGTCGGTTCTTTTTTTTGTTAAAAAATTTTTTTTTTCGCTTTTTAGTGATTCATATAAAACACTTATGGCGGGGTGATCAGGGAGGTCTTGAAGGAATGCATCTCGTTTTAATTATCTCCTCACTCCTAACCGTTAAGGAGTTGTACCTTCCATCATCAGTTCAGCATTGGAAGATGGTGACTACCATATGCAAATACTTAAATAGTTTTAGAAAATTTATGAAAAATATTATGACTGCCTATAAAATTTCAGGAATTCCTTCGATTCCTCATGGATCTCGTCATCCGATCTTCACCAAAATTTTATGGGACCAACCTTGAGATGTCTATTCATGAACCTAAAAAGAATTTTCCAAATCGACTCATAAATGACGGAGTTATGAGGTAACAAACATAAAAAAAAAAAAAAAAAACATACAACCGAACTGAGAACTCCCTCCTTTTTTTGAAGTCGGTTAAAAAGAGGACTAGCGAATTCAGAGGGATGAAATCTGATTATCCGGAATGTAAATATTGACAATTATTCCAACATCCAAAACAAAATTAAGTATAGCAGATTTGGTAGCATCGTGAAATAATTATATCCAGGAAGTCGTATATTTCTGTTTGTTATTAATGTTTTGAAATGGTTGAAATTGAAGAATGTAACTCGTCGTTAATAATTTATAGAAAATGGTCAAATTGGGCTTCTTTTTGTACAACTAATGGTAAAATATGAGAAAATTAACTGAAAGTAGTAGATATTGTAAATGTATACGTATAGAACCGAAAGCTTATTACTTAAAGAAGAAATGATGAATTTGTTCAAAAATCTTGATTATTTATTTACAACCGTAAAATTTAAAAATAGATATGCTTTGAGCGGAATTTGAACCCATGTCCCCACGGCTTTTCGGGCTAGACGGCTGCATTACCAGTTATGTTATCAAAGCCAGTAGCATAATTGCATAATTGGTAATGCACCCGTCTGACCCGAAAACCCGTGGGGACGTCTACACCTCACGAATCACTAGTGTAAATTACAGTTATTAAGTTATACCTTCTTTTACTGTTCACATAATTGTCCTCAATCATACTACCTAAATATGTATCTATCCGAGTCTGCGCTTGCTGAGCAGAATGCTAAGTATAAAGAAAGGGGTAGGAAGATTTTGTTCCAGAAATTAACTGCCTTTGTCTGCCATGGTAATACTAATAAGGTATACAAGGTATTGTATTAAAATAATGTTTCGTATAGTATTTGACATAGGAAACCTAAATAAGGTGCTTTGGGGTAAAGTCGAAAATGGGGATAAGTCGAAAATCACACATATCTACTAAACTGGGAACAATTACTACGCTTGCAACGCTTGTCCAGACGCCATGTTTATCTGCTCCCCCGCTTCAGTTCACTTCGCGTCGCTAGTCGTGAGCGCACGTGTGTTGCGGTCGATTAAATAAAAATAGAGCGATTTAGTGCCTTATGAGGATTTTTTGAAATTACCCCATACCACATAACTCGGGAACCTACTAAATTAAATCATTGTCCGTTTGTGTTTACGTTACATTGTCATTTTTGCCGTAATCATGAGTACAGCATAACGGTCTATCTGTAGTTTAAAAAAAGCAATCGAATTTATCCCACGGGTGAAATTCGAAAAAATGTACTTTCGAAATAACCCCAAACAAGTTTTCCAGTCCATTATCAGAGTTAGACTAATGTTTTCTTCATAAATGAGTTATTGAATTCTCTAAATGCAAATTTCTAGATTATTAAACATATAAAAGAAACACTATTTTATAAAAAACAATGATGACGATGACTGATCACAGCGCGGGGGAAATTCGAAAATAATTTGTGATTTAAACAAAAGAAAATATGTTCTTTACCGTGAATCAGCGGGATTTTTTGAGGGGGTAAATTAGAACTAAAAAGAAATATGATTCTTAAACTCATATTGCATAAAAATCATTTCTACAAACCTTCGAAATTACCCAACTTGCTTTCGAAATTACCCACTCCTTAAAAAATGGTATTCAAATATTTTATTTTTTTATTTACATTTATTTCCAAATTCAAGCAACATATTACAACGCTATTTTCACAAAGCGTTGATGAATATATCCAATTTCGTAAAGATCTCATTACGTGGAAGGAATACTTCTTAGGTTCTTACTTACGAGCCCAAACCCTAACATACTCTACACTCTCCTAAAAATATGTCGAATATATCCCAAAGCACCTTATACATTTATCAGTTCATAAAAGAAGAAGATGGCTGAAAAATTTGAAATTGAAATAAAAAACGATTTTTATTCTGTATTTTCACACTTGATAGTGACAACAATCACTTAAAAAAAAAATTAAACTATCAAAACGTTGAGGTATATAAAAAACGTCATTCGCGTCATAGATAATAGTGTACATATTACTGGTCTTTATTTACGGGAACGCCTACGTGACGCCACAGATAAGCTAATGTCAATAATGGCGGGCAGCGTTTTTATCTGTTCATGAAATTTATATTTTCAATTAATGAAATTTAGTTTTCTAGCTCGATAGAAAATACAATATTTTTTAGTGCTAGTATAATTATTAACAATTTCGAATTTATAAAAAATTGGGCAAGTGCGAGTCGGACTCGCGCACCGAGGGTTCCGTACAAACACTTTTCATCCTTAAGTGGTTAAGTTTGCACCTGGTATGTATAGCGCCTCATACAAATGAGGTGCAAAGTTAACGCAACCAGCTCGTTTGTTGTATGGGAGCCCCCCTTAAATATTTATTTTATTTTATTTTTAGTAAGTATTTGTTGTTATAGCGGCAATAGAAATACATCATCTGTGAAAATTTCAACTGTCTAGCTATCACCGTTCTTGAGATACAGCCTGGTGACAGACGGACGGACGGATGGACGGACGGACGGACAGCGAAGTCTCAGTAATGGGTACGGAACCCTAAAAAAATGGGTTAAGCAGCCTATTGTGGAGTGTTCGTAGTATCTTCCGAATACATGTTTTAAAGAAGGCACGGTCGATGAAAGGATTTTAGCTATCCGGTGTAACGCTGTAATTTCCGGTACGAAAGCTTTTGAAAATCCACGCAGATGACGTAACGGGGCGCAATTTAGTTGCTTAGTAGGCCTTAACAAATACTCTTTATTGCCAAAAAAATCGATCGGTTCTCTGGCGTTAGGATGGTGGTGAGGTTAACTCGTTGGACCGGTAACTCAGAGGTCCCGGGTTCGATTATCGGTATAATCTGCCAGATTACGCATTAAAATTTTTCTTTGTGCTTTGATCTTTGTCTCTTCGTGCTTTGATTGTTTGATCAATGGTTCAATACAAAAAAATGCGGTGTGCGTTAAAAATTATGAGACACAGAATAATGATTAAATGTTTTATAAATTTATGATTAGTAACTTTTGAATGGGAATTGACAACATTTTTTTTTTACCAGTTCTTAAAAGGATATAAATTATTATTACCACATTTTTACATTTTCGAAAATATATTAATTTATGATTAAAACATCCATTTGGAAAGTTGATTATTCTAAAAGAGCGTAGGCGACCAATAATTGATCACAGCGCAGAAAATACTGTTACTAAGACGGATGTATTATAGGTAGTATGTAAATTGTATCACTGTTCTTTTTGTAGGTTGCAACTGTAAATTTTTCCACATTTTGTCATTTGAGTGCTGATTCTTTAGACGACGCTTCTTTCACCTTCTTTTGAATATTTTCAAAACTAGTGCGTAGGTATAACTAAATACATGTGATATTAATGAAATTAGGTTAAATTTTCAATGTTGTCAATTAGTACGGGAGGCTGGAGACGACTAGCAATTTGAGAGGACTTACAATAATTCAATAAACATCACTCAGTATTTCAACTTTGTCTGGACTTAAACAAGCGAAATGATTTCGAAGCCGTCGTTTTGGAATATTTGCGGAGCTAATTCATAATGGAATTCATTTTCCGATATTCTTAAGATGAATTTGGGTAAATGTTTAAGGAGTCCCGGCGTCATTCCAGTTTAAAAGCCTTGATTAGTATACATAGGTGATATAAATGTTACGTATGTACCTACCTACAATAGTAAAAATGGAATGGCCATGGGACTTAATCAAATTACCATTAAAACTGACATTCAAAGTCATATTATAACACAGTTAATACTACATATTAACTTTGAAGGGTGAATCAGGGTTCCGATTTGTACGGTTTTCGGTTCCACGGATACGGATAAAAGCGTATCTTCATCCCATCAGATGATGCCTTCTTGACGCGGTTTTTCCAAATGGCAATATACTATCATAATTACGCATTCTAATAGGCCTTATACGGCGACCCCATTACTTTGCGCGGCAAGCGGCGCGGCGAGAGGTTGAGCGAGAGATCCGAGCGCGGCGGCCATATGAGTGAACAAGACACACGTACCGCCCACTACAGCCGCTGTCATGCAAAGTCGTGTCATCTCCGTTAGAACGAGCTCGACTTGAGTAAGATTATCTGATATATATACTCTACTCGTAGTTTTTTTTTAGGTCCTTTGTTAATCTTATGTAAATCGCAGGCTAGGTTCATATATTACATTTATATAAGAAGGAAAAAACAATAAAGAAATTACAAAATATAAATACTTTATGAAAAACCTAACCTGGAGTGTCGCCGCCGGCAGCAGGGCAAGGCCCACGCTTTATTATACCCAAGAACATCAGAAATTGATTCTTAAACCAGAGATTTACAGTTTCATAATATATGTTTCTTTTCAATTTAGGGGTAGGTACATGATTTGTACATCTAAATAAAACGGAATGGGTACCTAGTATAAGAATGTTAGGCAAGTTTATTCAATTCCAAATCTGGACACATTCGCAGTCATTTGCGCGACCCGAGCTATCATTATGTTTGATAATGATAAAATCTTGCGCCACACAGGAAGCTTGATGATATTCAAACGGATTCTTCATATTGTCGAGCGTTTCACAACCACGTTAATTGAATACTTTCTAGGTACCTATTCAATGCCTGGGCCATTTTATAAGAGCGGCACTTTCAGTTCGCTTTTATACCAAATTACTGTGAAATAGATAATGTGTTCGTCTTCCTTTCAAACTTTATATAACGATGCCTCCTCACGATGTTTGATTCGTTGACTCGTTGTAGATATTTTTTATTAAATATATATGAGTTACACTATTCCCTTTTAATGTAATGGGAAGTAAATTGTGGAATTTGTCGTTATGATCCAATCCTTTCGTGAACGTACGCGCAATAAACACACTGAAAAACTCGGTTATTCAAGGGGCAGTAAGAAAACATCTTAGGAGGTATTCTATCGCTCAATATTTTGACTCATAAAACGATCAGAGTATCCTATAGAAAAAATAGCGATAAAATATGCATAAAGATAGATATCGTTTCCGTTAATTTGAAAGCCTAAGTTTTGATAAAGCGTAAAATGTATGACATGGAAAATCACGTCTGTACTTAAAGTTTAATTCATTTAATGTCATGATGCCTGTGTCTACAGTGGAGTTTTAAAGGGTATAGCAGGATAGCCGAAGAAAAATTGTCCCCAGCGTTTTTGGGTCGAAACTTTAATTACACGATGCCTTTTAAGGAGGTAATACCCTGCACTTTTCATTATCTAATTTTATTTGATTTTATTGAGTATAGTTGTTTAATTTATTGTTATTGTAATTTTTTTTATTAATTTGATTTCAAACGCAATGTAAATTGTTAAATGAATAAATACTTATGACTTATGACTTATGACAAAGTTTCATCCCTCTGTTACCCCCTGGGGGTGGGGGGGGGGGGGTAACAGAGGGATTTTTTCCTAAACTATGAAAGTGACGAATTTCACGCGGCAAAATCGACGCGGTGGTTCCTAAGAACAAATTACCCTATCTCTTATAGTTTGTGACTTCTCCCTACAGGCCCATTGGATTGATCACCCGGTCGGTATAATGAAAAGTGCCTACTAAATAGAACATTCATTTTAATTTCGCAATGTTCCTTCTGGGCTAGGTCGATGAAACTTTTGTATGATGTAGAATATAAAGAGCCTAACTTGTTATACAGGGTGATTCATTATATTTTTTTTTTTTTTTACAATAATTTAAATGGTTAGGAGGGTCATATTTTAATTAAATATAGCTTTTAGTGTCATTAATATTTGTACAAAATTTAAAATTCGTCACTTTCGTAGTTTAGAAAAAAATAAATAAAACAGTTTTGGGGTTAATCGGGTGTTTTTCACCCCCAGGGGGTAACAGAGAGATGAAACTTTGTGCAGGGTATTAAATCCTTAAAAGGCATCGTTTGATTATAGTTTCGACCTAAAAACGCTGGGGGCAATTTTTCTTAGGCTATCATGCTATACCCTTTATGAGCAATATATGATCAAAAATATTTGAACACGTCTCTATACCGTTAAATTTTTTAATGAGAGTTCACACATTTTTATAGAAAACCTGTAACAGTCATTAATGGGAGTACCTTGTTAAATATTTCGGTTCATTCATATTGTAAGCACTACCGACAAGTTAAAACATGAATAATTTTACATTCGCAATAATAACCCACGCTGGCCAGAGGTTCGCGGTGGCTGAAATAATACAATAACGTATATTTTTTCTGCAAAATCGCCTGCCTGTCGGTTCAATATTTATCGATAATACGAAGTTTGAAAACAAGTCTAAATAAATTATGCAGATATAGACATTCAATTTGCTGTTTTTTATTTACCAAGTAATTCCTCTACTTGGATCCCCTAATATTATTACGATGATGGCATGTCTCACGATTTCCAAATGCTGAGCCAATTTCATAGTCGAAGTACTCATACTTTTTTTTTTACTTATAGAGAGACCTATGTAAAACATAGCTCACAATTTATTGGTCATTGCCTGGAATTTAATTAAATCCGGTGCCTTTTTACTTTAAAGGGTTTCTATTTGGCAGACGACTGCCAGTCCGGTCCAGACGGTATAACACGATTGATCATATTACTTTCGGTAGCCAAGCAAATGAGCGTTGGCGGAATCGTCACGTGAGGTCGTTATGTCGTGACGATGGCGTGACGTAACGAGTGTCACGACTGGCAGCTACTCGATCCATTAAACCCTCGCATTAGCGAGGATATTAATCCGAAAAGATGACAACTAAATGGCTCTGCGAGATTATAGACGTTCAGCCGTGAGCCTTTCATCTGTACTGAGATGGCAGATTGTAATTTAGTCTGATCGCCTTTCGCTTCTTCGATAGTCTAAGCGTTTTTCAACAGATTCATGTACAAACATTCGCACTGAATACACTTGAAGAGTTTCGGAATTCCTGGTCTACGTTATCTTAGAGAGTGCCATTGCCCAGTACTCAGCAGCAATGGGACACACCTGTAGGCAAAAAAAAAAGGAGTTTCTATCTGTAGCTCAGTTACTGGATAAAGTTTTGATAGGCCCCATACGATTCCAATCAGTTAAAGCCTCCAATCCTCGATTTTTTATTTGTGGTGGTCATGCCTTACTAAAGCCTGAGACTTTTTAAACCTAATCATTCCCCTCGCAGGTACCTCTTCAACTCGGGCTATCTGAGCCCAGAGTCGGACTACTTCAACTGCGTGGTGAACATCCCCGAAGACATGGGTCGTGTCGACGAACCTTCAGAGGCGGGCGAACAGATGTCGGTCCTGGGCGGAGTGCCTGGTCGACTGTATGGTGCAGCACAGACCCTGGTCGGGCCAGACGAGCGCGCGGGGCGGGTCAACCCGGCGCTAGAGCCAGACGACGACCTGGATGATCCCAACGACGGCCCTACCCCTCTCTTCGGCTCCAGCTCCGCTCCTCCCCCCGTTCAGCCGTTAGGCAAGCAAACTGCCTTCTGAGACGACGCATACTTCTACTAAAGAGGCACGGACAAACAAGGCTTGCTTCTAAATGCGACTCTGCATTTCATATTTATTACAGATGGTGATGATATTTTCTTGAACAAACATTCATCAGCGTTAATTTATTAAATATAAAAGTTACGCAGGGAATTTAAAATAATCAGTATTTTAACTTGACCTGACTTTAAATAAGTCGTACAGCGTAATCTAAATAATCGTATGCTGGTTATTTATTTTATAGCCCATTTTTGACACCTCTCGGAACTAGGAAGGTACTAAATCGAACTAGCTGATGATTAATGACGTAAAGTTGTACTTTGAGATCATTGCAGAGTGGCTCGAAGGAGCGGGCCTTATGTTTTCTGCTTGGAACGATGCTCAAACCAATGGACGTGTCTTCTTCCGATGCACTTTTGTAACCAACGATGTTTTTAATTTAGATGTAAGTGCCAGCACTTAGACGACGTAGACCCAGAGCTTGGTCACCGCGGGCTGGAGAAGCGGTCACCTAATATAAAATCCGAGTCAGAACATGGCCTGTATAAATTGAAATCTAAAGAACTATTATATTATATAGATGGGTTAACTCGTCCAGTAGTCGGGTCAACCTGTCTTAATACGGTATTTGACTATAGTGAAAATAAAATGTATAATTGAAAGCACTAATCACACATTAAAAAATACACGGAACCATATAAATGATCACTAACTTTTGGTAGTTTTAGTATTTTTAATTGGACTAAAACATAAAAGAAGGTGTGTTTTGACTACTGATGACGTCACAAGCCAGTGTCTTCATAGATTCTTCATACTGACAGATAGTTTTTGACATTTCATAAAGAGTAGCTGTTACGTGTTATAGTTTTTGGGTATCGAGAGAAGGCAAAGCTGTCTCCAGCCTAGGGATGGTGAGAACCCTGACCAGGCCCAGTAGGTAGAACCCATGGTATTGTGATCGCAGAATCTATAGAGTATATTTGTATGTACTTATACTTACTATATCAAAGCTAGTAGCGTGACGACGCGTAATGTAATGCAACTCATACATATCAGAATGAATTTTAATTGTTAGAGTGATATATTATACGTTGTTTATATTAAAGAAGATTCCTTATTTAAGTCAATTAAAGTAGATATGAGAGCACATTGTGTTGCGTGCTTGCTAGTGCGCAGGTGCGGGTAGGGCGTACCGACTCCCGCGCAAAGTGGAGCGCATGCGCGGTGCGCGGATCCAAACAGTATTCATGAAATTGTATCAATTTCAAGTACCCGCATAGAGATTTATTAACCAAAACGATGTACCTATAAAGAAAATAAATTTCGATGCAATATTATTTTTATTGAAAAAAAAAAAACGACGCAATATAGACGTTATTGTTTTATAAAGTTTAGCTTATAACGTAGGACATTTATTTGTAAATATTAATTTTGTATCGCTTATATATCGATGGCTTCGCACTATTCTAGCGATAGTTTAATGAAATTATGGATATATGTTTATTATTGATAAATATAACGTACGTTTATCGAAGCAAAGCTGCTGAATTATCCAGATGTTTATTTAGCACGAATACAGAATATATTATCGTAACGAAGTATAGAGAGAATTTATCGAATGGGCTTTGAGCCTAGGATCTTAAATATGTGCAGATATATTTGTTTCAAGTCTGCACATAGCTATGTGTGTGTGCACAGTGTGGTCGGACCTTGCGCCGGCGCACGGGTTTACGTGTCACCTGTAGGTAACGTTGTAACTATGTGTGTATTGGTGTTCAAGAATATTAATGTGGCTTGGTCCCTGGTCCCTCCCCACCCGACCAAATGTCCAAATTATATATACTTCACGCTTATAAACGGTAAATTTAACCTATATCTACAAGGTTGACCGTGGTGAATGTGATGGCGGGGATACACTAAAATAAAACAACCTTTTATGAAGCTAAATTTACACATTAAAAGTAAAATATAAAAATAAAGGATTACTTATTACGTGTGTTGTTTAGGAAAGTCCATACCATCTTGTCTGTGTGGATAAATCACCGATATGAAGGGCTAAACTTGAAAGTTCTGAAACCGACCGCAAGTGTACCTTCTTTTGTCGCTTTCGCCCCGTTCGACCTCACCTGTTTTAATGTTAATTGTTATTATAAAAATGTATAACGCTGTAAAGCTATATCATAGTATCTTATATAAAAAGTTTAGGATCTGCGTTGCAATATAACAAAGTATATTTTTAATGTGATATACAAGTCACCTGCCTATATGTAGGTATATAAATTATAGAGTTTGCTAAGACTTCAACACGAAACATATCAAATAAATGTGACTTAATGTTAACTTATTGAGACATATCTTACCATATAGTTTAGAGATCGATACATATCAATAATTTTAAGTAGCTATAGGTATCGTTGTTGTTCTTCGACCGCGCTTTCTAACTCTACTATTGAGGAACTTTGTTCATATGTATTATATTATATGTTAGGGTATATATGTATATTGGGGTGTTGGATTTGGTAATCATTTATACATATATGTATTATTGTTTAAGCATAAATATATACTTACTTACATTAAGACCAAATTACCAGTGGATTACTATTAGTTGAATTAGTTATAAGTGTTATTTTTATTTAAATAAGCAAATTAGATCATTGTTAGCTGAGAGCTTTGTTAAATCGCATTCTAAGATATCAACTAACTAACTACTTTGGCGCAGCAACCCAAAATGAGTTTTGGCCTCCAACACAAGAGCACGCCATCTTGCCCGATCCTGCGCCACTTCGTGCCAGCTGTCGCTGACTCCTAGCTCACGCAGATCTGCCTCCACCATGTCTTTCCAGCGATACTTGGGGCGACCAATAGGATATCAAAGAAAGATAATTTTCAAGTTATTTATGTACAGTCAAGGAATTTGTAACAAGTTCCTTTTCCGCTCTTGTTCCGAAAAAGCCATTTTTCGCTCTTGTCACAATGACTGTAAGAGACAAAAAGATTCGTGTTTCAATTTCCTTGACCGTACCTTAAAACGTGTCGTTAACGTATACATATGTACGGAACACACAGTTCTAAACACGTTCCAAAGCAGTTCTGAATATGAGTGATTGGATTTGCGGCTGCGGCATCGAGTCTTTAAAAGTCACTGAATAGTCTCCAAACTAATATTTTTACCATTAAAATTGATGTATTCTGTATGTATACAGGCCCATCGAAAAGTATCATAAAGGTTATACATATTAAAATAAAGTTATGCACAAAAGTAAGACATTCTGCTGATACCTAGCAGGGTGGTGCCTCTAACTTAGGTATATTCAGAAATTAGATCATATTTATGATCAGTTGGGACAAGTGCGCTACGGGGGCAAGCGCAATTGAAAAGAATCAAGATTCAAGCAAATGCTAAGTATTTAATTGAAATGAGAACTTTATCGACACTTGTTACTTACGCGGTATTGCGATATCCCCGACGATATGTTATGCTACTAACGACATCTTACTTTTGCCAACACACTGCAGTTGTGTGGTTGTAAGTTAGCGTTAGTAGTATAACTTGAGACTCTACGCTCGAAACTGTAGACGACTAACTATATCTACTTGGGTCTCGTTGAATCTAACTCGGATGGGCAGGGCAGCGTTCGGGAAGCTGATGCGGAATATCTTCTCGTCCCAAATACCGCAGTATTGTACGACGAAGTTTTTTAACCAAATGTGGGTTGCTAGTGATGATGATGACATACGGCACTGAACCGTGGTCGCTTACAATGGGCCTCATAAGAAGGCTCAAAGTTACTCAAAAAGCAATGGAGCGAGCTATGCTCGGAGTTTCCTTGCGGGATCGAATTCGAAATTATGAGATTCGCAAGACAACCAATGCTGTATAGGTAGATATAGCTCAGACAGTCGCCAAACTAAAGTGGCGGTGGGCGGAGCACATTGCTCGTAGAACCGATGGCCGTGCGGGCAGAAAAGTTCTTGAGTGGCGACCGCGTACCCGAAGACGCAGCGTGGGAAGGCCCCCAACGAGGTGGACCGACGGCCTGGTTAGGATCGCGGGCAGAAACTGGATGAGTGCGGCGCAAGACCGTTCGATGTGGAGAACTTTGGGGGAGGCCTTTATCCAGCAGTGGACATCTATCGGCTGGTATCATGATGATGATGTTGATGATGATGAGGCCCCCTTAGTGCACTTGGCCCGGCTGACCTTGTTATATCTTTTGTGACTTTTAGTTTTGTACGTCGATTTTTTCGCGACGCTTTTTTTTTCATTTATTATTAATAAAATGTATACACAGCGTTTAAATACAACTAAATTTCGCCAAACTGCATAACAGTTTGTTGGCGAATAATGGGCAACTGGCCTGCTCGCCGCTCTTTCAGTACCTTGTTGAACTAGTCTTTCGAGTCAAGGTGTAACCAATGAGATACAAATTCTTGTTATAATCAATGAAATACGCTATAAATAAGATTGCAAGCAAAACCGCTAAGCAGGAACTTTGTATCATGAATCCATAAACACTGCGTCTCAGACTACAACAGTTTTTTTTGCAACATGTATACCCATTAAATACCAATATTGTAGAACAAATGAATTAGATTTTCGTATGATTTTCACTGGTACTTTGATCAATATACGCATACATATCAACTTGACTGAAGAGGAATGTATTGACGAATATATATTTATATCTACAATATACTACGTTGCGAGAATAGGTTAGGAAGCGACCGGTCCACTGTTAGGTAGTAGATATACTATTGACTTATTCCTAGTTCTTGTTGAATATTGAAACGTGAAATGTGTACCGTTGTGGACTCCGCCGACTGGCGCAATAAATAGTATGTCGAGGTTCTGGCTATTCATTGTGACTCCTAAACCTTTCCTTACAATAACCTTCTCAGTCGTTGTACTCCTTCAGGTAACTGTGAGCATTTGGGTCCCTGTATCAAATGTCCACGGTATCAGAACGTCTACTGTATTAGTACGTCCACTGTATAAAAATGCCCATTTATCAAAATATCCACTCATCCACTGTTCCAGAACGTGAGCTGTGCCTTAAAGTCTACTGTTTCGGAAAGTCCTCAGTATCAGGACGTCCACTGTATAAGAATGCCTTCTTTATTCAAATGTCCACTGTACCAGAACGACCACTGTATCAGAACAGCAACTGTGTCAGAAAGTCTACAGTGTCAGAACGTCCACAGTCTCAGTATGCCAACTTAAAATGTCCACTCTATAAGAATGGCCGCTTTATCAATATCACATAAGCGCTCGTATGTATCAACTAAGAATTCGAATTATCTGTTAGTGCTAATGAATATAATTAGCAAATAATCGAATAAATTAATTTCATTGAATGGACTATTTGATAGAGTGGACATTTTGATATTAGTGAACATTTCGGTAGGATGCACATTTTCGTAGAGTTGACGTATAGGTTCAGTAAATACAATACCATTTGATACAATAGATTTGGTAAAGTGGACTTTTTGATGGAGTGGTTGAAGTGGTGAAGAGGACATTATGGTAAATTTAGACCTTTTAAACTGGATGTTCTGATATGGTGGATGTTTTGAAACAGTAGACGTTCTAACACAGTGGATGTTCTAATACGGTGGATGTTTTGATATAGCGGGCAGTTTGGACCCCAAGAACTCTTAGGCTGTGATTTCACGGTGGGGACTAAAATATTATGATGGAGAAAACTAAAATGTCATTGTTTTTTTACTTATTTCTATTGCTAACAGAACTGAACTATTTGCAATTTAAACTGGCTTTCACCAAAAGTAAAAAATAAATAAATCCGGATGCCTCTTGATAAAGATGATTTAAAGGTATCAAACGGAAGGGATCACATTCCATGCCTACAGACTGCTGTAGACACAGAGTAGAAAACAAGGGTAATGAATATTGTCCTTATACTGTCATACATATATGCTTGTTTCTTGGGATATTTCTTTCTCGATAGACGTCCTATTTCCCAATGAAAAAAGTAAACAGTCCATTTAGCCGCATCATCTTCTCCTTCTGATATAAAGCGGGCCCATGGCTGACAATGTTTATGTTTACTTATGCTAATAGTTATGAAAAGACAAACAGGAGATTCATTATTTACAAAATTTTATTTTACAAAATATTTTGTACTTAAACTAAATTTTGTACAGTTCCTTATTAAAATTAAATTATTAATACTTTTCGTTGCTACGATACACCCGAAATATGGTGAGTATAACGAGACAGGACCGACAAGAACAAGACGGCTATAAAAAGGCGGTCTGGGGCCTTATTCCAAAGTCCAAAAACGAAACTGCGGTTTGCTAATAAATCGTTCCTATCAATTAAATAGGTACCAAAAGGTCTGAGCTAAAGTTCTGATGTCGTTCCATAGATTTTGGACTTAAGGATAATGTCCCAAACTTGAAGCGCAAGTCGTGGGTACCACACACATGGGTAGTACATGGGTATAGGTTTAAGTACTAGAGCTAGATTGATTGATGGAAGTCATTTTGAATATCCACTTCAGACGTCAAATCCATTGCGTGATATCTTTTTCTTTTAAAATGCTTAAATTTGCTAATTCATTGCTTTAAGCGAATTAATTGTAAAGTTGTTTGAGTAAAATAGGTAAGTACGGTATATTTTATGCAACCGGCAATATTGAGGGAATTCGAAGGCAAAGAACGCACTAACCATTATAGTACAATTTCTTGCGAACTATTTCAAGTTTCCCGCTGTCTAACATATCAGGTAACAATTGACCGCCTAGTTGACGTCAATACACATTTTGCAATGACTGATGCGTATTCACACCAACGTCCACGCTTAGTAAGTGTACCCTCCGTTGGAGTCGTAGCCTTGGCTGATGGTGGCCGGCACGCTGCTGGGGTAGCCTCCAGAGCCACCTGACGAGAAGCCGCCACCGTGGCCGCCTGAGCTACCACCGTGGCCACCTCCGAATCCGCCTGAACCGCCTCCGAAGCCAGAGCCTCCCGAGCTGTAGCCGCCAGAGCCTCCCGAGCCTCCCGAGCTGTAGCCGCCAGATCCTCCTGAGCTGTAGCCTCCCGAAGAGCCGCCAGAGCTGTATCCTCCGGAACCACCGGAACCTCCCGAAGAGTAGCCACCGCCGCCGCCGCCGATAGATGAGAATCCGCTGGAGCCGCTAGACGAGAAACCGCCGCTAGAGTGGCCGCCAGAGAAGCCACCGCTAGAACCACCAGAGTAGCCACCAGAGCTGGGAGCCCCGTAACTGCTGGACGGGGTTTGCGCCGGAGCACCGTAGCTAGATGAAGGGGCAGATGGTGCACCGTAGCTGGATGAAGGGGCGCTGCTTCCGAAACCGCTTCCACCACCGAAACCGCTTCCTCCTCCGAAGCCGCTTCCACCGAAACCGCTGCTACCGTGCCCGCTGCTTCCGTGTCCACCGCTGCTGCCGTGACCACCACTGCTACCGTGTCCGCCGCTGCTACCGTGTCCGCCGCTGCTACCGTGTCCGCCAGATGGAGCGCCGTATGAGGACGACGGGGGAGAGGAAGGTGCGCCATAAGACGATGAAGGTGGGGCTCCGTAAGAGCTCGATGGGGCTGGGGCGGGAGCGCCATAGGAGCTGGACGGAGGAGCACCGTAAGAGCTCGAAGGAGCAGGAGCCGGGGCTCCGTAAGAGCTAGAGGGGGCGGGGGCACCGTAGCTGCTCGACGGCCTGGGGGCGGGAGCTCCGTAACTGCTAGATGGCTTGGGAGCAGGAGCGTTGTACGAAGGGCCAGTGGGGACACCGTAGCTGGTCGCTGGGGGACGAGCTGGCGCGCCGTAGCTAGATGAAGGGCGCGGGGCGGGGGCACCGTAGCTAGATGACGGGGCGGGTGCTCCATAACTGGACGATGGTGGGGCGGCAGGAGCGCCGTAGCTGCTAGATGGCCTGGGGGCCGGGGCTCCATAGCTGCTTGAAGGTCTCGGCGCGGGGGCACCATAGCTGCTGGAGGGCCTGGGCGCGGGGGCGCCGTAGCTGCTCGACGGTCTCGGCGCGGGGGCTCCATAACTCGACGACGGCGGGGCTCCGTAGCTGGACGAAGGCGCAGGGGCCCCGTAGCTGGAGGAAGGCGCAGGGGCCCCGTAGCTGCTGGAGGGCCGGCCGCCGGACGGTGGGAGGTAGGAGGAGCTCAGCGGCGCTATATGGAGAGGGATAGGAGCTTTATTTAAAATATTGTAAATTGTTTAAATATTTACTTAATGTTACTGTCAGAGCCTGCGCTTCGAGTCGATAATTTCGGTAGGTCTTTATTATTGTATTTTAGAATCAAATATTCCTTCCAAACATGGCTTATAGTACCTATGCATAGCTATGGCCCCGTCTATCGTCGTTTTTTACAGGAACATTTATACTTCGACTGGTTTGTGTTTTTTTTTTCTTTTTTTTTTTAATAAATAATAATAATTAAATAATAAATATCAAACAACCTCACACAAATCAACCTAATCCCAAATTAAGCTCAAGAAAGCTTGTGTTATTGGGTACTAGGCGACGATATACATAATTACATACTTATACATATAGATAAATAAATACTTAAATACACATAGAACATCCATGACCCAGGCACAAACATTCGTAATATTTATTATATATTGTTTATGTTTAAAGCTGTTCTTGTATGGTTTACAATCGTTAACTATTGCGGTAAGTGATAATCTGTTTATCCTATGAGGTAATAAACTGCGGTACGTAGCACTTGTAAAACCGTAGTTTCTTTTCATAAGGGCTTACTACATTCGTACGTGCTTCTAGTTCCAACCTTAGCTTTTTGAGTACAAGGTTGACTTTAGAAGAAATAAAAAAATGGAAAGACGTTATTTAAACTGACTCCTATGATTCGCTTTTATACTCTATCATGAAATTACTTTAGGACTCGTTAAAAGATTATATAATGCCGCAATGTAATGTATTTTACCGTTGGTTGTAATGGTAATGGTGGCATTCTGTTGACTTTGTGACCGTTCTTTCAAAGTTTTAACTTATCTTTTATGGATTGATAGTAACGGGTGAAAACTAGCATTACGGCAATGTCGTCGACGTCTTTCAAATTAGACACGGTTAGCATTCTTATGGTCTGTGGTTAGCTACTTAGGCATGCGAAAAGTTAGTAAATAGATAATCGTAATATTTAGCTAAAGGCATTGAACTGACGTCCTCCTCAAGAACTCTTTTAAGAAGCGGAAGACCTAGGTCATTATGGACGATTAATCAATGTCTAGTCACTGCATATACATCAACCAGTATATACATTTTCTGTAAGTATTTTGGTATGTTTTGTAATGTTTTGTTGCCAATGTATCAACGTATAATTATAACGAAGTAATAGTCAGTCATAATCTAAAAGGACCACTGCTCTAGAAAATATGTGGGAACAAGTCCTTGATTATCTGTGCTATCAGCATTTTGATTGCAAACTTAGTCTCTAATACACACGGAATATGAAATTACTCTTACGCTAGCAATTCAAGGACTAAAACAATAGATCTTCATACTACTGTTTTCTGTATACACTACGTTTGTCCGCCTGCTGCAAGATGGCAAACACGGGAACAGAAGCGCTTTGTTGTAATTCATACACGCTCGAGTATAAATCAACAAACATTGACCAAGAGAACATTAAGTAATCTCCTCTTGGATAACGTTACATCCATACACACTCATACTTGCACTTAGAGGCTCATAATTAAATCCTAATTATATTATGTACATATGAGTTTGCGACATCTTTTAACACTATAGAATTAAATTTTTATGCCCGGTTTTGTGTGAACGTGGAATAATATTTGCATTTGCACTGCTTGTAGACGAATTTCGGTGGCAGCGAACTTAACTAATACATATTATGATACACAGTAGCACATTTTTACCATCGATTTTCCAGATAATTCACAGAAATTTACGCCAGAAAACGCAGTAAGCCATAAGACAAAAAAAAACAAATAAATGCGTGTAAATTTTGCGATCTAAACAAAAGGCCGATATAATATATAGTTATGAATAGTTAAACATTACATTATCCTGAGGCCCTTATATATTCTAGTCATGCGTTTCCACTCTTGCGCAGGCTCCGAACACGGCGAACAGATCTTACCTTCGCGCTTGTAGTGGTTGGCGCGGCGGGGCTTCCCCGAGGCGGCCGCCACCAGCAGTACTGCCAACACCTGGAACGAAACAAATGCAGTATTAGGAGGGAGCGGGTTTTGCAGAATAATCTAAGTGAGGAGTTATGTGCCAAGTAATATAAAATATTTAATTGTGCGCTATACAGATACAGCGTACTGAAATGTGTCAGATTGAACGTCAACAGCGAAACTTTTGTAATGAACTAAAAAACACTATTCCATTACAATAATCGTGATTGAAATGAGTATCACTGGTCAGTTCTCAGGTCATTTATGTACCTAGTGTCCTTTCGTGTTATTTTGTCTCTGAATGTTTTATTATAAATACTTGCAGTTTACTTTTCCGATGCTAATAGAATATAACTGCCAGATAAACATAAGATTTAGAGGTCCGCGAAAGCGACCCGAGCATTTGACCGCGTATGCGGCTTACAAAGCAGCTGTTTAGTAGATAGTAAAGTAAACAAAGTGAAACGACGCGCGTGCGCCGCCTACAAACCGAAGAAGCGCCAAAACACGGTGATTTTGGATTTTACGCGGATCTTATTGCTCAAGGAGAGTGTCGTATTAACATATTTCGTCATCCCAAAGAAAAAGAACTTGACTTCTTGGATTTATCACAGATAGTAATACCAGAAACTCTACCTACTGATTCGTGGTTTGGTTAGAAAAGATAAGAGATAAAAAATCCTCGCAACACATCTATGAAACAGTCTCAAATTTTCTGTGGTCATTTAATGTCAGCTGAAAGTCCAACAGCACGCGACACAGCTATAAATACCTACATTATTTATTTCCTTCGCCTTGGTCTCTTAATAAAATGGCGACATCAAAAGGTAAGTTTGAAATCGTTCACGTTCTACACGCGCATGGCTTTTATCGGGCATCTCTCAATTCTCGCATCATCTTACCGGAGACGTTTTGCGCAACTCACGCAGTTTGCGCCACGCAAGTAAAACAAGTAATATCAGTTCAATTGGCTCCCAGGACAAGGATTTAGGATTAGACCTTATTTCATCATGCACAGTTTCATTCGGCAACTATCAAATAATCTGTTCGGAGCTGTTGCCAAAAGAAACCGTGTGTAAGTACATGCACCATGCACGTTTTCAGATTTTAAGTTATGAAAATCACAAAGTGCATGGGAGAAAACGTGGGAACGCCATCTTAAGTGTTTAATCATAGATCCAGGGCTGATTAAATGCTCGGATAAATCCATATCCAAGAGTGCATGGTGAAGTTCGACAACAGTTAGTATTTAGGTACTGAATTAATAGCAAGTGCAAATACTACGCGTAATAGCAGTTTCTGACCCTGGGTACTCCTCAGTTAGCGGTTTTTACTACTAGGTATTATTTTAATTTAATAATCCCTAACCTAGAACCTATTTTTGACCACAAACCAGTATAATCACGTTAGTTTCAAGTATCATTATGGTGACAATCCTAGATTCAGAAGGTCACTGAGTCACTCGCGGTTTGGGGACCTTAGCGGGCCGCTAAAAACGAATCCAAGACACTTTCGTCATTTTGAGTAATAGCTCTGACCTTGTATGACCTTGGGCTGATTTTAGAGGCAGCGTGGAACGGAGGACAAAGGGATTTGTGGGACCAGATTTTATCGTGGACGACCTCAGCAGTAATAAGCTCAATTAAGATATCCGAGACGTTTTGCTGGCAGTTGTCGTGGTGTGGGACGTGACACAATATTGTGTTTCGGCATCAATTTTCTCGTGAATGAGTCGACCGAGGTTTAGAAGCAAGGGACAAACTTAGCTACATAACTATTTGTTTAAATCTTGCGGAATTACCGCAGCTAGAGAAGTTGGAAATATTGTAGAAACGGTCTCGGTACAGTTCCCCTTGATCATAGTCTAACCTGGCTAATCCTCGGTTGTAGACAAGTGATGTGCTGAAATATTTGTTTGTGGGGAATCTGGAGCAAATTGGCTTATTTTTTCCAAGAAGCTAGTTAAGTGTGCAAGTCCGTAAAGATCCTTTAAATATGACGCCATAACACTGCTGTACCTATTCCTAAGGCATTCAACTCACTGAACTACCGACCTCACTCTTTTAATGTTCAACTAGGTGTAGGTTGCCTAAACACTTAATGATTCAGCAAAAACTCACAAGATAAAGACGCGGGTTGCGCAGCGCCGGCGCAACAATGGGGGCCATTAAAACATGCAAATTTATTTAAATACAGATTCCCAGAGCGTGAGCTATCTGTTCACAGAACGGGCCCATTTCTGCCTCGCAATACATACTCACACAAGTTCACGAAAATATCTTCACCATTCTAAAACACAGGTTTCCAACTTAGACTACATAATCGTGTGTCAAAATGTATGCGGTTTGGTTAGTCTGGTTGCTAAGCAACGATTTCGTAGGACAAAAGTAAGTGGGTAACAGGGCATTATCGTTGTGGCAAGAGGAGTTGCCAATGAGGAGTAATTAAGGCTGTACAAATATTTGGGCCAATGCCAAAAAACCGGAGGTTTTACCAATACTTGGATGGTTGTACTGTAGCAGTTTATACCAGCAATTGGAGAAATGGTTAAATTATTTTATGCCCTGTATTCGTTATGCAAAATCGCGTGACTTCCAAGCTGAATTGCAATTATGAAGTTGGAACTTTGTTGTTGGGTTCTTCGGTGACTTATGAAAGTTGTAAAATAATCAGATTCAAAGTGCCATGAATAGTTTTTCTGGCTTATTTTACGTAGGTTATGAGAACTATGTAAATATTTGGGAAATCTCTAAGATCCAAAGCATTAGCAGTATTAGTCATTTAATCTTTTATTCGTCATTAATATTATGAATGTACCGGCGACAAATTAAATTACTATTACTGGTTTTGATATTAAGATTCCAGAAAGGATTCGATCCTTTCCTTCTAGGTGATATACATCGTTACGTTATGTATTTAAGTGTCACGAATTTACCACGTAAAGTTACATGTTTTATTTTCTAAGTGAGATATGATTGTAAGAGAAGGCTAATCAATCTGTTCTGACAATTGCCTCATAGAAAGCTGTAGAAAATGAATGAATCTTTTACAGCTGATTTGTTCAGTTACCCAGGCTCATGAGCCAACAATGTAAACTTCTAATTATCGTGAGACACTAATTTATTAGTTCGTTACGTGGCCTCTTCACTTCACAGCCAAATGGGATTAACTCCAACAAAAAATCGTTAGAATTTCATTGTTATCACCTATGCTTTTAGGTTTTAAATCGCCCTGTGGTTCGTGTGTGCCCACTTCCAACTCAATAATGTGACAGCACAATAGTTCTCATTAATCTTACAATATTCTTAGTGTAATGTTGTTAAAAAAAAAATATATATATATATATATCGATACCTTTGGGTTCAATTGGCGTAAAGGACATTTTGGCGAAAATGAGTTATATATATAGTTTTGTTCAGAATTTCAAGCTCTATCGTTCTGTGTAGTTAAAATTTCGATAGCTTTAAAAAAAATGCCTTTACGACCCAGTTTTTATTCATCATGTTCGCAAATCTAGCTCAGGTTAAGGGACGTAAGTGTCCAGTTATAAATTACGAATTAAAAGGTGTATCGTAAAGTAAACCGGTAAATATTAATACTGTCGTAGATGACGTATTTTTTTCTTGGTAACCTTTAAGCCCTTAATTTCTCACGATTACTTTCCATTAGCGCATAGTCGAAATGGGCGTTAAGGACATGTTTTCTTTTACTTGTCCTTTACGACCTGCATTCAAATTATGATACTCGAATTTGATAAACCGAATAAGGTTGTAAAGGGCACGTATTATTTTAGTTGTCCTTTACGACCTCCTTAAAAATGATTACACCATTTTTTGATAGAATTAAGTAGGTTGTAAAGGACATGTATTCCTTTACATATCCCTTACGACCTACCTTCGAATTATTATACTTGTTTACATACCGTCATTTGATAAACCGAACACGGCTGTAAAGGGCAAGTAGTCTTTTAATTGTCCTTTAAAACCTGCCTTAAATCTAATTATAGCACAGTTTTTTAAAAAGAACTGGGTCGTATAGGGCTAGCCTTTATATTTGGCATTTACTGCCACAAATGTGTGTATAAATTCTAAAAAAAAAGCAATTGACGTAATCGTAAAGGTCTAAAATATATAATAAATAGTTTTCTTGGTGCTTTATAACTATAAAAAGTAGTTCGATCAGAAAGTGGAAGATCAGAAATGGAAGTTAGATGTCCTGGTAAAAATGCTATCAATGTCATTTACACCCGTGACTTTTTGGGGTATTTGGAGATGATGGGGTTGTAAATGACGGTCTCAGATGACTTTAGTCTAATTTCGGGGCGTAAAGTTAATAGCTATGTAATAAAAATGGACAGTTTTCAACTTAATTTACCTTAAAGAGACTTGAAAAATGTATTATAAAGATAATGAATTCAGCTAGGCATGTCCAGATTATATTTAAAATGAATATTTTTTGGAAAACGCAATAATAACTATGAAAGAACTAACTATTTTGTAATCAGATTTGAAATAAAAAAAATATTTATTGTTTATAAACTGACTAGTAGATTGCGGGAACAAGGAGGGAAATAATGTCATACTAGTGTTCTACTCTCTTCCAATAGCACTAAATAATAGTAATGGAAGTGACAGAGTGGCTAATGGTTATCGACATTAGGATGTCAAACATTATTAGGACGAGTACGTAGTGAGTACAATACTGTAAATGTAAACAATAAGTATAATAGCATGAAAAATAATGCAGTCTTGTGCGTACATAATGACAGTTACATTAAAAAATCTTACTACTAGGTCTTATTTTAATTAGTAATATTTGTACCTCATGAGAAAAGTCACGGTACAAGTATTATTTATTTAGTTTCACGTAACTTGTACCATTTTCCACTATACATTTCCATTAGGGTTTATTGCCCAAATTTAAAACAAAAAACTTAATGGTTTCAACGATTGTTGAATATAGAAATATAAAAACTTAACAGATCTTAATGGACGTATTATTTATGTTGGAGCGGTGTCATACTCCATACTGCAGAGCTACAATGATTCTTTGAGAATACTATTGAAAGCTACATATGAACTGGTGACGGCACGGCAGTGAGGTGGTGATGAGGAGTGTGAATGAATAAACGTTTATGATAACTTCTTGGTGTTGTATTTCTCGTAAAAGTTCACAAAGGAATGAGCAGAGACGTCACTGCACCTGGTATTTAAAGACTATCAAAGTACCATTAAATGGAGGGGAGAAACAACTAAGTGGTAGTCGTCAAGTAACCAGGTGTTAGTAACATTTTTAGTCTATTGACACACTGTGTAAATAATTTAACAATACTAATGTTGAATCTATTATTTCTTAAATTGCTATTATTAATTACAATATAACTCATGCACTTCACATGGACTAATAACTTATAACTAAATTATCAAGATACTCAATGATCTATTCAAATGTGCTTCTGAGGTAAAGATATTCCAATTAATATCATTATTTGTTTTCTAAGATACATTTAAATGCGAAATAATCTCAAAGGCGCTATCACGGCCATACTGACCCGAAGCTCGTGCTCAGAGCGAACGGTTTGAAAAGAAAACTCAGGTTGGTTAAACAATCCAGTAAGTGGCACTTTAACAATGATCGGCTTGTCAGCCCAGTTACGGGACTAAACCCTTCTGATCCATCACAACAAGTGGCATGTTAGCAATTCTTTGGTTGTCGGTCCAGTTGCGGGACTAAATCTATCTGATCCATCCACGCAAGTGACCAAAAACTATTCTCTTTATCATATTGCCCAGTTGTTGGACTAAACCCTTCTGATCCATCACAACAAGTGGCATGTTAGCAATGCTTTGATTGACGGTCCAGTTGCGGGACTAAATCTTTCTAATCCATCCACGCAAGTGACCAAAAACTATTCTCCTGTTTATCTTATTTTAATATTGCCCAGTTGCTCGAATAAATCAGTCTGAAAACTAAAACTCATCATATTCGCTATCACGGTCATCCGAGGGTTGGGACAGACACACTAACAATATTTTACACAGTTATATTTTACTGTCTATAATCAATTATAGTTTGGATATTATTTAAACAAACATTTGTCACATCACAGAACCCATATAACGTAAATCTGCGCAACCTATTGAATTTCATAAAAAAAAACTGACATAGTGGTTTGTCAAGTATCTATAAACGTTTTTCACTTTCTATTTGATACAATTGAGATCATGTTATATTTTTTCTTATCACGGAATTGAAGTATTTAACGATAATAAGTCATTACTCGAACAGTTACGTACTACGTCTTTTTTTTTTGTAATACAAGCTGTGTTTTGACTAAATCTTGCTTTTCGATTCATGTACTATTTCTGTAAATTGGTAGAAATCGATTAAATTGATAAATTTATAACCTAAAGAAAGAACAATAAAACAAACCATTATTTTCCATAGAAATGTTCAGTGAGTCCGACGGCTCGTAGCTCAAAAAAATATTGATTTACACAGAATAAACAAAAATATATTCAGGATTGAAAAAAAAAGTTCGTCGATAAAAACGATTTGATCAACCATTCATAATCGTTAGATTTGGCAAACAATACGTCTTCGCTACATCACTACAAACATCAACAGAGAAATGTCAATGTGTGTTTAAAAATCATACACACTGTAGGTATAGCAAAAAAAAAATGCTCGATGGTGATTGTAAGTGAAGAGAGTGGTCGTTTTCCCTGACTGACCGCCAAGACTGTCGAGCGCTAATAATGGTTCAAGGAGGCGCTCCTGTAGTCTTCCGATGGAACACTTGGCCCGATGATCAACTGAAACAAAAACTCCAAGCACAGTATCACAAAGCTCGGTCACTCCTGACCTAGATCATAATGGGTAGTACTTTGTAGTACAAATAAAACTAACAAAAGCATGCCTTTATTATGAATAATCCTCAAAAATGTAATAAGGTGAAAATGAAGGTACACTTCAATTATTCTGATTGTAATTTAGTTAGTTTATGCACGAAATGATTCTCGAAATTGAACCTTCGTATTTCGCTTTACTTAAATACGAAATAATCAAAATGTTCGATATAAGAACATTCTAGACAGAAAGAATGAGAAAAAAAAAATACAGTAAGTTTCGAAGAAATCTTTTTGTGACAAACGTAGGCAAGTACTGTACATTTATTTGTGCTACTCACTGCAAAGTTTCTATTACTTCAAAATCCATTATTAATATTATTACTGTAGTATAGACTTCGATTTCTATACGAAAGTTGAAAATTAAATAAAGAAATATGGTCAGAACTAAGCTATTACTTATAATTTAATTTAAACTATAATATGATTGTCATTTATCTCATAAAAGAAAATTCAATACAAAAAAAAACAATATTGTTGATGACTGACGTTGAATTTCACAATTTACTGTAGTAATATGAATAAGCCCAAACTTTTATGAAATAAAGAAAAGAGTAAGTATCGAAAAATTAGGGAAATGATGAAATATGATATTTCAAATGTAGGTATCTAAACAAATTTGAAACCCTATTTTTTTAACTCAATTGCAAATTTGATCTTATATTCAAAATCCTCATAATTTCAACAAAACATGAATTATGGAACAACCATGTAAGTAATAAAATTATAAACGCACTTTTTTAACATTTTCCCTCCGTGTAATATTATCACACACGCAGCGAATTATCTGGCCAAATTCCTGTTTAATAAGCTGCTAATGGAGTACAAATTAAATCCATGACTAATAGCAAAATGTTTAATGCAAGATGCAAACTGTATCTTTTGACAAAATTTATTACTCAGTAACTGATTTTATAGCAGACACCTAATGATTTGTTATTTCCAGTAATACTACATCTTGACTTTTTAAATGTTGCTGACATTTGTAATAACTATCCATTATTTAGATTTAATTGTATTTTATTAGGATATTTTAAGGCTCCTTTTCCGTCCAAGACTGCTGATGGTTTTAGAAATTGTTGTCTATGATCAAACATGTTTCTGTCGCTAGTTAGAAAAGGGCTATTTCGATATATTAGTATGTAAACACTACTCCAAATTGACAAAATGCACGCAAAAAGCTGTTTTATTCATTTTTTTTTAACTTATTTTCGGCTGCACGAAATGAAGGTATGAAATAACTATGTTACAATCAAGAACTCAGGGAAGAGTATTTTTCACTTAAAAAAAATTGGTTGAAATTATCAATGTAATTGTCAAAATTATAAAAAAAAAAAAACATTTTTAAATGTATACGGCCTCTTAATGCCGTTTAAATGGAACTTTAACTATATTTTATGTCTAAATCATTACTTAAACATGGGTTATAATATTATAAGTATTATAGGAATAATAAGAATTATTAATTACTTATGTGTTTTTTTT
Source organism: Apotomis capreana (assembly GCA_947623375.1). Lineage (NCBI taxonomy): Eukaryota > Metazoa > Arthropoda > Insecta > Lepidoptera > Tortricidae > Apotomis > Apotomis capreana. The sequence goes on along the minus strand of OX392500.1, from coordinate 1,683,280 downwards.
TATCATTTGGAATTTTGCGTTTTATGTTACGTTTTTTTTTTTGGTAGTGTTGTTTTAAACTTGGATGGTAATGCATTGATTATAATTATAGTAGTAATGTATAATTATTATGTATTTGATTTAAAATTCAACACCATAATTATTGCTTCGAATGAATAAATGAAATGAAACGAAATCAATCAAGCTCTAATACTCTGACATCTTCCTAATAATATAGATTCTAGTTTACATTTTTTTTTTTTAAACTATAGCGGTCATTATTATCGAATCTCAAGCTTATCAATTCTTAAGCGAGTCTTTGGTGTACAATGTATGAATTACTTTGGTGTATAAAGTAGGTAACTATCCAAAACATCAACAAATATAAATTTTCGTTCCTGAGGAATGTCAGTAACAACGATTGCAAAATCATAAATGGAGGGTAGATTATTACCGCTGCCGTTACTACTTGATTCTAACAAGGCTACATTAAAACAGCAATGTTTACATTATTGACAAAGAATATTTAACTATGTAACGGTTATAGTAATTTGGAATCTTTGTTGTAAAATTTCGTTGTAAAACTTTGTTGTAATCGAAATATTTTCTCATCGCGGAAACAAACGTCCTATACACTAAAATTTCGACCATATTATTAATTTCTACTACGCATTAGTAAATTATTTTAACTAGTAACACTTTATTGACACATACCCTCTTAACTGAATAGGTTTTTTTTTTATCGCATCTACCCCAGAATCTACCTACAGTTTAATTTATTATTAAATACTGTACTAAAATCGCAGTGAAAAGTGAACGACTGACCTTTGTGTTTTAAAATCTCTGTCGATGGGGTCACGGCGCACACGCGTCGTTCCTGGCTGATCGCCGATCTTGCGTTGCCTTTACTGGTGCAATGGCTGACGATGTGTCCCACTGTTCCTTACTTGAAGCCACAGATCACCTCCACTAGATAGCTAATGTTGATAGTAATATTCGCGACTCAGTTCACCGCGCCGCGAGGAACGACGGGGAGAGCGGGTGGGCGTTACCTGCGTCATGATTGGCCGATTCCTAAAGCGCACGTGATCATAGTGATGCGACACATTCATTGGAAGTGTCTAAACCGGTATTAAATATTATTGCTCGTACACAGTTGTACTAAATAGGAGACATTAATTATAAAAAATATTTAAGGTAATCAAACAAAGTTATAGCAGGTTACGGATATGTAACTAAAGGCATTAAATAATTTCATGTAATATAAAGTTGATAATATTCAAATACAAATACTCTTTATTGCACACCTCAAGGAATACCTATACAACTCAACATGAGATACATTAAAATAACAGGCAGAGGTAAACAACAGGTGGCCTTATCGCTAAATAGCGATCTCTTCCAGACCACCTTTAGGTAGCGGAGTAGTTGAAAATATACTTCTAGAAATTACCTGGTAATTTATTATTATAGTTATGTTGAGGGTTAATTAATAAAAATGCTTTTCGACCGACTTCAAAAAAAGGAGGACCTGTAAGTATGTATGTATGTTTGTCCGCGATTATCTTGCTCGCTAAAAGGAATCAAAAAACCGAAACAGCATAACTCCATGTCAAACCAACTCCGAGATCCGTCGCACTTCCTCCAAGTCCATCATCAGGTCCATCTTGTGATACTGGATTTAATTGCTCGCTAAGAGGAATCCAGAAACCGAAACAGCATAACTCTATGTCAAACCAACTCCGAGATCCGTCGCACTTCCTCCAACTCCATGATCAGCTCCATCTTGTGACACTGGTTCTAATTGCTCGCTAAGAGGAATCGAAAAACCCAAACAGCAAAAGTCTATGTCAAACCAACCCCGAGATCCGTCGCACTTCCTTCAAGTCCATCATCAGGTCCATCTTGTGATACTGGATCTAATTGATCGCTAAAAGGAATAAAAAAACCGAAACAGCATAACTCTATGTCAAACCAACTCCGAGATCCGTCGCACTTCCTCCAACTCCATCATCAGGTCCATTTTGTGACACTGGTTCTAATTGCTCGCTAAGAGGAATCGAAAAACCGAAGCAGCAAAAGTCTATGTCAAACCAACTCCGAGATCCGTCGCACTTCCTCCAAGTCCATCATCAGGTTCATCTTGTTCGTCTTGTGTCTAAAAGGACTTGAAAACTCCAGACAACATGATAACTCTACAAAAACAAAATAATATGTACGTGCATTTACCGATTTAATTACAAATTTTACGAAATAAATCAATACATAATATTATTTACTCAAACTAAAAACATCTACAAACTAAATAAAACTACCGAATTACTACTCTAAATTACTATAATACAACAATAAAAATAAATATTAATACTTTATTAATAAAATACGCTACAGCCAAAAGTCGATTTGGTATTGTCTGCAGTACATCACTAACGATACACGTGCTTTCGTAAGAACCGGTAGAAAAGGATAGCTCAATTGCATTTTTACTTGATCAAAAGGGATAGATATGCTTCACTACTTCCGAGCGACGTTCGTTAGTTCCAAGTGACCAGTATAAAGAGAGCTCCGGTCTCCGTGGCTAGGAAACAATTTTTTTGTTTTATACAGTAAAATTTACTCACCTATGGAATGTTATACCATCTTTATCATAGCTTGAAGTCCTAGAAGTCTTCCCACACCACTTAACGCTACAATTTACCATTTTTCGTTGATATTTGATATTATTTTTCGTTGCCGTACGCACGGGTCGAAAACATGGACGCAACTAAACGGTGGCGCTCGTGTTGATACTTTTATAAGATCACAGTACCATACCGTTGGTGCGCGCGGGTCGCCTTACATGCTCCGTCTAGTGGGGGTTGTCTGTGCTTGAAGCAAACAATGGACTTCGATATATTCCATTCTTTCCAATAATTTAATTGGTCGACGTGGAAGGGTTAATTTATTCTCTTCACTCATTATTTCGGTGGCTGCCGAGAACAGAAGAATATAAGGGTGCAGGATCAACGTCGTTGTCCTCGTTGTCCTGATATTGTGGGGCGTATGGTTAAGCTCCGGCTTCTGATGTTGGAGCGGTGTCATACTCCATACTGCAGAGCTACAATGATTCTTTGAGAATACTATTGAAAGCTACATATGAACTGGTGACGGCACGGCAGTGAGGTGGTGATGAGGAGTGTGAATGAATAAACGTTTATGATAACTTCTTGGTGTTGTATTTCTCGTAAAAGTTCACAAAGGAATGAGCAGAGACGTCACTGCACCTGGTATTTAAAGACTATCAAAGTACCATTAAATGGAGGGGAGAAACAACTAAGTGGTAGTCGTCAAGTAACCAGGTGTTAGTAACATTTTTAGTCTATTGACACACTGTGTAAATAATTTAACAATACTAATGTTGAATCTATTATTTCTTAAATTGCTATTATTAATTACAATATAACTCATGCACTTCACATGGACTAATAACTTATAACTAAATTATCAAGATACTCAATGATCTATTCAAATGTGCTTCTGAGGTAAAGATATTCCAATTAATATCATTATTTGTTTTCTAAGATACATTTAAATGCGAAATAATCTCAAAGGCGCTATCATTTATTTATAAATTCGTAGCAATATGTTTCAAACACTTTATAAACCTTACACTGTTTTTTTACCCTGCAATCCCTTCATTCACGATTAACTACAATAAAATGTTAGAGACCAATCGAAATATTAAATTATAAATACTTATATATCAGGGACTGGAACCGGTAACCGGAATTCATACAAATATATTTGTATGAATTCCCGGTATCGGATAAAAGCTTTCCTTTGTTTTTCGTTTATTATTTTATATTTAATCGGACAATATAAACATACGTATTCGTCATTTAATACATGATTGAGTCCCGTATAAAGAGCATAAAATATTGGGTTATTGCTGCAAATACCGGTTCCGGTCCCTGCTATATATAGGTACCTAATAGAAACAGTTTAAACTTATTATTGCTCTTCTATTCACTCTCGATCTCATCTTCTTCGTCAGTTTCTGGAAGTTTATCTTTTATTTTTGATTAGAACGGTAACGTTGCGTATTCAAGATGAAAAACGCCGTGGTATAGTAGCCTGGTCGCAAAGCTTTTTCAGGTCTCTAGACTTTGCTTCTGAAATTGGCAATCGTTCAGTGTATAAAGTTTTTGGTCTCATTACACCCACATCAGACACTGTTTTTACTGTTTTTTTTCCTTTTCCCTTCCCTTTTGATCTCACTTTAACCGGGCCAGAATCAAATAGTATTATAGGGTGTACTTCTGCACCAACTGCCATAGAATATTTAATTTCCATCACATTCTTGTGTTTTTTTCGGAATGTCGCTACTCCCACTGCACGCATTTGAATTTGACTCAAAACTTTGGTCGTGAATGTTTTGTTAGTAAGGTCATCAAACACGCATTGACTTTGCTACTATACCACGGCGTTTTCACCCTGAATACGCAACGTTACCGTTCCAATCAAAAATAAAAGATAAACTTCCAGAAACTGACGAAGAAGATGAGATCGAGAGTGAGTAGAAGAGCAATAATAAGTTTAAACTGTTTCTATTAGGTACCTATATATAGCAGGGACCGGAACCGGTATTTGCAGCAATAACCCAATATTATGCTCTTTATACGGGACTCAATCATGTATTAAATGACGAATACGTATGTTTATATTGTCCGATTAAATATAAAATAATAAACGAAAAACAAAGGAAAGCTTTTATCCGATACCGGGAATTCATACAAATATATTTGTATGAATTCCGGTTACCGGTTCCAGTCCCTGTAATATAAGTATTTATAATTTAATATTTCGATTGGTCTCTAACATTTTATTGTAGTTAATCGTGAATGAAAGGATTGCAGGGTAAAAAACAGCGTATGGTTTATAAAGTGTTTGAAACATATTGCTACGAATTTATAAATAAATAATACGTCCATTAAGATCTGTTAAGTTTTTATATTTCTATATTCAACAATCGTTGAAACCATTAAGTTTTTTGTTTTAAATTTGGGCAATAAACCCTAATGGAAATGTATAGTGGAAAATGGTACAAGTTACGTGAAACTAAATAATAATACTTGTACCGTGACTTTTCTCATGAGGTACAAATATTACTAATTAAAATAAGACCTAGTAGTAAGATTTTTTAATGTAACTGTCATTATGTACGCAAGACTGCATTATTTTTCATACTATTATAGTTCTTGTTCACATTTACAGTACTTTACTCACTACGTATATACTCGTCCTAATAATGTTTGACATCCTAATGTCGATAATCATTAGCCAATCTGTCACTTCCATTACTATTATTTAGTGCTATTGGAAGAGAGTATAGAACACTAGTATGACATTATTTCCCTCCTTGTTCCCGCAATCTAGACAGTTTATAAACAATTAATATTTTTTTTTTATTTCAAATCTGACTACAAAATAGTTAGTTCTTTCATAGTTATTATTGCGTTTTCCAAAATATATTCATTTTAAATATAATCTGGACATGCCTAGCTGAATTCATTATCTTTATAATACATTTTTCAAGTCTTTTTAAGGTAAATTAAGTTGAAAACTGTCCATTTTATTACACAGCTATTAACTTTACGCCCAGAAATTAGACTAAAGTCATCTGAGACCGTCATTTACAACCCCATCATTTCCAAATACCCCAAAAAGTCACGGGTGTAAATGACATTGATAGCATTTTTACCAGTTGTAAAGGACATCTAACTTCCATAATTCATTGTTTACAGGAATAACTGTCATAAAAGGTTAAAGATATGGACAATTCAAATATATTTCATATACATGTCAAAAATATAGGTCGAGAAACAAAAAAAGTATAGCCATTTTTTGTAAAATAAAACAGTTTTTTGCTTCTCCTCAAAACCAGCGTTTTGTCCTTTACCCCAATTGAACCCAAAGGTATCGATATATATGTATGATAATAATTTGTTTAATGTTAAATACAGTAAGGTGTTTTCTTCTCTAATCGTATAATTCAAGATGAAATCTTTTAGCTCTTCAACTTATTGATTAAAATATTTAAATTAAGTTTTGCTTCGATTCGTTACTAAATTTGACTATAAACAATTTATGTTGGAGTAGTACTCCAAGGCGGGGGAGCATGGTTTGGCCAATTTAATAATTAAATTTGGGTGAATCCCTTTCTTTTATCCTTCATTTCATCCTATCAATTCCTGAACGCATCCCTTACCTCGAAGTTCACAATAGCAACACTAGTAACTCAAAATCCTCTCTAACGCGCGCGCGCACCTCTCTCGCTAATTAAAATAAAAACTGCAATAAACAATATCCAAATTGCTTAAAACAGCCAGTGACTATAATTCTTCTCGTGTGTGGTGTGGTGTCCATGGATTGTGCCAAATTACTGAAGATATCTCCGAACCAGTGCATCCGAAAAAAACAGCTCCACGAGGTAATCCCTAATTTCCTCATTATTTTTCCTCCATCCGCTTTGTTGGCTAGTGTTTTATAATTGTTTTATTTTGGCGAAGGGTGTTAATAATCCTCACGCTTTCTCTCTTTATGTTTCGAGTGCGATAAATCGTGGATATCGAGCGGTTTGTGTTTGATAATGGATTGTTTGCTAACTGCATTGTTAGTCTGTTTACGCTTTGACGCGTTAGCATTTTTTTCATTGTTTTAGTATAGTTTAAAAGATTGCATTGTCTGTTGAGAGAAAATGACGTGTTTATCAATAAATACCATTATTGTTGTTCGTGTGAATATGTTTATCGCAAAAGTTATTCCATGGAACCGTATGATGTAGCGACTTTTATTTCTGATGGAGGTTTTTAAATAAATACCATACACATTTTCGTTTCCATGTCTGTTTGTGAATTTAAGCACGTTTGATGTGCCTGGTTGCTTGGTACCTAGGGTGGTGAATGTTTGAGCCATCAATATGCAATCTGGGGCTTTACGAATTAGCGCCCGCGGTTCGTCTAAATATTTACGTCTTGCCTTGGCCAGGAAGTGAGATTTGTCTCCCCACGTAGCGGGCAGAAAATCCCACTTACGGCCTAGGGTGAAGTAAAACCCTGAATAGGGAGTAAAACTGTGCTGAGGATGAAACTCGGCTCAATAAACGGACCGGTTGGAACTATAATCATTAATCAAATATTCATATTTTTCCAATATCTGTGGAGGATCCGTGTCAGTAGCGCCGCATATGTTGATTAGTAACAAATAAAGATTTTCCGTAACGGATACTTATTGAATAAACATTAGTGTATAATCGATGCCTGGTTATAAAACGCACAATTTCGCGTTGCGTGTGACGCAATGCTTCCTAGACGCAACGCTGCGGTCGCTTATGGTTGCCTGGGTGATAAACTGTACATTTGATTGTCATATTTACGACATTTATTTATAGGTACGCCACATAGGACGATACCACCGGAAGATCAATCACATTAGTACAATTTAAAATTTCATTTATTTTTCATATCACAATATCGAACTCCGAATTCGATAGGTCATGCAATGGGCCCCGTTAGCTAGTGCTAGCCTCTAAGGAATCTGTAATATTGCAATACTGCGATCTACTACTTGAAAAGAAATGACACAATTTGTACGTGGAATTCCACGAAATATGTCTAAACTAGGCACGTTGATTTCTTTGACTGGGAAAGCGTAAGTGATACTCTTGAGTGCCAGCTTTTGAATTTCGCTTTAAATACAAGAGAGTTTTCTATAGGCACAACATCAGTCGCGACGATCTCGCTGCGTGATCGCCTTTATACAATTCGCTCGCAACTCGCAGATGTGATAATGCCCGTTTCGTCAATTCCGCAGGCTGTGTGCCTTTCGGTTCGGTGGATCCGATCGAATCCTTTGTGATCTGTTTGTGATGCCATGTTCATTGCGGTTCGAGATCTAAGCAGCTATTCTTTCCAAAAATGTATTCGTTGTAAAATTAAAATTAAACTGCAGTTCATTTTGGGGCAAAAAAGCTATGATAACGATGCTATTAACTAAAAAAAAATATTCTGCCTGTGTGCTCTGTTTTTTTTATTTAACTCGATGTTTTGGGGTTAACACTCACATATTCAGAAACCGCCTATTTATTGTGATGTGACGTTGAAGGCACTGAGATGAGGAAATAAATCAGAGAGGTCATTTTGTTCACGGTAAGTATTAAGAATGTCCGAGACAATGAAGTTTGACACTCGTATACATCCGGCCCGAGGTTGGGAATAGGGAACTTTACTGTCAGTCGATCGCACAAGTATAGCATGCAAGTATAGTATGCGTGTATAGCAGATAAATTGACGGATTGCGCAAGATGACAATCTAGATGCGCGCGATCGTCTCACGGGAACCCGTTGCCATGGGAACCGGCGTCTGCGCAACCTAGCCGGTATTGTTCACTGCTTGACCATAATCCGATCAAACCAAGCAAGAAACCGTCCTTACGTCAAAGAGACTAAGGATTTTATATATCGTAGGCGGATTCGCAATTCATTTCATTCATTAGGAAATCTCCCGCGGTTCTATAAATTACGTGAGAATTTGAAAACGCTAGCATTATGCTGTCCAAAGTAATAGGGCTTCATCGCAGGACTAGATAAATATAGGCATAATGAGTTTTGATTTTGCCGCGTGCAACTTTGCAAATTATGCAAATGCATTGGAACTTAAATCATCATGATTACTGTTGAAACACAACTTAATAGAACAATTTGCACTGTTGCGAAATGCAACGGTAAAACTATAATATAATAATTCTTCCATTATCGACTTCGATAGCAATTAACTTTGGTGTCGAAAATATTGAAGACAAGGTTTATGTGTAGGTATATACTTTAATATTGCATGTAATGTCATCATTCGTCAGGTTTAAAATTGATGAATATGTAGGTATGCAATGTTCGAACTCGAGCCAAGTCAAATAGTTTTCAATCTGCAAACTTCGATTTTATGCTTTTGTGTTCCCGCACACCTTTGTCGCTATAAAAATGAAACTATAATGATGTTCATCTCGGAAGCTGACGCGGAACGCGGCACACAGCGCCGCCATGTCACTTTCCAATACAAAATGGCTTCACTATTTTCCCGCCATTTTCACTAGAGTCATCACATTTGGAAGAATAACGCCACACATCCTTACAGTTACATGCTACTTTTTTCTAAAGGTTTCGCCTCTCTCAATTGAATTTGTCGAGCCTTTGTCTTAATGGGCGACGCAGGCAGAAAGGTTTTTACTACAAAGAGAACCAGAAGTACCTAGCATTTCCTCGACTGCTCATAATCCCTTAATGAATCTTAGCTTTGTGTGGAGTTAATTTCTACGTAATGTTGGTTGTGTAGGTACTTTCATTTGGTGGAAAATACCGTGAACATTTTTCGGCGTAAAGTTTGACGTTTATTCGGTGGAGGAGAGAGAGGTAGGTGTAGGTATATGACGAATTCTAAATATTTTTTCTCAGTGGTCAATTTAATTTGAAATATTAGTTCTGAATCATCCAGTTGTCGTTTAAACACTGGGTATTTTTATTTTATTTTATATCCAAACTGATAGTCAATTTAAATTCAGTTTGTGTTCAAAGTTAGAAGTGTTTTGGGTTATTTCGGAAATTAATTACACGTGAAGGTATTTTTCTCTTAAATAAATGACATTGTGCAAGTCAATTTATAATAAATTTCAGCTTCAACAATGTTGACAAGTTTGCGGTCAATGTCAAAGTGCCATCATGTGAAAGTCCTTGATGATAATCATAATATAATGGACGCGTCTTGGCCAATAGGTACTTGAACCTTGCTCAAAACTCTATGTTTAACTGCAGCTTAGATTACTGTAAGAGTATTTTATAGCTGCAGTTAGATGAAAATAAACTGCGCTTTAGATCTCAGTCCAGCCGCGTTCCAAATCGGGAAAAATTTAAGTTATCATCTGTTATCCGATCACGGGGAGCCGCGGCCAGCTCTGTAACACTTTTAGAATGACCTACTAACTAGTCCAGACATCGAATAATTCTATTCAAAAGAACAATTAACACCTATACATATTGAATAACGTTGCAAAAACATTTGAATAAAGTGACATAACGTCACGTGGCCACCATTTCCCACGGCGAAAGTAAAAGTACGTTCCACTTACTTTGACGCGGACGCGTGCCGCGTGCTGTGTTCACTATTCATTGCCAATTCTTTAAGCAACCCGTAATGTTTGCTTAGTTAAAAGCAGTAAGGCACGTGGAATATTGCGATAGGATAGTTGTTACGTAAAAGCTCTAATCAGAGTGCAAATGTGGCGGCGTGAACTATGATGACCCAGAGTATCGGTGGCCTGGATGGATACTGCCTGCGGCGGCTATATGAGTGCGTTTAAGCTTCAATAAAAGGTTAAGACATAATGAAGGTAGAGGTCAAGATCTGAATAATCGCTTTGTAACTAATATGGGTAGGGTAGTTATCGATCGGAACGGTAGGCTAACAGTGCTGAATAATTGAATAGAAAGGTTAGTAGTAGGTGGGACCGAATGAAGTAAATAAGTCTGTGAGTGGAGTCCTATTTAAATTGTGAATAAAGCCCGAGCAATACCTAATACTCATCTTTACATTTCGCTCCACAAAGTCATTTTTTTTAAGATAGTTATTTAAGCATGGTGATTTGTATCTTATTTTAAAGTACCTATAACGGGGAAGATGTTTAGTTAAGTGCTGCTAAATTATTAGGTACCAGTGGTTAAAAATAAGTAATTTACCAATTGTGTTTAAAATGTGTGGGATCGATTCATAAACACGTGGAGAGGGAGATGACAAGAAAGAACTCGTAACAGATCAAGATGTCCACACACAGCTGGCTTGGGCTCGTGGAAAGAATTAAAGAAAGAGCATGTGGCGAATAAGGCATATCTGCTGGAACGACTGACTGCACGCTAAGGAGTCAGAAGCTCTCGATATAGATGAATTCCAAAAAGGTGAAGATTGACGAGGGCTCGACATCGATACTTGGAAATAATCAGATCGGAGACCGAAACCGTTAGATATATGACAGTTAGATATAAAATTATTATACCTGTACATATTAATGTTATACTATTCGATGCGAGGGATACCACGTGGTGGGAACGTGTCTTCATTACAAATTTACTAACCATACAATTTAATGACTGCCGCTACATGTGTCATGTCGTGTTCACCAGCCGTCAGTTTTTACCAGTCGTACATTGTCACTATTAGCTTAATGTAGAAGCCATGAGACATCTAGCGGCACAAAGAACTCGAGAATCACGTGGTGAGACAGTAATAGATTGCTCTCATCTCCCTATTATGCTCGACAAGAAAGTAGAAATGTTCATTAATTGACTAGACATCCACAATGCCTTTCTCACGGGTTTTCTGTACGAATTTCCCGGTAGGCTTTTAGGCGGTTTAGAAAAGCGGAAATTGGTTTTGCCAGTTTGAGTGAAGTGAAGGAAATGATTTGTCTGGAAGTGCTTCATGACAGGAATGTAGTTGAACCAAAAACATGGTTGCTGAGGTGAGGGGAAATTAAAAGTGTTCAATGATTTTGCTGAACTTGTTAAAATGTATACCAGGTCAGAAACGTATGCGCCGTTCGCCATTTAGCAGACATTCTATAATAGACAGGTTAAGTTAACAAACTTAATTAATTGATAAAAAATTTGCTGAGGTGAGGGGAAATTAAAAGTGTTCAATGATTTTGCTGAACTTGTTTAAATGTATACCAGGTCAGAAACGTATGCGCCGCGCCGTTCGCCATTTAGCAGACATTCTATAATAGACAGGTTAAGTTAACAAACTTAATTAATTGATAAAAAATAACATAGTATTGTGGATGGAACTTTTGAAGAAGTAGCTTTAGCGGCATGAACGTCAAAATATTCTATTGGCAATTTAAGGATTTTCGGCTTGATGGATTGAATCAGATAGTAAAATCATAATAGTTGATCGTAAGCAGAAAGATATGAAAGCGACGGAATCGATCTAAACTGTCACGTTTCCGACCAACGCCTATGTTCAAATAAATATACATACATAGACTGCTAACTTATAATCCTTCCTTTTGGCTTTGGCGTAGTCGGGTAAAAAATAAAGATCTCCGTTATGATTAACGACAGCGGTGTCAAAAGTCACCTCTGTTAGCTCAAGCGGTTAGTACTGTGTAAGTGTTCAGTAATAGCCATTAACGGGTATTACGGTGTTTGGGGCTTCTGACGTAATCGCTGTAACCTACCTAGAAGCAAAACGTAGTAACAATCTGTGAAGCTTATACCTGGTTGTTACGTTTTCATGTTAGGTCATTAAAGTGTAAATCGCTCTTGGTTAGCGCTCCACTTGAGATTTGGGTAAATTACACATTTACATACCATTTCTGTTGAATTTGTAAACTTTCTAATGTGGGATTAGCAAAGACGTAATCCGAGGTTTTGTAGAGCGTTTGCTTTTCGCGGTTTTGAAATGTTTCATTTTATTGTGCTCAGAATTTTGTGACCTTTTTACTTCAAACATCAAGAACTTCAATGTCACAACGAATAGAATACTTGAGAAAATTTTATGTGATGTATAATATAAATAATAAATAAATAAATAAATATCAGACAACTCACACAAATCAACCTAGTCCCAAGCTCAAGAAGGCTTGTGTTATGGGTACTAGGCGACGATATACATACCTATATAGATATTAAATAAATACTTAAATACATAGAACATTCTTCATCACACAAATATTTGCCCTTGCCGGGATTCGAACCCAGGACCGCCGGCTCAGTAGGCAGTTGCTTTCCCACTGCGCCAATCGCATCGTCAAACGTATAATATATGTTATATATTTGGCGGCAGCCAGACTTGAGAAATCTACATTTTAATGGCCGTCTTATCGCGATCTCTGACATGAATCGTGTGTTTGATTCACACATGACAATCTAACTGTGCGAAAAAACGCTTTAATCTCAAGAATATTCATATTCCCACGACCTGCAGTCTCCCAATTACGCAACTTCTTCGTTCAGTTTATTGCTCCTGTAGCAATAATAGCAGGCAGAAATCAAAACAGACAGCTTGCAGATTTTTTATAACTAATCCATATAATGGTTAAAGCAAATGAGGATTTGAGAAAGAGCTACGCCCTAAGCAATAGCTGCGTAATGATCCTTCTAAAAATATTTTCGCAAATTTAATGTATCATGATTACTGAAACTTTTTAGATTTTACCTATTTCGTATTAAACTTTAATCACCAAATTAAAAACTAAAAATAATTATGAGTATTTTATTTCATACTTAAAGAAATTTAAACAAGCGTAAGACTTACGTGTGTTGCGTTATTCCTAAGTGCGTTGTTTACATTATTGTTTACATAATCGATGAGTATGCTTACGAGCATGCCTAACTTGAAGAAAGCCGAAGCGCGCTCGCGCCGGCTCGGGAACGCTCGGTTAGTTCCGCACGACCGGCGCACGCGCCGACAAGCGGTAGGACCTTGACCTTCCACTTTCTTCAGGTGTAATTTGGGGGAATGGGATATCGGGATAGGACATCCCGTAGGAATCCCGATGTGATAATTGACAGGTGGCAACTATAATTTGACCTTGGATTTTTTTGATTTGTAGGTACATCTTCTGTTCATCTCTGGTTGTTCAAAACATTGAACAACGAACCAACAGGTTCGATATATGGTTTATAACCGTGGTGGTCTAATGTGAAATTGACTTTGTCACCTGACTTTCACCACAGTGGTTTCAAAAAAATAGAAGTAAAGCCATGGGAAAAGCAAATGGAAAGACATGATGGGCCGATAACCTGATCAAAATACAAGAAAGATAAAGATATCACACAACCAATCGTCGTGAACGTTCGGGAGGCTTTTCTGCCGTGTTACTGTAAAAGGTCGTATCTTTATACGGATGTCATAGTAAGATAAGTCCTTTTACAGTAGCATGGCCGTTTTGTACAGGAGTGGACGTCCTTCGGTTAAGATGATGGTGATAAAGCGGAATTTGAGAGGTCTACATACAGTCTACATATAACTATTATCTAAATAATATTCCATGACGCGGTAGGCGCAGTGGTAAAGCAGCTGCCTACTGAAGCGGCGGTCCTGGCGGCTGGGTTCGAATCCCGGCAAGGGCAAATATTTGTATGATGAACTCGAATATTTGTGCCTGGTTCATAGATCTGTTTTGTATTTAAGTATGTATTTATAAGTATGTTTATCGTCGTCTAGTGTTCATAACACAAGCCATATAACGCTCATTTATTTATTATAATTCACAGCAAAGCTTTAAAAATAGTTTTGCTGCAGCTGTCTTGACATCATCGCTAGACTTTATGCTTGTTAGATACCGATGTATATTATATTGTATTACATAGTGACCAACAGTTATACGACGCATTGTGTATTGTGACACGTGACGTAACGTCGCGTCGTGACGACGACGAGCTTTTAGCGGAGCTTACGGAACCCGCCGTAGGCTCATTGTTGCCAGCTTTCGCTGACTATTCATGGGTAGGCACTTAAAATATTTGTGTGTCTAGTAAATGTACGTTTCGGTGTTTAATTTAATTCTTTATAGTTCATAGTATGACTCGACTCGGACTCGGACTCAATTTTGGAAATACGAAGGCGATAATGATTGTCAAAAATGCTATTCATGCATATGATTCTGTTTTGAACGAAACGTAACTGACTAATTTCACGCACTACACGGTCAAGTTAAAGTATGCGCCTGTTATTTATGCCGTCACATACAAAGGAAGCGCAAATTAAGCGCGACCGGATTGACGAAGTTGCGATATTCTAGGGATATCGCCACTTGTTAAATAGGGACACGTCAAAAGTGACAGATGGCGAAAAAATGGAGAGATCTCCATCATCTCTTTAAAATTGGTCGAATTACTCCCCTGGTATTGGACATTCTCCTTATACAGACGAACCATAACTACACTCCTTTTAATTTTATCTTTGAAATAATAACTAAATCGATTTAAATAAAACAATCAACTATTCTACTTAAATTCTTTCAAGTTAAATTTAAAAGTCTTTCCATTATTACTAATTAGTACCTAATAGTTCTCGTTTCTCTGCCCCGCTATTTCTGAACAGTTAAAGGCCAAGTCAAGTTAGTTTTATCTACGGACAGCCAAGAAAGACTGGCTACGTTCCAATTCCAAGTGACAAACTTTCATTAAGTTCTCTTTCGATTTAGAACTGGGATTTAGTTCGACGTTTATAATTATATCTGTCAGAAATATCAACATTATATGTACATTATTGGAACGTGCTCCTTGAATGACAAGTGTTTTACCTTTAAATTACATTTTATCAATTCCTTCTGTCTTCATGCAACTCGAATATCAAAATGTATCTATGAAACTAGATATATCCCTGAAATGGCTTGACATATGTCAATTTTAGGTTCCAGAACCGAACTATGACCCGAAACCGATAGAGTACACTGAAGAGGACAACCTAGTTAAGGCCGCAGCAGTCTCTTGTTACGTGGATGCATAAAATTATGACCAAACACTATTATACCTATTCTAGCGGTACTGTAATAACAATGTCAAAACAACGAAACGGTTCCGTTTACATAAATTCAGTCAATCGAGGTACCATGGCTGCCCTCTCGTAATAAGAACATACCTATTGAATTTTGGTACCATATAAGTGATGAGCAAAATACAAATGTCTTGTAATAATGAATAGGGCTTTAAGAGTTTTTATGATTTTTTCTTTTTTTAATTGATAACAATCTAACGACTTCAATTAACACCTGACAATATTGCACTCTAGATTTTATCATTATGATGAGTAAAGTACCACATTGTTATGAAATAAGTATGAGTTTACAGTAATAACTTAGGTTCAGTATCTCTTAAAGCGTTGCGTCAGGCGGAGCGGAGCGCGGAAATGGAATATTTTACTGATAAACCAGCAACGTGTTGTTATAGGTACGAGCCACTATCTTTTTTCGATATTTTCCAAAATGCATGTACCTACGGGTCCAGCTCGCTACAACTAAAATGGAAAATATTTTTTAGGGATATAAAAAAAAAAACTAACCTAACCTAACCCGGCCGAGTCGGATCTAACGGTTAAAGACCGAAAACTGTAGGTTAGGTTTGTTTTATGACCATGGATAGCGGAGCGTCAGAGTGCATCATTTTCGAATTTCCCAAACCCACTTCAGTTGAATTTTTCAAAAATGTCATGTCCGCCATCTTGGATTTCAAAATTGACATCATTTTCGAATTTCCCACCCCCAATTTAGTCGAAATCCATACCCCACATGATATAATGTTTAAAAAGTCATTACTTTTTTCAAAAATGTCATGTCCGTTATCATGGATTTCAAAATTGACATCATTTTCGAATTTCCCGTATTGTTATACTTTCGTATTGGCTTACAAGCAATAAACTTCAATCGACATAAACGTTTAAACTTAAATTCAAAGCCTCTCTCAATTTCTTATTACCAAAAAAGTAAGACCGATCACCATTTTTACTGTTTGATACAGTTGGAGTTTAGTTGACTATGAGGAATTGAGGAACCTACTGAAATGCCTGTGCAGTCTCGAATTCATATACGAGTAAGGGCGTGGCCACATGTCCACGACACGGCGTCGTAAACGTAAAACGACACGATGTCGCGTCGGAGCGCGACACATTATCCACCGTGCGAATATACGTTGCCGCGTCGTGAAAACACACGACACGGCGTCGTAAACGTAAAACGACACGGTGTCGCGTCGGAGCGCGACACATTATCCACCGTGCGAATATACGTTGCCGCGTCGTGAAAACACACGACAATCCCAACATCTCCAGAGGTCGAACTGGTTTCCTAAATACATTTTGCCTTTTTAAACGAGGCGATATTTTCCATAATAGTTCTTCAAAACTTGACACAGACATTCTAAAATAATCATAAAACTTGTGATCACTTATTTTTAAAGCCTCGTACTTCCTTTTGAAATAACTGCCATCATGGTTCATATTAGAAAGATATGGATTTATCCAACATTTTTGTTTCTTCTGCTTTTTCTTCATGCTTCTTCTTAAAAGAAACAAGAGCAGAATACGTGTGATAGGATCCATGTCGAATTGAAAACTGATCGCAAAATATTTTGAACATGTACGAGAAGCTGCGGCGTCGTAATCGAACGTGGCACCGCACCGTGCATCTACTCAACACAGCAAAGTTAATCTGCCCGGCGCGCGGCGCGACCTGCGGTGCCCGGTGCAGCATGTGTTTTCACGACGCGGCAACGTATATTCGCACGGTGGATAATGTGTCGCGCTCCGACGCGACACAGCGTCGTTTTACGTTTACGACGCCGTGTCGTGTGTTTTCACGACGCGGCAACGTATATTCGCACGGTGGATAATGTGTCGCGCTCCGACGCGACACCGTGTCGTTTTACGTTTACGACGCCGTGTCGTGGACATGTGGACACGCCCTAAGGTATAAGAGTCCGTGATTATGAGATACTTTAGGTATGTATCTTTAAGTAAGTATGCCAATTATAAGGAACTTTATCACTGTACCTTAGAAAATGTTTGTCAGGTGCTACCGTTGGTAGAGAACGCCTTGATACGATTAAGTTCGCCGTTAGCACTTAAATGTCGTTGGCAGAAAACGCTCGCTCGCATCGAGACCGCACCTTTACACAGCATACAAGAAAAGAGGGCGATAGCATCTCGACAATTTGGCAGATGCCACGCCCGCTGGCTCTGTCCCCGTTTAGCATGTGACGAACCGCGACAATGGCGGAATGGGAGCGGCTGAATCATTATAACTAGGTAACGCGAATATTATGCGGTCCCATTGTCTGTTACGTGAGCCGGGCTCTTGATGCGTTAAACGGTTTTAAACAAGACGGTTGCATCAAATGCCTAAGGATCATGACGACTAACATCCGATATGGTGGCTTATTAGATCAATGACAACAGTGGTATGAGTGGTAAACGCTATGCCGGTTTACGGCCCGGCCACGAGTCCAGCGGCAGCGATGCGCGGCATGTGTGCCTCGCTCACTCGTATGACCGCCGCGCTCGGAAATTTCGCTCAACCGCTCGCCGCACCGCTTGCCGCCGAAAGTCATGGCATGTACGTTAGGAGACTCAAAAGACTACCGCCTAGCGTTAGGGTGCGTCTCCACTGAAGCGGGACGGGAACGTGCGCAATCGACCGACCACCCGAGTTGAAATCTGTATCTCATCTCCGCTTCACTTTTGACTTCGGAACTTCGGCTGTAAGTTGGAATTGTAAAATGTATAGCAGGTTTCCGCGTCACTTCAGCGATTTAATTTCGACTTAGTCAATTGATGATGTGTAATGCTGAGGGAGGACTAAACAGTGAATGACTGAGAGAGTACTTACAATTGTCTTAAAGTGCACCATCTTGGAGAGCAGACGGCGTCTGTGGAACAAAAATTTTAAATTATGATACATTTCTCATTCTAATGACGAAGTGAGAGTTTAATCTATAATTTAATCTATAATAAAATAAATAAAGTTTCAATTATTGTTTAGATTTAGTTAGTATTAAAGACATTCAGTTTATACATGTAATATTGACGCATTTGTTACTGGAATGATTTTCACTTCTGTTGTACGACTTTTCATATAATATATAGTACCTGCATTTTTTGCAGGTATTTGCGCCAAAGCATTGTACCTACTCGTAATTTTGTAAATGAGAGATAACGCGGTGACAGGCTGTGCGCGGGTTTCCCTTACCGTTATTATTATGTTAAGTTTCTAAATTCTTTGTTTTGAATAAATAGATTAAAAAGAACAACCTTTGCAACTAAAGTGTATTTTTTTTATCTATAGGAATAATTATAATAAAGCGAGCCGTACCCAGGCCTGTGTTTTTGGCTATGCAATTTAATTGTAAAATTATGATTTATTCCTGTTACACAATGTTATATCTTGAGGTTTTACTAAAATATCACTTTGACGCTTATTAATGAAAAATGTCATCAAATTCAAAACAATCGTAACAAAGTTATGAAATTTTGCCGGATCGGACATTAATCTAATTAAAAATAAAAGAGCCATTAAAATGTTTTATAAGAGTGTTAATTTATTATGAAATGAAAGACAGTTGAATTGTGACGGTGGCTATGAGAAAAAGTCTTTTTATTATATTCTAATTATTTTTTCATTATGTGTTGTGAAAAATAGTTAAGTCAATTTTAAAAGCAAAGGGTGAGTTTAATCACCAGTGATTGACACGGCCCGTGAAACATTGCGGTAATCGGCGTAAAATACTAACATGATTGGATTAAATATAAATTGTACATTATTATATTACACTCAATAGAAAAAAAAATTGCAATCAAGATCGCGGCATTGTAATTATGTTCGTATTAAAATTACGATAGAAAACCCGCGGTGTTGCACGCTCCGGGCCGATCACTGTTAACACTTACGTACTTATAAGGAAGATGTAGACCAGACAGAGAATATAGCGGTTTAGTGTTTAATAGAAAACGAGAGCAAGATTGGAAGTTTTTTATTCTTTTGACCACAGAAGGGCCACTTTCATTACTAACTGATTGTAAATATACAGGGTGAAACAGATCGAGGGACTTTTAAGCAAACTGGGAATTGTTCAGACTGAGTACTTAATTTTTCACGAATGAACTATGTAAATATTTCTATCATTCTTTGCATTAAAGATCAAACTAGCGAATTTTCCTTTCATAACGAACTGAAAAAATGGCTATTGGAAAAGGCTTTCTATGACATCTCGGAATTGTACTTATCTTAACATATTACGCAAGTTTATATTTTGTTACTGACACCAAAGATGGACATTAAAAATTATGTAATGACTAATGACATTATTAATTGAATAGGTACTTACAGAATAAAACTATTACCAGTAAACGTAATATTGTACAAAAATCTAATTAACTATTACTGACTTTAACTGTGTAAACTGACATATAAAATAATCACTAACTACATTGTAAACTTGTACCCTTTTGTAAAATTTACATGTAATGTATTTATACATTATGAATAAATGAGTATGAGTATGAGTATCCATTTTTGAAATACAGTTTGTTAAACATTAGTGTAAAAATCTGCACATATCAACCCTAGCATCTTTGAACATCGCTTAAGTTAAAGACAGGTATCAATTTAAAATGTAAATAAAACCTTTGAATTGGTAGGTTTGTCACTGATATTAAATATATTATATTTTGATAACTTTTTTTACTTTTAAATCCGGCTTTACAATTATAATAGGTCGATTGTAGATCACTCAGATGACACTACCCTGTCAGCCCAGTCTGTAGAAATGTTTCACCCTGTATACATTTCATCAAGCGAGCTTAATCAAGATCTATTGCCGGTTTCTTAGAAGTTTCATTGACATTTCACACAATCTCACAACAGAGGTCTATCATTCATGAATTTAACCGTGTAAAGAATACATCGTAATTTATATACAAGTGTGTAAGTTTTTCTGCTTTAGAAGAATCTTGTGATAATTATAAATATTACAGTGATAAAATTGGTTCCGAATATTTAAGGAATTTTATATTGAAATTAAAGAAAAATTACACCAAATTGGGCTGAAAAAAGAACTTAAGCACGATTGCTTTGATTGATTGCTACCCGATGGTAGAAGGCTTTTTAGTTATATAGTCAGTTCCTTTCGTTTTTTAGCTTTTCCAGTTAAGATTATTACAGTAAAGTAGCAGGTGGTAGCAGAAATACATCGGCTCGATATTTTTTTCGAACGTTTAACAGGGTGACAAAAATATATCTCAACGGAAGCCGAGCAAAGCTGCGAACTGAAATTAGTCCGTTAGAACAATAACTTGTGATTATTTCAACAATTTGCGGCGAACAAATTGCTGCAGAGGAATCCGCGAGGTTTCTCCGCACGACTCCGTTATTAACTAACAAACAAACAATTATTCTACTGAATTACAGGAAAAATATTCTATGAAGATAGACGTGATTTTTAAATTAATTAAATGTCTTTTTTCTTGTTTTATACATAGGTATCGCTTTTACTAGTCTTAGTTCACGCATTCAAAAGCGTCGCTGTTTGTTATAATTTACTGAATTAAATATATAAGTAATTACTGAGTTTAGGTTTTAATTGACATGTTGGGATTTTGAGACACTCTTATGTCCTTTTGACCGTGCCAGGATTATAAGTCCTTTCAAATGAGACTTTGTCAGAAGTAAATCACTTTCACTTAAAAGGGCTGTCCATTGCAAAGTTTTCAAGTAAGTACACCTACAACTTTGATTTAATAATTTGGATCGGTAATAATACTTGTTTGTATTTTCATTTTTAATTTGTGTAAGTTTCTATACTAATATAGATTGATTTGGTTTTAGCAATAGCTAAGCAATATTTAGTTATTTAAGCTATTTTGTGACAAATCTTTCAAAAGTCCTTTATAAAACGATAACCGCCAAAAATATGAAGTTCACCATATCATAACTTAATTAATAAAACAATCAAATCTTCAATTAAAAAACGAATCCACATTTCCGATCCACTCACTCACCGTCACAATCGAGCGAAAACTTCGCTCAAATTCGCGGCTTCAAACAAACCCACGTGCTTCTACGCACGCACTGCGCCGCCCGTCCGCGCATCTCCGCTATATACGTCGCCCCTCTCGCATCTTCACTGCAACTGTACCACCAGGTTGACCTAAGTTTGCACCCCATTTGTATCCAACATCGTGACCACCAGGTGCAAACTTGAGCCAACCGCTACTGCCCAAAACTTTATCCTTGGCATCTCTAGTAATGGATCACAAAGACAGTACCTACCTCCTTTACGGACTGTTTTGATAACCCTCAGAAGCGATTCTCTTACTTTATAATACATCATGTGATTTACATGTCCTTGAGCAATCGGATGGGATAGTGTTACCGGATCTGGTTTCATCTTTCGTAATTGGAGTCCGAGTGCGCTAAGTGTTTGGATCGAAGGCTAGCTCAGGAATGTCTAATGCTCTTAACGTGTAATATTGTTATTGATCTGCAAATTGGCATACTTATGCGTCGGCCTAGATTCCATTTCGTCCAACAAATATTTTGTATATCGGTGTACTTATTGCTGTTAATGATTATTAATGATAATATTGATGACTAAAGTTGCCTAATTTAAATTTTTTATTTTAAATACTGGTCATACTCTTTTCTTCGATTTAAACATAGGTTTGACGAATTAAATATATTCTGATTCTGATTGTAGATATTTAAAGATATTAATTAAAAATTATAAATTTATTATTAATACATTTTTATATCGGTGCAATGTTACTGGATGAATAATTTCCAGAATAATCAGAAATCAGAATCAGTATTAAAAACAGGGGACAACTCGATAAAAAGCAGTTTGGGTTCTGGATTCGTGTGACTCGGGCGGCTCTATCATTGTTCCATCTGTTCACGGCTAAGCTCAGAAACTTAGACCTTTCATTAGTACCAGTATTGATTTGACCAGACAATTTAAAGTGAATCTGAAATGACGATTATGATGTGTACGAACATTTGTAAATAACTTCTACGATGCACAAAATGTGTAACTATTGCTATGCTATGACACACATCAAACAAAATTAGCACGTAACCCTCAATATGGACATGACCTTTCAACTGGTGTTATTTTAGACGATCGAAACAATACTACCTCGTAGACCAGGTTGTCGGAACCAGTAATTAAAGAAAACATCACCATCGTCAATTTCAAGTTAAACTCTTGTCTGTGCAGTGAGTGTGAAAAGGTATGTAAGTATTCCAGTAAAGTCTTGTATATTGTAGTAGATTTTATTACGACACAATACCTGAGGATTTTGGAACGGATTTGGCTACGACATCAACGGCGAACAGATCACTCACCTTCGATTTGCAGACGATATTGTGGGACGATATTGTATTATTCAAGCGGTTTACGTTTACACTCACGTGAAATTGTCAGGAACGGCCCGACATGATTCGAACTCCTAAGAAGTTCTTCATCAGGGACTGCTACACGTACACCACGACCACGTAAAGCTCTTAATACAATAATGAAATATGTCTCACGATATCGTGGTCATGGCAGAGTTGTTGGAGGAATTAAGCACTATGCTAATTTTGCTTATTGTAACATAATATAATTTTACTTTTTAAATTTTAATATTCATATTTGCAATTTAATCTATTAAATAAATAGATAATATTTATCATTTATCCTATTGACATAAAATAAAATACATTAATTATAGTTTTACTTTGGCAAGAGTTTGTCATTTAAATATTCATCAATGGAATAATAACATTTGTTAATTAACAACTTTTTGAATTCCCTCTTAAATACTGTGTCTTTCGGTTCGTCTCTTAGTATCGCTGGCAATTTGTTTACTAATTAGTATGCATCGGTAATAAGGGCCTTATGGTTGCATTCATCCTGGTATCATAAGGAACTACACGTACACGCTGTATGTACATAAATAGTATTGAGGTAGGTGAAAGATAAGGATAGAGTGATCAAGAAAATCGAAGAACTAATTTAAGATGTCGTAAGTCATTCACGGTGGTTTCATTCCGACTGGCATTTTACTGTACTTGTAAATAAGTACGTAAGATATTTATATATATTAGTATGTGCCTATTCAGTCAGCCGAAATATCGTCTTGGTCTGCTGGCCATGTCTCCGAAATAGCGCCACATCTGCACAATACTACGTCGCTTGTATCCTATTTAACTGCTGAGACTAGTTCAAGTTATAGCAAGCCGATAGAGCCAGAAAACGCATGCCCCATTGACTTTGACAGTAATACCGGTTGAAATACCTAATGACAATTATTATGCCTCGAAAGCTGACAGGTGCAGGTTTAATGCTAATGTCAAGTTCTTCATTGATCGGTCTACAGGCTACAGGTCACATAAGGTCAGCTTGCGGTTTAGAATATAACAGTCCCTGTTTAGTTATTTAGCCAGCCGATCTGCCACCTTTACGCGTGATGCTCCTTTAAAAATTCGCCGTACATGGCTGGGTTGACGAGTAAAGCTTACACTAAATTGTAGTGGATACGTAATGTATACCGAATTGTGTGCAAGCCTCTTGCGACGCTGGACAGAATGACATAACTGATGTTTTATGTAAATCCACGGTAAATAGCGTTGCGGTGATCATTAAACATTTCGCACTCACACTATCGGGGGACCTTGGTTACTCGTGATTGGATTAGCTTTTCTCTTAACGTAACCTAAGCATTTGATCTTCCATTAACATTAAACTTTAACATCATTTCAATCCGTAAATGGTGATTTCTTACCGAATTTTAAATAAAAAAAGCCGATTGCAGAAATTCCTTGATAAGCAAAAAGTTTTGACAATAGAACAAAATGGTTTCAGACCCAATAAGCAATGAGCTGCGTTCACTTTAATACTCATTGGTGGTTTAGATAGCAGAACACCAACTGTCGCTCTTTTTCTGGACATTTTTTTCACTGAACAAGCACTAGAGTTGAGTAAATCGACAAAGTGGGACGCTCCCTATAGAAAATCACTAAACTTTATTTGTATAAAAAAGTACTTAATATTTGATATTTACATACTTTTTATGCTTAATAAGTGTGTTTTTAAAGTAATCGTATGTTATTGTATATTACAACACATGTCATTTGTATTTTTTATGCTATATTTTTCAGTTCATTTTTTATTAACTTTTTGATATAATGACTAACTAAAGGGATCCATAGAATAATTTCTGTCTATTTTAGCATGAACATACATTTATAAATACAACTTTAAACATAAATTTGTGTGTCGTGTTATCAATATGGAAAAAAACCATATTTACATTGAGATATTTTCGTTCTATTCTTATGTTCAAGCCTCCGTAGCATTGAAACTTTAAGGTTATATATTTTGACTAATTTGAAATTCTTATATTATGACAATTAATTTGATACCAACCACTCCATAACTTCAAAGTCTTCTTCTTCTAAGTCGGTCCCTCACTGCTGAGGATCGTGACTCCGCCGATTAATATTTTTGATAGCAGCTCTCCACTTCTCCCTATCGGTTGCTTTCTGGAGCGCGCTGCTTAACGTCGTATCCAGTTGGTTGGATATCTGATCACAGCATCGTATTGGGCTTCTACCCCGTGGTCTGGTGCCGTCCATCTTTCCCATCACCATCAGTCTCTCCAAATTGCCAGGGTCTTTGCGAGCTATGTGACCAAAGTATTGTAGCACACGTTGGAGGCAGATGGTGGATAACCTAGGCTGGTTTTCCAGTTTAAGTTGGGCTATAATGGAGACATTCGTTCGGCGTGCAGTCCAGGGTATACGGAGCATTTTTCGCCACACCCACACCCACAACTTCAAAGTACGAGTGTGTTTTTGCCGTCCCAAACTTTCACCAACGTTTTCTCAGTTGCCGCCTTTTCACGTTTGCAAATTTGAAGAATTAAAAAAAAAATAACTATAGCACCTAGAGACATAATTCTTTCACCAAAAGGTAGCTTATGTTCTGTAGTATTAGAAACTACTCATAACTTCATATCGACAAAATGAGACCTTTTCCCTAAAACTGTCACAATTATTATGATGTTCCTCCTTGGAAAATTTCATGATTCTAGGTCACCGGGACTAACAGGTTTTAATTCCCTTGCGAGCGTAGGTTGAAGTAGGTTGTGGGTTGATTTCAGTGCCTAAGAATTATCGGGGTCAAGAGTTATCAATTATTTAAAAAAATAGTTTCCGGTTACCCAGATGATTCTGTTATTAGCGTATATAAGCAGTTATTATGTAACGCACAATGAAAAGAGTATAACCGCATTACGTTGGACCCATAAAGATATTCGTTAATTGTTGAACGTATTTCGGCAAATTAGACATAAGTGTGGTCCGCAATAGTACACGGTACAAGTATTGTGTACAGCACATTGACTTACAGCCATGTGTGCCTACTAAATTAATGTTCAATCATAATGCCATTTGTTATCCTGAGGGGCACTCCTACATACAGCCCGAATTGTTCGTTTGAAAATAATGTGACAATGTCAAGTGTTAAATATTGCCCCTACTATGCTATCTAATGGATGGTTTTCTGCCGCACTGCAAAATTTTTCATAGGTAGTTATTTTTTTCTTATTTTAAATTATTGTCTTACCACCAGGGTACCCTTGTATTAATCAAGATACTGATTATAATATATCCACTGTTGTAAAGGTGGAAAGAACGCGCGTGTGTGTGTGTGTAGGTACGAAACATCCCGGTTGCGATATTTGATGTTCAAATTTGTGGAGATTTGATTGAAATTATTGAGATGACCACTTTAAAGCAGCAGTTGCTTGCGTATGTATCATTAACTAGACACGATAGAGATAAAATATTATATTTTGGTGAAGATATATGATAATGAGATCCATGAGGAATCGAGGCGATTTCAGTTTTTTTTTATAGCAGCTCGATGAGTTGTCCTCGGAAATAAATACAATCTCTTCTCGTTGAAGTTGGTTATTTGTCGTGAAAAGTTGGTTTTAGCGTTTATTAAATGATATAACTAAAATAAATATTAATTGCAACTTCATGCGAATTCCCTAAAGTTCCAAAGATTTACACATCAGTGTCGTATATGATAATTAATATTGTAGTCAAGTCGCTAAGTTCACAAAATTTTCCATTAATTGTCTCCAACTCACGTGTACCGATGTTTGCAATAAGATGTATATACTAATACAATAATTACCAAACAATAAAGGATCTTGCAATATTTACGGCTTTAACTCGCATTGTTTCGCAAAGTTTTCAACACCTACTGATAATCATCTCAATTGGACAGTACCCTTGCCGCGATGATATGAAACGAAATGAAATAATTTATTCAGTAAGTAGGCCACAAGGGCACTTTTACAAGTCAGATTGTGAGTCTACCGGCATTTCGCAAGAGGAAACCGCTGTTGAGAAGAAATCCGAAAGAAACTCAATAGTAAGTGATTTTTTCGTAAATTATACCTACTTAAAAACTAATACAATTATATTATAACTATGGTCATGTTTCCCAAAAAGTAGGTACCATTGGGTCACAATTAGGGGTGTAGATTGATGTTTAATTATACAACAGACTGTGTTTATATGTATCAAATTAGCTCAATATGACATGATCCAAAAAAAAAATTGAAATATGTGACAGGTACGCAAATTATATGATTTTTTTAATCCAAAAGATTTTTTTCTTTTTATCAGAATTGTCATAATTTAACAGTGCAATAATTGAATGGCAACCATGAACTTAAACGATTCTCGATGGTAATGTCAAATTACTTATTATCTCCATACGAATATTGGTACCCAACCCGCAAATGACGTCACATGTAGGTGGCCGTTTATGTATGAAGCGTTTTTAGCGCTCCGGAATTAGGAATGTTGAACTTTGACGGGCTTTTCTGACTTTTAGAGCAGTCTTAGTGTAGTTAGTCCCATTTAGAGATTTGATTCCAATAAAAAATAGTATCGATTGACATAGTCAAAAAAAAATGTCTACACGCCTATTGCGGTGAGTGAATAACCAAAAACAGAAAAATTGCCTCTACTCGATATAAATCGAACCGCTACTTAAAAATACATGGAAGATCTCGGGTAAAAATATACCACATTCTTCGCGTCAGCTACAGATATTGATTAGTTGAAATCAGCACGGTACAGTAGCCGGCAAACTTTTTGAGCATAACATTGACTGCGCAGTAGCCGGTTGACAAATGTGCATGCGCAGATCCGCCATTTTTGTTCTAAAAGTTTGCCGGCAACTAAGATATTGAAAGGAAAGTGACAGGAGGAATTAGTCGCGCGACAAAGAGTCACGTGTCACAGTTATTATCCTAGACGCGCAGTTTAGTGTTGACAGACCTCACTATCTATGCGGGCTTGGTCTAAGAATTCCCATACAAATATTAAATGAAATCAAATTTACTTAATTCATTGTTACTATAATTTGATACAAATTCTGGTGCAAACTGTCAAATTGTTAATAAAAAAATAAAAAATTGTAAAAACCATGGTAAAGAAAAATGAATGAGCTGCAGTTTGTAGACCCTTACCACAAGGACTATCGTAAAAATATATTACTTAATGATCCTGCAAAATTGTGCCTGAAATTCGTTTACCAAACGCGAGTTCGCCCGGACCGGACTCTCAATTAATGTCAATGTTTGGTAGAAATGGGCCAGCGATTTCGGTCTCGTTCCACCTTACCTGGCCTCGGCGGTGGAAAAGCATCATTAATGTTCAAAAATATGTAGGTCTTCATATTGGCATATTTTAAAACCCCGACAAAAAAGAATAGAAAAATAATTTTTAAAATCGGTCCACAATTGGCGGAATAATCGGTGAACATACGTAAAAAAAACATACAGTCGAACATAAAACTCCTCATTTTTTGGAAGTCAGTTAAAAAAGAAGTGTATCTGTGTATTAGAAAGAAAGAAAGAAAGAAAAAAATTATTGCCATACCAAACGTCTGCGCAGCGCTGGTTTTCAGGCCGTCCCTTTTTTGTGTATTAGTAGGTATATCTGTGTGTCTGTATGTGGCAGCGGATGATCCGATTTTAATGCGGTTTTTTAATCGAAAGTCTTAGTCTGTCGAAATGATTCTAAGCTATGAGGTTGGGTCGGAAGTTTTTTTAAATTTTGAATTTAGGTTATGGAAACGATATTGTGGTCCAGTTTGGAGCGTGTTTGTGCGACCCCATACAGGAAGATACAGGAGAACACAATATGTGGGCATAAGGTAGGCCGAGCATTTAGTGAAGATCGCGGAAAGTTGTTGGACCAGCACCTCACTTTCTGTGTAGTAGTGTGAGAGAGGAACGGGTAGCGCTATGTCGCGTGACAGGAGTCGCAAAGCATAGTTGTGCTAAACGGGCTGGATCGAGTATCCCAGGGCCGTAATTGCGGCTCCACACTACTCGCGAAGCTGACCGAGGTTGGGAGAACATACTTTGGCCAACTTCGTCCAATTTCGCGAGTAGTGTAGACTTAGGGTTAAATGTAAAGATTCTTGCGAGAGGCTACAGCAGTGGACGTTGGCTGAGATGATGATGGAGCGAATGCAAACACACTAATTGCCAGTTTGCATACGGAATTAGGCTTGCGTGTAAGTAGGTGAATCACTGACATAGTTGTGATATGTGATGAGTGTCCACGTAACAATTAATTGCAGTAATTTGTACGAACGTGTTGATCATTGCCGCGATCGTTGCTTTTCATGGGACGTTTAACATGGCGGCAAATGTTATTTGATGAGAAATCGGTCGGTGAATATTCTTAAAAAATTTGTGGAAATGTCTAAGATATGGTGTTATTTGGTGAGATTAATCCTGCAAATTGTATTTCTTCAAGCATTCTTGTGACCTCAATTTCGGCAATCTTATTAGGGTGCTGCCTTACCGCGAGCATTCGCCTGTTATGTAACAAAAAAATTATGGGATTTTAATTTAATTTTTTGTTGCAGGCGAATACGCGCGGTGAGTCAGTACCCTTAATAAAGATGGGCTTTTTTAAAAAAAAAAGAAAAAACCCGAAAAAACTACAAAGAATGATGCTGTGTATCCAAGTTTGAACATTAAATCACGAAAAGATACATCAAATACGGAAATATTGGAATCAAAAAAGCACAAGCACAAGCACGGTAAAATAGATGCCAATGCAGTATTGAGAAAAAAAGTTTTGCCTTTAGATGACTTAAAATTGAGGTATAACAATTTGAGAAACTTACATTATATGACTCATATGAAAGACAGTAAGAAAGACACTTCATCATTGATAAGCACAGAAAAAAAAAGTTTAAAAGAAGACCATGAAAGAGTCGAAGCAATTAGTGATGAAATTATTGGAAATCCCATTAATGTCGATGAAACTAACAAAGAACCCAAATCTGTCATCAACGACAGTGAGATTAGAGGGCAATAAGACTTTTGCTTGGGTCGATTCCCCGGATTATAAAGAATATCATGAACAACTGGCCAAACTTAAAGAGGTGTTGGGCTAAAATATAATATTGTTTGACAAGGGGTTAAACTAAGCCACTATGACACGATTGATAAGTGTCATAATAACTTTTAGCTGCACTGCTTTTCACTTCGTCTACGAGAAAAAAAACCTAAAATAACCCGAATCCCTGTTTTTGGGTTCAAGTTACTCAGAATCGATAGCATTTTCAATATGAAAAATAAAAAAAGGGTCCTAAATTTGTCCGAGATCAGATCTGTTGCGTTATAGGGTTGCTGAAAAAAAAAAAACATAACCCAGAACCTTATGGAATCCGCCGATTAATCACAAGATCACAAACCTTATTACCTAATTCTTATAATATGTGGTCATTAATCTTGTGGTAAAATAAAGCAGGCCATTTTAAATTGGAACCAATTGAAGAACTGTTAATTTGTTGCGAAATTGGTTGTGCGAAGAGGTGCCTAAGAATTATCGTAAAAAATCATTGCTTTAAGATTGTTCCCTGTAAAATTTGATGACGCTGTTAATGATAGACATTTCAATACCTTATTCATACAATGTAAATTCGAAGCGATAGCCGATTTAATCGACTTCTTCAGTTTGCGGAAGACAAGCATATAATTTATGCATGAATTATGTGTTCTAGTGTAGTCGTGCTGGGCAGTTGTTATACAGATGGAAGTAAGGTACCTACTTATTGATAATGGGTGCGTGTATTCCTTGTGCACTCCGCCAAGAATTTGTATATAATGTGTATGTGTGATCATAATCATTTAAATCGTAGCGATCACTAATCTAGTTTTTTTGGTAATATTGTATTCCAGGTATTTAGCTGTACAAAAAAATTATAGAAGGGCCAAATCCAGTCTGTGCATAATCAGATGGCATTGAGAAGTCTGCAAGAAAATATGAGTCAAGCACAGATGCTGAACTAACTATGAACATTCGGAATCTCTCAGACTGTACTCAATAGAAAAAGTTCATTAGATTTCAATAGAATTAAGTACCTAACCTGAAAAATTACCAATTATTTAAATTATTTTGTTAAAAAAAAGGAACTTTATTTAAAAGTACAACAGTAATCTCAAAACAAAAAATATACTCGTTGTGAGGGTGAGAGAGAGGGGACACTTCAAGTAAACACAAAGATCGAGCAAAAAAAGATAGAATTAAGTTACTACTTTAATCTTAGGGTGGCCCCTCATTGCGAGTATTCGCTTGTAATGTTAAAAAAAATATGAAAATTTAATTTAGCTTTTTGTTAGCCCTGTCTTGTAGACTACTTGCGAAGTTGACCAAGGATGGGAGAACATGATATTGTCGAGAGGACTTCGGTGGATTCTTCGACCAACGGGATTCGCTCACGACCAGGAATAAATGTATTTCTTTCTTTCTTTCTTTCTTTCTCAACGTCGCGAGTAGTGTAGCGCTATCATAACAGGCGAATACGCGGTATCAATATAGCACCCTAAGATTTAAATTAAGTTAAATAAAGCGAGTTGTGAACCATTAAGATGGATTTCATTTAAATATACATATACCTGGGTGACTTGCTATTTTCTTACGAGGAAAATATTATCATTAGATCATAAAAAATATAAGTATTGAAACTTCGTGTAAGGAAGCAACATAGCCGTCACCTATTGTGTCGGTTCCTCCACTTTCCTCGCCTGATTTACGTGGGTAATGCCTAAAGAATGCCTACGTAATCTACAGCATATATAATATGTAATAACACGTCTAAGATAAACAATCAATCGATGCGTTGCGTCTGAAATCATGGCCATAACCACAGAAACGCGTAACTAACATGTAAACAAATGATAGATACGAAGTTGAATGCACGCGAACTCTATTACAGAAACAATACAGATTCGTGTATTGATTTAAACTTTTTTTTCTTTCTCTTTATTTAAGGAGTTTTTTCGCTACTGTGCGAATATACCACTCCATAAAACAACAACATAACAATACCTACATTTCAGAGTCTTAATCTAAACATCGAGACATTAAATAGTGACGACTCGTTTGGCTCGGTTTGTAGACACCTGCCTACTGAGCCGGCGGGCGGTCCCGGGTTCAAATCCCGGCCAGGGCAAATATTTGTGTGATGAACTCGAATATTTGTTGTTTGGTTGTTCTATGTATTTAAGTATATATTTATCTATATAAGTACGTATATCGTCGTCTAATACCCATAACACAAGCCTTCATGGGCTTAATTTGGGACTATACCGATTTGTGTGAGGTTGTCCGATATTTATTAGTATTATTTATTTATTTATTAATATGGAGGTAATCTACCTATCTTTAATGGCACATTTAACTAGGGCTAGAGTCTTTCCGACTTCGTCGGACAGTGGGCAGCACAGGTACGTATTACATAATCCAATAGAACTGTCGCTGAATATCAGTTGCCTATAGGCCTCTCATTACTCAAAAAGTGATTATATTTGAATCACAAAAAAAAAACAAAAAAAAAACTTACTTAAAAAAAACTGAAAAGCCAAAAATAACTCGATGATGTACATATTACATTTGTATCACCTTTTGAAGTCGGTGGCAAACCTCACGTAAACTTGCGCGGTACCTGTTTTCATAGTGGTGAGGTGATTCAAATGTAAAATCACGCCTTTTTCACAACGGGGTAGGCAGAGACCACATCTTTACACAGTACATGATCGGGTTATTTTCAGCTTTTCAGTTTTTTTGAAGTCGGATCTTTTTTTGTTATGTTATAATAATGTACCTAATAAAGATTCGTGGTTTAAATTGTTATCTTTCACTATAGATTGCAGTGCAGTTACCGGTGTTCACTTAAATATGTCCGACATTTGGTCTTATGACTGAGTTGGTACTTTTACAACTGAATAGCGATCTTAACTTTTAGTGCAAGCCCTAAAACCGTTTGGAAGCTTCGTCTCGTAAATTTAATGCCTACGAGCCGTATTATCTATATATATAAAAGAAGAAGTCCTGACTGACTCATCAACGCACAGCCGAAACTACCAATGTTAGAGAGTTGATTTTTGCACAGTAGGTTACTTTTATAACTTGGGCTAGAGATAAGAAGCGATTTTGAAAAATTCAATCCCTAAGGGTGTTAAAAGGGGGTGCAAAGTTTGTATGGGATACAATTTTTTTTTAAAGCTAGGAACTTGAAACTTTATTAGAAGATATTAAAATAAAATAAAAGAAAACTAATTTCAGCGTTTTTGAAAATTCATCCCCTAAGGTGGTAAAAAAGGGGTTGAAAGTTTGTACGGAGTTCAAGTATTTTTTTGAGCGCGGGACTTGAATCTTTGTGTAAAAGCATACTATTAGAATACAAGAAAAGTCATTTCAGAGTTTTCAAAAATTAGACCCCTAAAAGGGTAAAAAAGGGGTTTAAAGTTTGTATGGAGATCAAGTATTTTTTTGAGCGCGGGACTTGAATCTTTGTGTAAAGGCATACTATTAGAATACAAGAAAAGTTATTTCAGCGTTTTCAAAAATTCGTCCGCTAAAAGGGTTAAAAAGGGGTTGAAAATGTGAATCCATTACAAATTCCTTGAAACTTCTTATTAAGGCATATACAATAATAACAAAATAACATTAATTTAACGTCATCAAAGATTCAACCTCTAAGGGGGTTAAAAGGGGGATGAAAGTTCGTCTTGGGGTTCAAATTTAATTTTATGCTAGAAACTTTCAACTTCGTAAAAAGTTATGCAAATAAAATGGAACAAAAGTGATTTCAGCGTTTTTGAAAATTCATCCTCTTAGGTGGTAAAAAGGGGGTTGAAAGTTTGTATGGAGATCAAACCTTTTCTTGAGCGTGGGACTTTAAACTTTGTATAAAGGCATATAATTAAAATACAAGGAAAGTAATTTCAGCGTTTTCAATAATTCGTCCCCTAAAATGGTTAAAAAGGGTTGAAAGTTTGATTCCATTACAAATTCTTTGACTAAGGCATATATAATAATAACAAAATAACATTAATTTAACGTCATTATAAATTCAACCTCTAAGAGGGTTAAAAGGGGGATGAAAGTTTGTCTCGGGGTTCAATTTTAATTTAAAGCTAGGAACTTGAAACTTTGTAAATAGGTATTAAAAAAATAAAAGAAAACTGATTAAAGTGTTTTTGAAAATTCATCCCTGAAACTGGTAAATAAGGGGTTGAAACTTTGAATGGAGATCAAACCTTTTTCTGAGCGCGGGACTTTAAACTTTGTATTAGTGCATATAATTAGAATACAAGAAAATAAATTTCAGCGTTTTTGAAAATTCAGCCCTGAAGGTGGTGAAAAGGGGTTGAAAGTTAGTATGAAGATTAAACATTTTTTTGAGTGTGGGACTTGAAACTTTAAATAGAGGCGTATTATTAGAATACAAAAAAAGTGATTCAGCGTTTTTGAAAATATATGTAGCCCTGAAGATGGTGAAAAATTGGGCAAGTGCGAGTCCGACTCGCGCATGCAGGGTTCCGTACCTATATATATCTATAACAAGTTTGTTGTATGGGAGCCCCCCTTAAATATTTATTTTATTTTATTTTTAGTATTTGTTGTTATAGCGGCAATAGAAATATATCATCTGTGAAAATTTCAACTGTCTAGCTATCACCGTTCTTGAGATACAGCCTGGTGACAGGCGGACAGACGGGACGGACGGACCGACAGCGAAGTCTCAGTAATAGGGTCCCGTTTTTACCCTTTGGGTACGGATCCCTAAAAAGGGGTTGAATGTTTGGAATGGAATGGAGATCAAACCTTTTTTTGAGCGCCGGACTTGAAACTTTGTATAAAGGCATATAATTAGAAATCAAAAAAAGTAATTTCAGCGTTTTTGAAAATTCAACCCCTGAGGCGGTAAAAAGGAGGTTGATAGTTTGTATTGAGATCAAACATTTTTTGAAAAAGTGAATTCGTTTTTCAAAATTCAGCCCAGAAGGTGGTGAAACAGGGGTTGAAAATTTGTTTGAAGATCAAATATTTATTTTGAGTGAAACCTGAGTTCATAATGATTCCGCGTAATTAGAGCAATTTAGTCGAAAAAAAAACTAAAAAGAGGCCAAGAGCGAGTCGAACTCGCGTACGAAGTTCGGTACCATTACGTATAAAATGGCAAAAAAAACACGTTTATTGTATGGGAGCAGCACTTCAATATTTATTATTATTTATTTTTTGTTGAATTACAGTAACCAACATCAAAATCATCAACTTGCAAAAAAGGAAAAGTAATTTCAACATTGTTTAGATCTGAAAATAATATAATAAAGATGTAAACTGTTCAAGATAAGATTCCACGCGGACGAAGTCGCGGGCAACAGCTAGTCTATATATATAAAAGAAGAAGTCCTGACTGACTCATCAACGCACAGCCGAAACTACCAATATTAGAGAGTTGATTTTTGCACAGTAGGTTACTTTTATAACGTGGGCTAGAGATAAGAAGCGATTTTGAAAAATTGAATCCCTAAGGGTGTTAAAAAGGGGTGCAAAGTTTGTATGGGATACAAGTTTTTTTTAAAGCTAGGAACTTGAAACTTTGTTAAAAGATATTAAAATAAAATAAAAGAAAACTAATTTCAGCGTTTTCAAAAATTCGTCCCCTAAAAGGGTTAAAAAGGGGTTGAAAGTTTGTATGGAGATCAAACCTTTTTCTGAGCGCGGGAGTTTAAACTTTATAGTAGTGCATATAATTAAAATACAAGAAAAGTAATTTCAGCGTTTTCAAAAATTCGACCCCTAAAAGGGTAAAAAAGGGGCTTAAAGTTTGTTTGGAGATCAATCATTTTTTTGAGCGCGGGACTTGAAACTTTGTATAAAAGCATATAATTAGAAATCAAAAAAGTAATTTCAGCGTTTTTGAAAATTCAACCCCTGAGGCGGTAAAAAG
The DNA here is from genome assembly GCA_947623375.1 of Apotomis capreana. NCBI lineage: Eukaryota > Metazoa > Arthropoda > Insecta > Lepidoptera > Tortricidae > Apotomis > Apotomis capreana. The sequence continues at coordinate 1,647,392 of OX392500.1, read as the reverse complement.
GAGGTTGATAGTTTGTATTGAGATCAAACATTTTTTTGAGCGCGGGACTTGAAACTTTGTATAAGGGCATATCTATTATCAGAATACAAGAAAAGTGAATTCGTTTTTGAAAATTCAGCCCAGAAGGTGGTGAAAAAGGGGTTGAAAATTTGTTTGAAGATCAAATATTTATTTTGAATGCGAGACTTGAATCCTGAGTTCATAATGATTCCGCGTAATTAGAGCAATTTAGCCGAAAAAGAAACTAAAAAGAGGCCAAGAGCGAGTCGAACTCGCGTACGAAGTTCGATACCATTACGTATAAAATGGCAAAAAAAAAAAAAAGTTTGTTGTATGGGAGCAGCACTTCAATATTTATTATTATTTATTTTTTGTTGAATTACAGTAACCAACATCCAAAACATCAACTTACTAAAAAAGAAAAGTAATTTCAACATTGTTTAGATCTGAAAATAAAATAATAAAGATGTACTGTTCAAGATAAGATTCCACGCGGACGAAGTCGCGGGCAACAGCTAGTTAATATATAAACCATTAACCATTATCTACTGTTTTACGACATAACCGACCATACAGAGTTTGAAGCGAGTATGACACCGATTGTAAGATTTTGTTTAATGACTTGGCTCGGCCTGTGATGATTGTGACAAGAAATAATGACATTTGTAGGGCAAGATGGTGTTGGTGACGTGTCACACATGTTGTTGTTTTTTGATGGAACTGGGTCACTGTGACAAGTAAAGTGTGGTCACTCTGAAGTTCGAAATTCGAAGTTTATGTCACACCGTTCTGTTCATTCAAATACAGCTTTACCTAGGAGTGAGGGAAATAGTACGAATACGAGTTCCGAACTTAGGAGTAAAACGCCTCTGGAACGGAATAGTCAAATTGTACCTTAAGTCTGGAGGAGGAGAGGATTGGTTGGTTGGATTCTTGTAATCTTCATTAACTCTGTAATTTTACATAGAAAACTAGGGAATCTCAGGCATATTAAAATACCTACGAAACGAGTTTACTCACGTCGTAGAACTCGAATATAGCTCAACATGTTTCAAACCGGTACGCGATTCATCATCAGGAGAGCCGGTCAGTCGCGGCGGTGAATAACCGAGTACGATATTCGACTTCTACGACGTAACACGTTTTATAGGTATTTCAAATTCTTGCATATCTATGACGTGACAGAATGTCCTTTATATAATCGTCTATCGTATCGTACGACAAGCCTCCCTTCCTGTCATCCTTAGACAATAAGACACGCCAACTGCTGTAGGTACATAGGCCTCCCTGACCAGGACAGGTTCTCCACAGCTCGCAACCAGTAGACTAGTGATCTTCGCCGGGTCATATATCCACCTAGTGGGAGCCTAGCCTCACCGCGACTTACATATAGTGCGAACATGCATGTCTTCACTCAAGAGCTTATAAGGCCAGGCTGGTTTTCCGCAACGACGTCTTACAATGCGCCTATTTTGCGGGAAGGGTTGCTGGCAATACTCTTGCCAACCCAACTCTACCAGAAAGCCTAGCAGTCCCTTGATGTTGCCTAGGACTTCTGGGAGTGACCTCGGAGATCCGAGGTGTTGTGCCCGGTATTTGGCCACACAAGGATATTCGAGAATATACTTTTAACTTCAAAAGTTCTTTAGTGCAGTGGTCGTCTCGTCACTCAAGGAGCCGTCGGCCTAAGTGACTGCAGGTGTGTGCTAGCAGACTTCCTCCAACCTATACCATTCACGTTTGTTTCCCAAACGATGTTACTTTTCATTATTTCATGCGCTTGCGTAACTACCTGAGTGGCCTTTTCTCAAAAACCAATAAAAAATAATAATGAAGAGTAGCATGTTATAACACTTTTTATGTGAGCGGAAATGGCAAACTAACTGTGCTAATTAAAGATTCTTAAGTTACATTGTTACTATAACCAAATGTATCTTCCTTGCACAAACAATGTTCTTTTTTGTATATGAGGGTCGTCATTCGAGAATTTGTTTCCGGACCACTTTTGCGTGGATGATTTTGGCGAAATGTCCACAGTTATGAATGGAAATTCAAACTATTTATTAGAGGTCCGAGATTTTAACTCTACCAAATAGCGCAAAATGACATAAAAATCTATTAAGTAATATTGATAACAACATGTATTGTCTGCCACAGCATGTTTTTTTGCGACTCCACTGCACAAGTAAACGTATTTACTTATTTCCTCAATCAATAAAAAGGTTACATTTAAGACAAGGCTTAAGGATTTTAAGTCATCAAGGAAAAGCAGTTTATTTTTGTAAAATATGTAGCTTTATTTAAGTTCCACTCCCGTTACCTAGGAGCTACGTGTGCGACTTATCGTATTAACCTCAAGGACTTTAATGGCCTCAGATAAAGTTACGTACGAGCGCAGCTAGCATTTTTACGATACGGCATAGGTTTGGTTAAAGTGTTCGCTCGAAATATTACTAAAAGGGTTTAACTGCCGAGATTAAGCCATTAAGTTGCGTCTTTTGCGTATTTAACCTTCAGTTGCTTCTAAAGAGGCTTAGAACATTTCCACTTTATTGGTTACAGGAGCTGTAAATTGTAGGTGTTTTAAGCAACGTACATTTTATTTATTTAAGTACTACATATTTAGTTTGCTTCGTACGTAGTAAGGAATTAAATATATTTTTAATATGGTATATTTTTTTCTAAGTAGCATTTTAGGTGATAGATTATTGTAAATATCTATACCGTGGGCTGTATTAGGATCAATAAATTAAAATATATATTAAAATAAAACATTGACTAACAAAATTAAAACAGAGTAATAAATTTAATTAAAACTCTTTTAACGACAAACACGTATGATAACGTTTTAATTAACAAATTTAATAGCTTCTTTTTATTCTATTTAATTATCAAGCATTCAACTGTCACTGTGCAGCGTGGATCCATTTTTATAAAGGTGCCCTTTTTAAATACAATATGCAAACAATAAAAATTCTCCATTGCACATAGTTGTAATGAATATATGTTTCCTACTTATATTAACAACTACAAAATTAACCTTAGGTACTTACGTGCATACTTACATTAACGACATGAGAGCAATAAAGTATATGTATATACAGGCTGCTTCATATAAACTAAATAAAAATGCAATATAATGTATTATTAAAACATTTGTAAACGCTCCCAATTCCATTTAATTCCACTTTTGAAAATTTTCAGAATCACTAATATACATATTTTTTCTCATTTTCAGGTTTCTAGAGCTAAGCTATACACATTTTAAAACCCGAATGTGTTATGTTATCTCTGTATCATAATATTTAACAATTTGTAATTTAAGACTTAAACTCTCGATACCGTTTATGATGTGTCCTAAAAATATTTATGCCATGTGCCGGTTACATGGCCAATTTTGTTAAATTACCGGGCTTATACTTTCCTCCGTATTTATGTATTCGAGATATCCACCGTAAAACTGTGTATTCGAACTATTTTAACCTGTCTTTAAAACTTAAGCTGAAATTTCCATTGACCGCTCTCAACCAAACACCCTGTATGCGCTACAAAGCAAAATAATGTATGGTTTTCCTTGAATGTCTACAAACGAAATCACGTAAGCCGATCTTTGCCTTTCCTATAAGACATAAGTCACCGGGCATCATACTTACGGAATATAATTGTGATTGTGACGAGCAAATGTGCGGCGCGTGATAATTTAATATTGTTGGATAGCGGCGTCGTGCGGGGCTTGCGCAAGAGCATGCCGATTGTTTGAAAAACGCTGCGGGTCTGGCTCTGGCCGAATCTTCATCCGTTCTATTTAACTAAATAAAGCAGATGTACTGAGATCACATTCTCTCTAAATATTATATGTCATCTATACACGATGATTCTTAATCGGTGATCAGGAGTAGAAAAATGTTAATATCTAGCTAAAATTAAACTTACTGATTTACTTTTGACTGTTTGATAATTAAAAGTTATAACATAATTAAAACTAATAACCACTAGATACATGGTCATCCTACATAAATGATTGAAGTACGATACCGTCGTCGTCGTCGTCGTCGAAATTTTTTACGACTTTGTTTACGTAATGACAATGATAATGGCAAGTTGTTACTCATAAATTGTCATTGCCATTAAATTATTAAAGAGGTTGTATGCTGACAGAAACGGATTAGTAGGGTGACAAGGAATTTAAGACAAAATTGGTTTCGAAATAAAAATTCTCCTACAAAAATAAAAGTGTGTTTTCATGTAATTACGACTTCAACGTGACCGCCATCAATTACGGAGTTAAAAAAGTTGGTACCTGATCACCGATTAAAAATCATCGTGTATATATATGGGTATGCCCTAGATCAGACGTGACTTCGTTGGTTTGAAATGTTTAACTTGTACAAATGCAGTTTGATTGATTGTACAAATGCAGTTTGATTGATTGTACAAATGCAGTTTGATTGAAATAAAAGTCGGAAAATTCTGACAAAATAAAAACTGAAAATGACAATGGAGTTTATGGCAGTCAATGGAAACTACAAATAGCTACAACAACAAATACAGTCCGACAAGAAAGTTAAAAAGTGGCAACACTGTGGTGTCGTTCCTTTCTAATCAATCCAAGAAAACAAGACGTCACTACAGTATTAGCACTTTTTAATTTCGACAATTTCTTGTCGGACTATAGGAGCTACAAATAGCATATTACATGAGAATATCTGCTTTACTTTATTTCTTCGAAATGCATTTGGTAAGCACCTGTGATTCCGAGTTCCGAGTGGGTACATCTTGAGCGAGGGCGTGTCCTAGAGCTTACCTTGACACGCACGTTGCTCGAGTTTCGCGGAAACGGTGGGAATTCTGAGTAAAGTCACGGCCAGAGCGTTACAGGTCCATTGAACATCTTATCTGGAGAATGCTAACTGGTAACGTAGACGTCCCTGTGATCAACATGCTAATGCCTTGAAGTTGACATCATGCTGTCACCTCTATTGCCAATGACATAACATTCAAGATGGCAACTATTGGGACAGTGTCGAACACAGGGACGTTTACCTTAATTGTTTGTTTTGGAATTACTGGATTACCGGTAAATAACCGGTAAAAAGTCTATAGATATATTTACTTGCATTGCTTAATCTTCTCATTCATCATTCATTCTTTGTTCAAGGGAAATTTGTACGTTTGTACACGTACATGCTCAACTGAAGAGCGATACTGTTGTCGGGCATGCTTCATGGAGACCGGTATTGAGAGTGATCTATTGTAGTAACGCCATCTATGGACTGCTTATGATTTGTGGCTAGAACTCCCACAGTTTGTGTGTGAAACTAGTGGTTTTACCAAATTCCATCTAAAGTAAGCGTGGTTTTGCCAAATTGCTGTTTGCCCCACTGTACTTTCAGAATTAAGAGGGATTCACAAACGGCGGTAGGTATAGGTACATAAATAGACAAAGTCACATTCATGACACAGGGTTTTAGGACGGTAATACCGGCCAATTACAGTATCATCGTACCACACTGGCATTTAGGTAGAACCACGCCCCACCGAATGATATCAGATTGAGTTCAGGTGTCCGAATACAAGGAAAACTTGTAAAATACTGTACCTTGAAGTACCTAAATATAATTAATATGTTCATTTAGGTAATATTTTAGTCTATTACTGGTAATTGTAAAATGTACTGTGCCGTAATCTTTTGCTTTTTAATCGAATTTGTAAGATATAATTTTATAGTTTAGGACTTTAATTTTGGACATGATTTAATCGTTCCTTAACGGCACACACTTACCAGATTTGTTTATTACATTTTTTGCGTGATACAAAAGCCAGTAAAAATGGCGGAATTATCAAAAGGCGTTCTCTACCAAGCATTCTCAATCACAGAGCTATAATAACCCTATTGTGAATTTCTCTTAAAAAAATCAGACAGTGAATTTGTTCATTTAATTTACTAGATGATTCTTCGATGCAGATAATAGTAGATGTACTAGAAGAAAGTAGTCTACTACGTGAATCACTCACTTATCGGAACATATAAGTGTCATACGTCACTGAAAAAAAAAAGAAATCATGGTCCTAATTCCATATAAAGCTCTCTGATATCTCGGAGACACTGGAGTAATGATATACCTAGTATATCATTACGATACTAACGTCAACCCTATCTCATTAAGATTACGCCTCATTTACATGCGACGACAGATATCAGGCGCAAACTTAACCTGACTGGGGAGTAACGTAAAATGTCATTGTACGAAGTTCGAATCGCAAACACTGCGCTTTAATGACAGTTAAAGGCGATTTAAGTGAGTTATACCTGAGACATCGTTATTTGGCGATATCTCAAAGTACACTCGAATTAGGGTCCAGAATATCGGAATACTTTTTGTGACATCGCTGTGTTTTCATTCGACAGTTATCGAGTACCCTTAACCTTGCCGTGGGCGGAGGCTGCGAGGACTCGACCGGCCCACACACAACCTGTAAGTGGATCCGGTGCCACAGATAAAGTTGACAGTCAGTGCACTTTTTATTGCATTGAACTGGTGTATTTGTGTGATAAATAATAAATAAATAAATATCGGACAACCCCACACAAATCGATCTAGTCCCAAATTCAGCTCAAGAAGGCCGATATACATACTTATACAGATTAATATATATAAATAGAACAACCATGACCCATATCCCAAAAATATTCTAGTTCATTACACAAATATTTGCCCTGGCCGGGATTCGAACCCGGGACCACCGGGTCAGTATGCAGGTGCTCTACAAACTGAGCCAAACGCGTCTTTAACGTTGTATACTGTAGCAACCTTGTTTTGTTAGAATAAGTACGCCTAAAACAAGTGTTCATAAGTACAACAGATTTGAGAAAGATGAAGCCACTTTTGGTTCTATGTGTGCGTGTCTAAGAACCAATCATAAAGACGTTTTGCTTGTGAACTTGACGTTGAGACAGATGCGCACGCGGACGAAGCTTAGCCCGTGAAGTTAATTTTCTAAAAAGTCTTAAACTTGCATTTAATTGATAAGAAAATAAAAATAGTCGTGTTTTGGAGGGTATTTTAATCGACCCTTACGAATCTATCGCGAGTCGATTTGGTGAGAATTAGAGGGTTAGTTTTATTGTAATACACAGGGTTCAAAACAAGTCGAAGAATTCCCGCGAAGCAGTTCTGTCACAGATTAATATTGGTTCTGTTGCCTGTCTACGGGACGCAGGATACCTAACGAACCTAACCAGGCTAAACTAGGGTTAGTTTTTTTTATTCTTATGAGAAAAGTAGTAAAGTATATTTATTAGTATATAGTATTTAGTATTGTATTGTTTAAGAAAATAAGTTATGTATTATTTATTATTAAATACTCGAAATAGTCATACAGATATCGGAGCTGTTATATTATAAGCTGTGCTGCGCTGGCTGACCCAGACCTGGATGGCGCATGCGCGAGGCTGCGCGAATTCGTCGCCCGCGCCGGCCGGGCCCGAGGGCTCCCGAGTTCAAAGCCCGAATCGTGCCGCCTCTTTCTTAAGAAAATCTGTCCCTTGGAAATAAGAAACTTAAACAGTTTTTCTTCAATCTTGTCAACGTGAAACACAATTGGTAATAATTTTCTCGATAATTTTTCTCTCAAACATAACCCTTTTTTTTAGATATTTTCGGTTGGATCTTCAAAACCCTTCCGTTTTTAACAATGTCTTTTAGCTTAATAGATGCACAATTTATCAGTTCTCAAAAACTGTAATACTATTTTCAATATAAAATGCACACGTTTATGATTATGACACAACTCAAAAAACATGATTTCCGCGCTTCCGAGCACGCAATTCCATCTCGCTCACGCTTACGCTCAGTGAGAGAGAGAGCTAGCCAACGCGTTGGCGCCCTCTTAAATTATGTTATTTATATAAAAAAAATGGGCAAGTGCGAGTACGAGTCTCGCATGAAGGGTTCCGTACCTATACATATATATAATCTATAACAAGTTTGTTGTATGGGAGCCCACTTAAATATTTATTTTATTTTATTTTTAGTATTTGTTGTTATAGCGGCAATAGAAATACATCATCTGTGAAAATTTCAACTGTCTAGCTATCACCGTTCTTGAGATACAGCCTGGTGACAGACGGACGGGCGGACGGACGGACGGACAGCGAAGTCTCAGTAATAGGGTCCCGTTTTTACCCTTTGGGTACGGAACCCTAAAAAAACCTACTGCGCGCGTCAAACAAAATAATCAATTCAGACAATACCCGAGTATAATACATATAAAAAGCTTTTAGTGGGGAGAGGTTGTACAATTTGATTCTTAAGATTTTTACTGTTAAATATAAATCTATCTAACTGTCATTGAAACACGCTGCCGTGAAGAAATGGAGTTTATTAAAAATTGTGGATAAAACATCGACATATAACTTGTATTATTGGTTGTTATCTAACCAAGGATTAGACAAATGATTAAGATTCATAAAAATCACTAATAGCAAAAGCCTTCGTAGTTCCTAGTGAAAATAAATCAATTTGGATGCTGCTGCACCTAATCTTTCTAGCAATGCATACGATGGATAATCTACAAGTTGCCTTTTTACCCATATTATAACGCGAAAGTGTATTTGTTGCTGGCTTATGCACGTGATGTGGCAAATGGCAATAGAGTACCTAATGATCGGCTTTTCACTGCATAGTATGTAATAGAGAGTGTTTATGCCGGTGTCGTTTGACCAAAAGTCATTTTACAAAATTTCACTTGACAAACAACGTTTTACAAAATGTTTCGCCAATTGATCATTTTACAACAAGTCATTTTACAAATGACTCACTTGTCCAAATGATCAGAAGTTAAATTTACATTTTACAAATAATCATTTGACAAAATGATCATTTAGCAACTGAGTTATTAGACAAAACTACTCTTGGTCTAAAAACTTTTGTTACAATGTATTATTTGACAAGTGTTTTGTTTGTTTTTTTTTTTGATTAGAGCATTTCTAACTTCTTTTCTCCAATTTGCTTTACTATTTTTATTATTTTAGATCGTAGAGCATAGCGGATAGATTCATTAATGGGAGAAGTTATGTTAGAAATGCGACCACAACAGCGCGCGAGCCGAGCGAGCGAAGCGAGCGTACCGCGCTAGGGGTCGGCGAAGCGCCAGAACAAAAAAAAATAAGAGTTCAATTTGCTCCATCCGTAAAACTCGTAGAGCAAACTTGAGGAAAATGTACAGCGTAAATACATATTGTAGAGCATAGTGGATAGATTCTAAGATAGTAGCGGAATAAATTACCCAACTACAGATTACAGACTAAATCATAATGTTTGAAAAAAGTACTTTTTATGAAATAACATTTCGTTAAATTTTATTTTGTTATTTAACACATTTACCAAGTGTAGTGTTTGTAAAATAATCATTTGTTAAGTGAGTTTTTGTAATATGATACTTTTGTCAAATGCCTCGTTTGCCTAATGAATATTTGTTGAAACGTTGTTTGGTCAAATGATCATTTGTCAAACGTTTTTTGGTCAAACATTAGTGACCCGTTTATGCAACTTATATTCCGAAAAATGTTCCCGAAAGATAAGCAATATAATATAATAATCACACGTTAAAGTGGTAAGACAATGACAGTTCACAGTAATTAGTTTGCTACTTGCGTTACGCAAATTAAACAGTGATTCGACAAATCATTGCACCGAATTAATATGCCTACTCACGCAAAGTTCACGGACCCTCATTACTTATAAACTGTAAAAAAACTCAGACAACTATAGCACGTACCTAACTTACTTAATATCTCATTTCATTGCAAATCCAATCGTATTACACACATAAAGAGTCTAAACTTAAATCTCTGCTTGATTTTCAAAAGCGCTTTACACGTTCAGCCTTGCAGACGTATTAAATAGGCTCGTAGGTATTGCGAATTGGTGTAAAATTGATGAGGAGTTAATGATGTGGGACATGTATGGTTAAGGTCAAAAAAGTTCATTAGTAAATGGCTGCAATGAATGCTACTGGTCTTTTGTGAAGTAGGAAGCCGATTAAAAATAAGTACTTACTTACAAGTTAATTTGATAAGTAGGGTGATTAAAGCATGAAAATTGTAAAGATGCAGATATACAATGTGTTACCGCCATGTAGGCTTTTCTTAAAGTAGAGTAAAGAAATCTTTAACGTATCCATGACCTTAATTTAATTAATTAACTTAAATTCAGGCTTTATTAAATTTCTAACAAAATTTTAATAGCCAGTAATGTACAGTAAAGTAAATTGACTAGTGAGTGTTAAATGACAGCGTGATATGAGTAACGACAATTACGCTGTACACCCACTACATTGGATGTGCGGATTTAAGAAATTTAATTGTGCAGTTACTTTACATAATTATGATTAGCTAATACATGCAAACAATTACTAATGGATCATATTAATATCAGTTTTAATAAATGCCCGCATGCCGGTCAACAGGCTGTATACAAAAATACTTAGCTAAAAAAATACAGTGTCTGCTATTTTAGACTACTCTATAAGTCAGACAGTACCCTTCCGTGAGTACTTATTTTGGCTACTTAATACGAGCTGAGTTGTGGCGTACCCCGGTCTCCCCGTGCGTGGATTGTCCTGTACATTTCAATCATCGTAGAATTTCGCAACTCGGCAGCAATGATACGCTCTGAGACTACCTGGGATGGACACAGACAGCATGGACGTAATGTAATGTAGGTACGTACATGTACATTCACATGTACACGCATGCGCGGCACGTCCCGATAGATCATCGGCAATCATCGGTGGCGACACCGTCGTAAAACTGTATGATAGTTGCTTAGATTGGAAAATGTAAACACAGAGTGAGGTCGAATGAATTTACATCTGTTTTTCTTCTGTCATTTAGTTTGTTCTGTCTTTTGACTGGTCGAGAATGATTTGAGTTTTCTTAAGCGCAAACCGCTGCTCAAAAAACGACGCACCTTAAAGGCAACAGACACGCGTGACGTTTGCGTCACGTCATTTTCATGCATTTGACGCGTATTTTCAGCAGCGGTGTGGAAAGCTTGCGGTAAAGACGTACGGATAGGACACGTCACTGCGTAAATACATCGTCACCGTTTTTTGAGCAGCATTGTGGTCGCACCTTTACATAGTGTTATTCGGTTCCGTGAGCCAAATTATCCATGAACGCTCCTGATCTTAACTTACTTGGGTGATTTCGATGACTTGTTAAGTTTTGCCAATTTAATTTGGAACCCTAACAGTAAAACTGAGGTTGCCCCATCGTAATCAACGTGGCTATACATAATTCTCCTACTGGTAGTAGATTTTATGGCAAGAGATGTTTCATAAAATATTAATATTGATTGAGAAAGATGTTTAGGGCCTCGAAGTAACTACTTCTGATTGAATTTTATAAATATTATTAAATAAATAAATATTAAGGGACAATCTTACACAAATCGACCTGGTCCCAAACTAAGCAAAGCATTAAGCAATGTTTGTACTGTGCGTACTAGAGTCAGACCACGCTAACTCTTCCAAGTACTTACTATACAGATAACATCCATGACCCAGGAACAAATATTCCAGTTCATCACACAAATATTTCTGATCAGTCGGCAGCTGCACCACAAACTGCGCCAACCGCGTCGTCAAAATAAGCCTTTATACATATATTATATTTCTTGATTATCGTTACTTTGCTTCACAGACACCTTTTTTCTTAAATCAGTGTCAAGTGCCAGTTGTAAATATTAATGAGTATGCGGACTGTGCAAGTGTGAATTTTGCCCGGTACGCGCATGCGTATTACGTGAGTTTGTTTGTGCCCTGCGCTTGCCCAAGCGTCGTTCGTGACATCATAGGGCAAATTGGAAAATTATGAGTACAGTTTGCATTTCCTATACTTGACTCTATGTTAAAAACAACATGCTTTAACTGGGTCGTTTATCTTATCTCGGTAAGTCGCTAATTTATCTTATCTCTTGCTAATTTTTAATTGCCTCGTTTCGCGGGGCTTCTATTCCCGCTCTGAGGGACGTAAGTTATCCAACGAATCTAACCAGGCTAAACTAAATTTGGGAGTTTTAATAAATGAGGAAGGCCTACCCCACGCGATGCCCACATAGGTTAGTGGTGTGCAGTCCCGGTAAATGTTACTATGGCAGTCCAATCCCGGGAGAATACTTTTATTCCTTTCTGTTGGGGTCACAATTACAACTAACCCAAACCAAGTTTCGTTTTGGCCGTTCCTTTTTAGATCATCTTTGATGAAATAGTAGATTGTACGACAAGTGCATAAAACGCATCATTTTACACGAGACGTTTATCCATCCGAGCGAGCTTGCGAGCGAGGATGAATATAAAGTCGAGTGTAAAATGCGTTTTATGGACGAGTTGCACACTCTACTTTTCACTTCGATTGCGAGAAAATGAAACTGTATCATGTAAATAACATATATACACATATCATGTATACCTACTTAAAAACAAATTTAATTAAAATTTAAAGTAATAGTTTAAAAAGTAATAAATGATAGTACATAAAAGTTTATTTCAAGAAGTTTTATTGTGTACTTTGCTGTTGGTATATTTGCCTTGGTCTTAGAATACTAACAAACGAAATAAAATAAAGAGTTAAAACCCGTTCCAGACCTTCCGATCCGATCTTTTTCTATTCTCCCGATAAATCGGATCGGATCGGAAGGTCTGGAACGGGTTTTATTGTATGAAGTTTTATGTTTTTTTTTTAACTGTTTATTAAGAACCTTTTTCGTGTGGCTGTTGGACCGATCGCCTTGGTCTTCAACGACGATTTTACTTTATGCTCTAGAGCATAAAAAGCGACTTTATGTCGCCTACGCACAGCATAAAGTCGAACTTTTAGAGCATGAGAAGTGAAAATAAAATAATGCGCCTGCTGCGGCTATAATAACATTGATTATTACCAATTATTCGACAGGAGTCGCAATTCATATTTAGTGCCCCTTTTTGAGCCCCTAATCAGTCGTGCATACAAGTAGGTACCTAGTACCTGTTTTCTCCTGCGCTGGGTCTGGTTTAGAACAGAAATAATACCCAGAAGAAACAAATAATAATAAGGTACGGCGCGTTGTGGTGAATGTTGACCTTATATAAGGAAATACTAGAATCTTCTTGGAAAAGCCAACAATGGTAATAAAAACAATATTTCTAAAAGAATTCGCTGTTATCGTCTAACTAGTTTATTATTGCCATGGAACCAGCGGTTCTTGTGGTCAGATGATGGCCGCGCGAGGTGGCAAATGCGCTAGATCGCCATTAAGATAAGATCATTTTTGCGGTGACCCTTCACTGGGTACAGTCAGCAACCAAAAGTCATACAAATCTTTATTTCTATAGCGAAATCCCCGTCTACTTGATCGATCAAATTCTTTATGAAATCAAATAACCTAAATTAACTATTTAAAACACTCCGATAGAGGCAGCAGCGGGCCTATGATGGTTGCTTTTATCACGCGATAAATAAGTGACAAAGAATCTGTTTTGACAAAATGCTAGTGTGAGTGACTGATGCTTTATCACTTACTTATCACGTGATAAACTCAACCATATTCTATATAGCCATCACCAACCACCCTGATCATCATGAGACCCTCATTGCCATTTATTTATAGTTTATACAATACAATATGCTAATAAAACTGAACGTTAATAATGGTACTAAAACTGAACATAATTACAAAATTTGGAATTCATAGCTTGAAATCGGTTGAGAAATTGTCTCGTTTTTAGCTAAGATCCATCTCGAAATTCTCGACGGACAAGTCTTTCGATAAAAAAAATCACATTCAAATTGGCCCACCCGTTTGGGAGCTACCATAGCACAGACAGACTCACAGTTAAACTTATCACACCCCTCCTTTTTCGTCGGTTTTTATATATATTTTTTTGTCATTTAGATAATTTACACTGCTTTATGCTGTCTGTACGATCGCAAACTATGTAGCATACGGTAACACACGAACTTGTAGGTATTTATTACATGAGTCAATGTGGTTAAGTATGAAAACGACCAGCTACTTTCGGGGTACATCCGATTTTTAGGGTTCCGTAGCCAAATGGCAAAAAACGGAACCCTTATAGATTCGTCATGTCTGTCTGTCTGTCCGTCTGTCCGTCTGTCCGTCCGTATGTCACAGCCATTTTATTCCGAAACTATAAGAGCTATACTGTTGAAACTTGGTAGGTAGATGTATTCTGTGAACCGCAATAAGATTTTGATGCAAAAATAAAAAAATAATAATAAATATTGGGGGCTCCCCATACTTAGAACTGAAACTCAAAATTTTTTTTTTCATCAAACACATACGTGTGGGGTATCTATGGATAGGTATTCAAAAATGATATCGAGGTTTCTAAAATATTTTTTTTCTAAACCGAATAGTTTGCGTGACAGACGCTTCCAAAGTGGAAAAAAGTTGGTCCCCCCCCCCCTCTAACTTCTAAAATAAGAAAATGAAAAATCTAAAAAAAACATATGATGTACAGTACTATAAAAACTACCAACGAAAATTGTTTTGAACGAGATCTAGTTAGTAGTTTTTTTTTTATAATTTAATACCTAACTTTGCACCTAATTTATATGGGGCGCTATACATACCAGGTGCAAACTTAACTTAACCACTTAGGGATGGAAAGTGTTTGTACGGAACCCTCGGTGAGCGAGTCCGACTCGCACTTGGCCGGTTTTTTTGTGTATGATGTGTAAGTGTAACACAATAACAGTATTTTTATTTCTAGGAATTTGTAAATGAAGAATGAATAAGAATATCAGGGATACTTTTATCAGGACTAAAGTTTATGTAAGAGGGGTGATTACTCCACTGACAGGAGCGAGGCTCTTAAATTATGCTTTAATTAATTGATACGACTAGTAGTACTGACTGCCTACTTATATTTATGTGCGTGGAATAGATATGGTCACTCTTACAAACGGTTTTTCAAAGTTGAGCCATTGGAGAAAACCCATACAGGTTTAAAACAGGAAAATTTGATGGCCGGTTGGAACTAGAGATGTGCTGTTCTCGTGAGTTTGCCGATTTGTATGGAGAGAGAACATTCTCGGGAAATTTTCCCATACAAAATAATGAAAGTTTCGGAAATTCTCGAGTACATCCCTAGTTGGAACGGTTGTCGGACGGCGTAAGCCATATACAGTATAAATATTTTTTTTTGTATTCAGTAAGATGTCGAAGTGAAAATTCTTAAATGTTATTGAGAGCTTTTTAAATACTCTCGAGAGCAAGAGTAGAAGATACACAGATTATGCAAAGTGTACACATAGTACACACCTACTCGTTTTATTTGCCCTTGGCTATACTTTAAATCAAAGATTGATTTGCACATCGTTCTACGGCTAGCTTGCAGGAGTTGTAAGAAATTAATACAATTTTTACAACACGCAAACATGTAAGAAATTAATTAGTATCAAAATGACGCTGAAAGTAGTAAAGGATATCATGGTAACTATATATAGTAATTATCGGCACGATAAAAAGTTCAAATGTCGCATAATATTTTATTATATGAATGTTGTAAACAAAGTGCTAGCGTGTTGTCGGGTAACGAAGAGTTACAACTGACAAATTGCATTTTATTATTTACTATTCGCACGCGAGCTCGCGAACTCGTTTAACCTTTACGGTAGAATGATAACATGCATTTGTAATGTACCTATCGTTTAAAAAACAAAAAAAAGTAAAAGATTCTAAAATCAAAAGGGACAATCCTTCTCGTGGTCTGCACCTCTAACATTGTGATACGGGACTTTCTCGTGCGAGATATTTATCTATCTCTTTCTGTGCAGTACTGTGAGACAGTGACACTATGCCGCGCGACAAGAGTCGCGATTCATAGTTGTGCTCACAGGTTGTGCTAGACGCGCTTTTTTTCACAGGATTTCTCAGTTGATTAAAACGGTATCCTTATGACATAAGATGCAAATGAGCACACCGATCGCCTGATGGATTACCATTACCATTAAAATAGCAATATTGCTCTGGTAATCCGCGATATAATAACGCGGCAGTTAATTTGTGACAACCCTATATACTCATTTGCGTATTTTTTTAATGCGTACATGCATTTAATGGTAAGACAAGGAAAATAAATATGCAAATAAATATAACAAACCTCCACCAAAACAATAAAACGTAAACGACACGCGTTTCGCCCCTTTACGAGACATCATCAGGAGATATTGACAAGGCGACTCCTAATCCCAACGTCCTTGAGGATCTGGGCGGACCCTAGCGTTATTCCCCCCGCCGACCGTGCGCCCCCGGAACATTACTTCGTTCATAATCTCGTTGAGTGGCGTCCAAGCAACTTCATACACTCGCATAGTCCGAGTGAGAGTTGAAGATGAACAAACCTTATAATATTTAAAGGCATTGAAAAATCTCGAAGTAAAATAAATCATTTAAACAATGATATAATTATTGCGGATTACTAAATATCTATTTACCCACTACAGTAGAATATTAAAAATAAAATGCGTTAAAGCTATTTTCCAAAAAAATAAGTGAAATTGGCCATTTGGAAGTCTCGCTTCGAAAAATACTTTTTAGTTCCTTTTGTATGTGTAGGTACCTACCAAAAATAGTTAAAATGCCGACAAGATTCTTGATTATACGTGTAAAATCATGCAGAAATAAAAAATATCGTTTTTTAATAAATAAATCATATCGTGACCCAGCGGATGAACCGATATTTTAACATAGTAGTGGAGGCACAGCTTTATCCCCCGGGTCATGCTGCTCTAATGAAAAGATAAAGTATAAATAATAGAGCGACAAACTCAACTTTACCGTTGGAAAACGGATTTACGTCCTTTACCTACTTATAAACAGTGATAGTTTTTTATGACTACATTAGTAATGTTCTCAGATTTTCCCCTATACTTGTTGATATTGACGATATTTTACTAGACGAATTTTTTGGCTAATTTCAATGTTCAAGGTCAATGGATACCCTATAAATGTAAATTTACTTGAGTGTCAAAATATGCCGATGCTGGAAAGGAGAACTTATCTAAGCGACATTTTTGGGGATATTGAGTTATACACACTGTTGGGATCGGCAGATTTTTCTGCATCGAATGGGTTGGGTCTCGTATACATCTGTCGGACGACTTTTGTGTCGCTTATCCCGTCGGTGATTTAGAGAATCTCTAATTTTTTTTCTACTAAACGACTTGATTTTTGAGGTTTTTTTTTAGCAAAATGGAGATTACATAAAAAGTTTTTTGCATAATAATGAACGTTAGAGCTTTTTTACTCATTTGTCAAAACAGATCATTCAACTTGCACTTGTTGGTTAACTGGTTTTACTTGATCGTAAAATATATTTTAATGTCGTTTGTGGCATTTTACCTATGTCTTTATGATAAAATTAACATAAAGGTAAATTATGAAAGAAAAATTTAATGTGATCCACTGCAATGTAAGCAGGACTCGAACCTGCGACCCTAAGTTTCCGGCGTAGTGCTCTACCAACTGAGCTATCATATCGTTACGTCAATCACACTAAATCTTTGAGTGCATAATTCTTCGCTACTGGAGCGCCCTCTGTGTCATGTGTGTTTAAAATGCTTATGCGCATTAGCCAAAAAGTAAAAATGTGGTATTTCCACATTGTTAAACAGAATCGATATAAGATTCTATTAAAAAAAAACATAGATTAAATTACCTGATTGTCGTATCTTAACTATTGGCGTTTATCCAAATTTACCTGCTTTGATACTATGAAACCATTGTCGCTTATCCTTTTTTACCTGATATGACTTTGATCGACTACTGTCGCTTATCTTGAATTGCTTGAATGACAATTGAGTCGTATTTGTCGCATAGAATGTACTAAAAAACAAATATTTTCGTTAAATTGGTAGTTAGACAACTTTACCGGTTTTGTTTTATAAAATATCACACATTTAGTAGTAATTCAATATATTTATAAAGGCCGTTAGGCCCATCTGCGGTGTAAATCTGTGTCTGTGGCGCTAAGGCATTACTTTGGACTCGCTTAATGGACCCAAACGCCATCTCACTCAAACAGTGTCTTACGAGACGTCACTTATACCACACAGAGTTGTAGGTAGTTTTGTTATTCTTGTTAGGATAGGATAATTATCTCATTGCAATTGTAAAACTTGAAATTTCACGTAGTTCGTGATTTAAAATTCCTTAATGAGTACCGAGTGACTGCAGTATTGAGAACTCTTGTGCTGTTCTCATTAGTCATAGCTATCGTTTGCTACCATACATTGGTCTAGAACTACTTGAAATCTTTCAGCAGATCACACATAAAAATTGATAAAATTGAAATTTCACGTGATATCTGATGAATAAATCTTTAACATTTGTAAAGCAGTTTTTTATTGTATTTGCGTAGTTGGACCATAAGTTTTTGTCTTAGAGAACTTTAAATGTCACTTCATTAATTTTAATGTTTGAAAATAAATATTTTCCTCTAATTAAAACATTAATCGTGAGGTTTTATTGTACGATAAATAGCTTTTCATGTCTGAAATATTTCCTACAAAGGCGATTAGATAATTTTTCTTGATTTATTTCATGCTGATTTATGCACATTTATATATTTACCTGACTATAAAATGAGCATGCACATATATATTGTTAACTGTGTTGATTGTTGTGTAATAGATTATACTATTTTACCTGACTAATTTCTCGGGAAACGTGTCGTTTAGATAATTTTACCTAATTCTATTTTGACAGCCATTTTGCGTAAGCGATGCTAAATTTTAAATTATTCCATTAATAGACAAAATAACAAAAGCGACATTATAAAATGCTTCATTTAAAAAGTAGGTCCACAGAATATTTCATAACTTTTTATTTTTTTGAAAAAGTTCGTAGTTTTTTAGATCTGTAAAGTTAGCTCCGTGTCTCTTGGATAATTTTCCTTTCCAGCGTAGATACGTTTTTTTGCGGCATAAAGAGCCGTATCTTTTTTTTACGTTAACTTAGAAGTTCCGAATTTTATTGGGTGGGTGTAGATTTCTTGATCTGCAGATCGGTTGACATGCGGCAAACGTGTCAGCCCTACTTTAGTTTGGCGGTTGTCTGAGTTACGTTAGCTATTTGGGTTTTGGCGTTCCTTCCGCGATCGATTTATTTGATCCAAGATCGTTTCATTGCCCTCTGGCAAACTTAGAGAAAAATTCTGAGCATTAGTCAAAAATCAAGTCCGGGCATTACGATGAGTCTAAATAAAGTTATATATTTTTTCATTAATTCAACTGTAATCCGATCATTACTATATGGCTTTTAAACGATATGTAATAAAAATCAGGTTTTTATTTTATAAACGGTAAACAATTGGCACAGAACTTATGGCCAGGCTAGGTATGTCTAGCTAGGCCCGGCGGATATGTCAATAATTACTAACGCTCATTTAGATTTAAATATGAAGTGGGAAATTTATTGATGCAAATATGTATTCTGACTATATTTACATAAATAAGCCCCTATGCCAAAATTGTCACTTGCCTTCTTGAACTAGAAAATTATTGTAATTATTGATAATGTATTTTTATATCATATGTCATGTACTTACTGTACTAGTGACGCAACGAATGTGAATACTTAGAATAAATATTCGTATTCGTAAATTAGCGTTTTACCGAATATTACAATGGTATTCAAACGAACAATACTTGTTCTGCATTACGATATTCATATCTCTTAGGGTTGAATTAATAAAGATCATTAGATGTTATCATAATTAAATATCTGTATTATCAGATTTTTTTTACTAACCGAAATACCTAAGGTACTCTAATATTACACAGAGAAGGGCCCTAAAACCCACACCAAAAGTGTTATTTTCTGGTAATCCTGTCTGGTGTGGGCCCATGACTGAGAATATCTAAGTATCCAAATGTGTCCGGGAATGCTAAGCAATGACAATTTTTTTTATAAGTACTTAAAATTAATAGATACCTAAATACGAAAAAAAACTGTTAAATTTAATTCTATATGAAAATGAGTGCTTTTTGTTATGTCGCATAGCGTAGTCGTGTGAAAAAACGAACTACACTCTCTTAAAATACACTTCAAACGCACGAAGACAGATCGAACCTCCGCGGGATCCGGTACTATAACAATTTTCCGTAACTAGATGGATCGCGAGAGCAAGTGACACAGCCTTCCCCTTCGACGGTTAGATTTACACTGAGCTCGCAGCCCGGGCACGGCCGCGCTCGCGGAAATTGAGTTTTTTTGATGCTTTATTAGACCGAATTTCCATTTTACTAACTTTTAAACAATACGATTAAAGATGAATTAATTGTCAATGTTCTTGCGAAAGAGCCGTGTAAATATCACTTGTAGTTTAGAAGCCTTAGGGAATTGAAAATTGAAAACGACCCTATTTCAACATTATTTTTTCCATAGTAATTATTGCTTTAAAAAAAAATCCAACTATAATTTTTTAGAAGAAATAGTCAAAAATAACATATATTTTTTTCAGATTTTTCCGTTGGCTAGATTACGAGCCTTAGGACTTTAAAAATCACCATTCCACGTACGGAGTCGCCTTAACTATACTACCTAGTACTACTCAGTGGCTCAGCGACCCAAAGCGGGTCTTAGCCTCCGAAATGAGTTTTTGACCCACCCAATGAACTATGGGCTGCACAAATGCATGACCCATTTATGAATGAATTCGTAAATGGGCATTATTTGGAATAAAGCAAGGCTTTTTGCCTGTCTCTAGAGCAAAACTAAATGATTGCCACATTAAAAATATAATTAATAACTGATCGTGCAGCATACACAGTAGTCGTGACAAAGGCAAGATTAGATTCTATAGTAATTTACTAAGAAAACCTTGTCATGTCATCATTTCGGCTCGAACTGATTAGATCGCGTTTGGCTATAAATTCTCCTTACTACACGAACTCTCAGCATCGCTGCGGGACCGAAACAAACGATCACTTCATGCTTACTTTCGAAACATCATTGTGTTGCTTTGTTCACTCACGATTGAACTTACACTTACTGTCCTGAAAGAACGAAAGAAAGAAAGAATAAAAAAAAATTAAATATATTCGTGAACCAAAAACATAAATAATTACGTACCTAATTACATAGCTTTTTAATACCACAAACTTTTCTGGCAGCAGTTATTTTCTGCGTGTAATCGCATTTTTAATATAACCTAACCTACTTTTCTAGGAGCAGTTATTTATTTTCAGAGATCCAATTAGCAGCTATCTAAAATCAAAAATATTGTCCAAATACTGTTGTATAATAGGATATTCCTTCATTTGTGAAATGAAAACATACATAAATTGTATGTTTTTGGTCTCCGTTACCCCTTATATACTATTTATTAATTCAAAAAGTGTTTATTTAATTACCTCGACGACTTACGAACATTTTTTTAATGCGATTAAGTCCCGTTTTGTTATAAATTATAATAACGTGTGAAAATCAATATAGAAACCGGTTTCCTCAGTCAGCGTTTAAAATGTCTGATACCACTTTAAGATTCAGTTTCCAACAGCGCGGCGAGAGGTAACAAAATAACCTGCCAGAAATATCGATCCGCATCGACACGAGTAAATAGGCCTCCGGGGCATCACTCCGCGCCGCGGTGTAAATTAAGACGTACCTACCTATGCCACGGGGATTTCTAGAGATTAAGGAATTGTAGTATAGAGTGGGCGACTTCATAATAAATCGCATCTATACTATAATATTATTTTTCTCAAAAATGGTCGGGGATGTTGAATTTATTGTCAAAAAAAAACAGGATTTGAAGTGCATAGTTTATGGTCAGTCAATAATAAAAAAAACCTGTCCAGCTCGGTTTGCTCGACAATAATGTTGTATGAAATTCCAAACTTAAAAAATAAAAGCCATATGACAAAAGGCATAGGTCCTAAACAGCCAAAAGGCAAGCTCAGTAGTACGACTCATAGCGACTTTTTAAAATTTGCCCCTAATAGCTTATGGCGTTTTCGGAAGAAAAATACACTTCTATTTTTTTATTAAAAAAAGGCGGCGATGCAAGCATTCAGTTTTGACATATAGTGGCTAATAAAACTTTTCTGTATTTATTTTGTTTTCTTGCACCATTTTTGAGTAAATCACTATATTTGTCTCAGCCGGAAGGGCGACTGGCAAGGTCGTCTGTTTAAAATTAACAGCCAGCAATTGCCTACTTCCTTCATAATTAAACGGTTTAAACTCACGGAAAAATTGACAGAAATGGCCCGACATGTTTCGAACTCGTTTGCGCGGGCGCTGAGGGCTGTGAGACCTCTCTATTATAATATTCTAGATTTATTTTTCTTTGCAGCTTTACTCAGGAAAAGTCTTAATAATGCGAAGCTGGATCAGCGTTTGTTTCGTGTAGGCGCGCGACGCCACGCCAGTGGTTACCAACACCAGTTACAATTTCTTTGCCCTCTCATCACGCCAAAACGGCTGGACGGATTTGAACCATTTCTGGTGTGGGGATAGCTGGACATCCAAAGACGGTTTTAGGATACTTTTTACCCGACTACGGTAGGTACTAGTAACTAAATATAAATTGTGGCGTTATCTGGGTAAAGGGACCTTACTGTCGGTATTGAGTTATGTATATCCCCATAATCTACATACATTGAGCTATCGAACCATGTAAAAAACATGCATGTAGGTTTAATAGATATTTTTTGAAAAATAATTGAAACGCAAAAGTCACAAAAGGTGATTATGAGAAAATTGAATTCAAACTTCTACACCCCATTAAAGTATGTTATTGTTGGAAGTTACATAGATACCATGCTATTTGAGGAGTAGATTGTATAGGCTTTCAGGTTTCAAGTACAATTTTGTAATTGTATATCTGTTTTCGTATAGTTTACCTTGCCAAAGTGCATAAAGTAAAAAAAAAATATTGTTGGATTTTTACTTAAATTCCTATTTATAGTGTATTTCCGTTAGATATTATAGAAGGAATAAATATTATATGTAATTAGACACTCAATAAGAGCTACTTCGATTTGAATCAACGTTGTTTATTATAAAAAAATATTTATTTTAACAAAAATAGCTTTGTGTTTATAAATCTAATTAAACAGTCAAAATCAACAAACATATACATCTACTACGCTAAAACATAGTCAAATGAGATCAAATTAACAGAACAAATATTAAAAAAGTAGTTTTTTAAGTCTCAAAATTCAAGATAAAGTTTAGTAAAAAGTTGGTACAACCACTTTATATTTTCTAAAAGGGACCTTATCGTCGGTGGTAAAATATTTAGTGATATCATCTGATATCGACTATAAATTTATGTTTAATTTTAATAGCCTTAATTTTTAGAGCACTTTAGTATTAAACTCTTACCAAAAACCTATAATTTTGGTTCGGCAAACACTAAATGATTAACGTATTTGAAAAGGGACCTTAGTGTCGGTCTTAAAATGTTTAGTGACATAGTTAAGTATAAGTCTTGAAAAATACTTTTAATTTGTATTTTGCTGCGTCGCCAGCCAAATTGACGCCAGATTTACACATGAGGCATTGCCGGACCTACCATCCGATCACCGGACAATCCTCATGTGTATCGAAATGGATCCATTAATGGGAATTAGGAGACCCAAACACCGACATAATAAATAATCCAAATATCAACAACCTCCCACACCATCCCCGCCACAGAGAGGCACACGCCCTCCCGGCGAGGATTAGGAGCATGATCGAGGAGCAGCGCCGATCAAGGCAGAGCTCAACGCCATGATCATAAAAACCAAGAAGGCGCTCACAGAACACAGGGCCGAGAGTTGGGAGAGCCACCTAGCGTCTGAAGAGGGTGATGGCCCCTTCATTCACCGTATCTGCAGACAGCTAGTGACAAAACCTGAGGCAATAAGACCACTCTACGACCCTGTAGACAACACTCCACGCTGCAAGGCTGAGGATCGCGCAGAGATCTTCGCCGAGTACCTGGAGGGACAATTTAGGCCCAACCCGATGCACTATGCAGAACACCAGCAGAGCATCACAGAACACCTGAAGAGGTACTTCGGAGGCACCAGCAAGAGCAGAGGAATACGCGGTCTTCTCCCCCAGCCAGATGCAGCGAGCCCTCCAACGTTGCGACCCCAAGAAAGCCCCGGGCGCCGATTCATCCCCATTGTGGCAGTGACGCGCCTGTTCAACGGGATCATGCGCTCGGGTCACTTTCCCCAAACTTGGAAGACTGGGAGGGTAGTTATGCTGCCCAAACCTGGCAAAGACTGCCGAAGACCGGAGAGCTGTAGGCCAATAACTCTGCTCAGCACCCTCTCCAAGGTGTTCGAGGCTCCTGTTGGGGAAACTTCTCCCCCACGTCGAGCCCCGTTCGGATCAGTTCGGATTCAGGCAACGCTACAGCTCACTCGCGTGCTTCACTTTATGGCCAATGCAAGCAACAAGAAAGAGCATGTTGTGGCTGTCATGCTCGACATGGAAAAAGCGTTCGACTGGGTATGGCACGTGGGGCTGCTGTACAAACTGTTGCACACCACGGCCCCACGCAGCATCATAACGGTGATAAAGTCCTTCCTGAGCGGATGCAAGTTCCAAGTGGCAGTGGAACAGGCACTGTCCTCGGAGCGCCCAATCCTAGCAGGAGTCCCTCAGGGAAGCTGCCTTACACCAGCATGCTACGCAACCTTCACCGATGACCCCAGTGGTAGGAGGCGACGTCAAGCTGGGGCTGTTCGCGGATGACGCGGCCTTTTACACCGCATCCGTCAGCCCCACCCATGCCGTCAGGAAGATGCAGACCCAGTTAGACGCCCTACCAAGATGACTTGAGGACTGGAGGCTTATTGTCAACGTCACCAAGACTCAGGCCTTCATGACCGGAAGAAAACAGACTTCACCTCCACTCCGCATGTTTGCATGGTCAAGACGTGGAATGGAAGCACACGGTGAGGTACCTGGGTGTCACCATAGACCGGGGCCTCACCATGAAGCAGCACGTGGCGGAAGTGGTTTCAAGAACCAGACCAGCGTGAACTACGCTGAGACCAGTCCTAAGGAGCAACCTGCCGATCCGCACGAAGCTGGGGATCTACAAAACGTATGTGAGGTCCAGGCTTACATACGCGGCGCCGGCGTGGTACGCCCTAGTGGCTACCACAAACCGAAACAAAATGAGAGCCCAAGAAAACCTGGCACTGAGACACATTACAGATTGCCCACGCTTCGTGCGGAATGACCATATACAGAGGGCACTGAAATGGA
This sequence comes from Apotomis capreana, assembly GCA_947623375.1. Lineage (NCBI taxonomy): Eukaryota > Metazoa > Arthropoda > Insecta > Lepidoptera > Tortricidae > Apotomis > Apotomis capreana. The sequence goes on along the minus strand of OX392500.1, from coordinate 1,622,103 downwards.
AACCCTTAGACGCCTAGATCAGCAGACTGGCCAGCACAATGGTCCGGAAAGCTGATGAATCCCGCCACGAGCTGCTACGAGCTGCAGATGCAGCGACACCACCACCACCACCACCAACAGTGGGAAATAAGAAGAGGAGATTAAGCTCCACCCGGGCCTCGAGGACTCATGGAACATCACGAAGGCCCAACCAACTAAGAAACCGCCGTCGCAACCACGCGTCACCAGAAAGACCGGCCCGTAGTAACGGGCCGCGACAGAAGTAGCCTAAGTATACATAGTACAGATAAGGCCCTCCCCCCACACTCCCAAGAAGTGTGAGAGATGAGCAAGGATACTTCCTAATGATCAATAATTATCCTTTGACGCGCCGACAAGTACCGACACGTCTCTCAAACCGATACCGAGCTCACAGAAAGCATACAAGAGGGGCACCGACAATAAGGTCCCTTTTTCACTAAACTTTAAGGGCTGTTCTAAGTCTTAAAAAATCGATTTAAAAAGTTGTGTCTTTGTCAGATTAAATTTTAGACCCTGCTTATTAATATAGAGTAAAAAAAGAAAAATTGATTTTTTTCGACATTTTACTTTAAACGCGATTATCTCGGCAACTAGAACCGACAATAAGGTCCCTTTCCCCAGATAACGCCACAATTTAGCTTTAGTAGTAGTGTATTGAATAAATGTTAATTGCGCAATAAGTACAGTTTGCTCTGTTTTGTCACAATAATAAAGAGCCTACAAGGAGTTGGAGAAGCCAAGGAGAAATTCATAGCAAAAGCACATCTTTGTCTCTGTAGTTCGGGTGACATTGCACAAAATACTAGTCAAGTCCAGTTTTTAGATTTTTTATTGTGTCAAGTAATCTAATCAAATAAAGTATTTTAAGACTTCGTCTAATGAACATTATGAAAAAAGACTGGACTGTTACTACTTATAAGTATTCTCTTTGACGTATGTAGTTACGTTCCTTTGCATTTGGGCCGATTCCTCATTATCATTTAATACTATTGGGTGCAATCATGCCATAAGCGCTAGCGCGCATGCGTACCCTTGAGTGGATGGCGCAATGTTGCCAAGTACGGCATCATTCATATCTCCCATACAGCTCGCGGCTATGTTCTCCTAGTATGCCATAATATTATTCGCATAATACTCGTATCTACACTTTATATATGGGTCAGATAAACTATCTCTGTTCCAAATTTCATGCAAATCCATCCAATCGTTATAGCGGGAAGAATTAATAGACATACATATGGGATGGGACATTGTACTCTACCTATGAGTAAAACGTTTATCTTCTATATATATATAAAAGAAAAAGTCCTGACTGACTCATCAACGCACAGCCGAAACTACTAATGTCAGAGAGTTGATTTTTACACAGTAGGTTACTTTTATAACGTGGGCTGGGGATAAGAAGGGATTTTTGGAAATACCTCCCCTAAGAGGGTTAAATAGGGGTGCAAAGTTTGTATCGGGTACAAGTTTTTTTTCATGCTAGGAACTTGAAACTTTGTAAAAAGGTATTAATATAAAATTGAAGAAAACTGATTTCAGCGTTTTTGAAAATTCACCCCCTAAAGTGGTAAAAAAGGGGTTAAAAGTTTGTATGGGGGGAACTTTTTTTTGAGCTAAAGACTTGAAACTTTGTAGAAAGATTACCTTTTAAAAAACACAAAAAGTACTTTCAGCGTTTTAGAAAATTACACCCCTTAAGGGGTTCAATAGGGGTGCAATGTTTATATGGGAGAAACTTTATTTTTTGAACTAGAGACTTGAAACTTTGTAGAAAGCTTACTTAATCAAATACAAAAAAGTAATTTCAGCGTTTTGAAAAATTCTGCCCCTAAGGGGGTGAATTAACTAAGAATAAAATTCCTTACCTACCTATTTTAATATTTTTGTCATCATCAAAAATCTACGCGGACGAAGTCGCGGGCGGCCGCTAGTACTTACATATATCTAGTTTAGTAACATTGAATACCGTGTTTTCCTGCAGCTTTCCCCTTTTTATTTTCTAATCCTCTACAAACAAAAGTGTCATAAAAAATCTGCGGTAGAGAAGACTGCTTTAATATCGTCAAGCCGGTGGAAATGCAAAAATCTTGACGAAAATTAATCAGCAAACACACTCTTTATTCTTTTTAAGCATCCATAGCTTCTAATAATACATTTTTTAACGGTTTTATTTAGCTTGCCCTGTTTGTTTATTTGGGTCAAATCTAGTAATTGAAATTTGACCCCCTTCCTGTTGACGTATTGATCTGAAATTTGGTACGCATGTTTAGTTTTGGTGACAATATAATTTAATACATTCAACATTATTGTGAATCCAAGATGGCCGCCGCTAAAAAATGGCGGATTACAAGTTTTATCACTATTTTCTTAATATGGGTATCAAATGAAAGGGCTTAATCAGTAGAATAGAATTCTTTGTGAAAATAAAATGAAAATCCAATATGGCCGCCAATAAAAGGGCAGGTTCATTTTTCTTTTCATAACCCCTTCAATATGGGTATCAATATCAAAATCTTGTATAGTAGAATAGTTCACACTATGAAAAATAAATGAAAATCCAATATGGCCGCCGACAAGATGGCAGGTGTTTTTTTTTCACTACCCCTTCAATATGGGTATCAAATGAAAGGATTTAGGTAATAGAATACTGTATTATGTTTTGGCAAATTTAAAAACTAAGATGGCCGCTGGAAATGCCAGATTTCAATATAGGTATCAAATAAAAGGTCTTGCCTATTAGAATAGATTTCACATTGAAAAATAAATGAAAATCCAACATGGCCGCCAACAAGATGGCAGATTTTTTTCACTGCCCCTTCAATATGGGTATCAAATGGAAGGGCTTTAGTAATAGAATACTGTAATACCTTGCTTTGACAAATTTTAAATTTAAGATGGCCGGAAATGACGATGGCGATTTAATAATTGTTTCAATATGGGTGATGGATATCAAATGAAAGGGCAAGTCGAAAGCTGCATAGTGGATCGTAGAGTTTAGAGCAGTCAATAATGATGAAATTTAGGCAACTTATGAATACAAAGGACTTCGTCAACTTAGAATCGGGATTCAAGCATGGATCTTGGTTCCACCAAGTCAAGATTTTGTATCGTGTCGAGCCCTGTGTTAGGGTGGCTAAAAATGAAACGTCGTTAGCGGTACACAACCCAAGTTAAGGTAAAATGTTAAAACGTGCCAAGAACTGTGTGGCATTAGGGTGAATAAAAAGTGTATGTCGTAAGCGTTTTCTCCTCAAAACTTGGGCACATCTTGTTGTCTAATAGCCTTGCCCCTCTATTGGACCTCTAGGGGGGTTAACCGTTTTAATGTCCATTACTCATGAGAATGAAATGGTAAATAACAACAAAACAAAAACAAACAAAAATAAAATAGAAACAGCAACACAACGCGAAAAAGAAGGCTTAATAAAGTGAAAGAAAAGTATAGAGCAAAGCGTGCAAAAGAAAGTGAAATTGGATCTCATAGTCGACTACAAAAAACGAAGAAAACGGTTAGCGTTAGAGACACCTGTGCAACATGAGGCCAGGTTGTGAGGCCAACGTGAGAGACAAAGGTATCTGGTAGCGTCCGAAACACCTGAGCAATATGACCCCAGGATAACAGGGCAACGTGAGAGGCAAAGAGAACTGATATCGTCCGAAACACCTGAGCAACGCAAAGTCAGGTTAAATAACCAACGTGAGCGTACTGGAAATCATCTGCAGTTCGAAAATGCTATTTATACATTGTTCATTCACGTTTGTCAAATTTGCACACACAGGGCGTTAGAATACTAGCGCATTAAGATAGGTATCTACCTGTAGAATTCTCTTCAAAAACAACGTTACTTTTTCGCTTTCGTTTCGTTATGTCTCCGCTGTCAAACACATGTCACCAGTAATAGTACCAATAGCACCATCAAAGGCTTTCTGGAATAATCTGGATTCAGGTTCTATACCAGACGTGATTGAATCGCTGACCCAGGCGGAGCAACGTTTACTGTGCAGAATCATACCATTTATTAAATTTGCAAAATTTACTGGGCTATAAAAAACCTTGTAATAATAAGGCACTGAATGAATTAAAAAGAAAGAGAAGTATGTAACAAAATTAAAAACTAAAAACTTGAAAATAAAAATGAGTACAATTTTTTTTAAAGTTAAACGGTTTTATTGAAAATGTACCTACTAAAAGGTAAAAAATAATTCGGTAGGTCCTAGGTACCAGACATCACATTACACTCCTCATCAATCTAGGGCATTTATCAGGCAAAAAATAAAATCGTTGGGCGTGTGAAATTTCTATCAAATCAACCGCTATATCATAATATCATACGCTGGCTACACGCGCCCAACGATTTAATTTTTTCTCTGATCAATGCCCTAGATTGATGAGGAGAGTGGTGTGATGTCTGGTACCTAGGACCTACCGAATTATTTTTTACCTTTTAGTAGGTACATTTTCAATAAAACCGTTTAACTTTAAAAAAATTTTTACTCATTTTTTTTTTTATATAATTCGCCACTTCAATAAAAAGTTATCTAACAAAGCGCTAAAATAATATAATAACCTCATCAGAATAATTTATAATGTGAGACTTTTTTTAGGGTTCCGTTCCTTACAAAATGGAGGGTGAACTCTAAAACTGTTAGGAATACGGCACAACTCTTTTCAGGGCTAGTACAGGCATTGTACTATTTATTTATAAAGTAAGACACAAGGCAACGTAGATGGGTCATTGTCAGATTTAGGTTCGAGTTTTTACGGTGGACATTTGCGAAATTAAGGATTCCAGGGCCTAATTTTCTGATTAAATGCCTGTAACAATAAAGAACGTTCCCTCTTCTATAATCCGACGTAATAGCAACATACCCTAGATTCATACAAGCTTAACATTTGACCACCGACGGGACAAATTTTGTTTTTTGAACTGACAATGACCCAGATGGGTGACCCTAGAGGTCTCAGGGCCTACAAATACCCGCATAGCCCAGCATTTCGTCAAAGCGATGCGCGGCTTGAATTTAAATTACGGAAAAAAAGGCTTTCGTAAATTAATCCTTGAGGTGGATAGATCTGCTGAAGACTCCTTCTTCGGAGAAGGCAATGTCAAGCAATGACTGCATTTGCTAATTCATTCATTCATTAATTCATTCCTATTTTAACACAGCATTACAGTATACACTAAGACACTGTGAAAACCAGCAACATACGTAATGTATATACAAAAATTACAAATGAAGAACAACCAAAAATACAAGAATATTATCCAATCTTACATCTATATTAATCTATGGTCGATTGACGTGTATCCATCGCCTCACATTATAGGTGATGACATCACGTTATAGGTGATGGCCATACAGTAGGCGTCAAATCATTCCTGCATCGAAAACCCCGGTATATGGTGATGACGAAGGAACCCTTGGCGTGAGAGAGTTCGGGTCTGACAGGTTTTTTATTCAAATGAGTGTTTTATTTGTCTTATTCGCATTTCTAACGGATTTGGCAAGCATCGGTAAACAATTTATTACGTCAGTGCATGTTAAGAGGCAAGTAGGATGAGACAGTGGACTCGGCCCGCAATGGTGTAACTATGAGTTTGAATAATACACACCTATGTCTGATTTACTAGTAAGATGTAGCATACAATTGACCCAGATATTACTTTATTTCGTTTTAGGAATAAAGTCATGACAGATATATTATGTTTGTAGTAACAATAAAATCAACAGGAACCTACTTGTGTACATGATGCATGAAATCCGATCTATATATTTTGCTTTTAACTACGAGTATATTGAAATACCTACGGGCGGAGGCTAACCGAGCACTGACGTGCCGCGACGATCGGCTCTCCTGCGAGCCATGATGGTTGCTATTATCACGCGATAAATAAGTGACAATTAAAAAGTATCTGTCACGGTACGTTTTGACGAAATGCGAGTGTGACTGACAGATGCTTTATCACTTATTTATCACGTGATAAACGAAACCATCATAGGCTCCCTGATGAAGTGATGATGAATCGCGTACCGATTCGAAACATGTCGAGCGATTTTCGACTTCTACGACGTAAGTAAACCCGTTTTGTAGGTATTTTAATATGTCAGAGGTCCGCGGCTACTTACCCAAAATATTATATATAAACGATTTAAACGGATTATATCGCGTATATTAATTATTTGAATAACATTTTAAATTATTTTAATATTAATAATAATTATTTGAGCCTCCTTGAACTTACCAGTTACCGTTGTCAAAGGTTGACGAGAAAAACTCAATTTTCCTCTTCAAAGTTACATTTGTGCAACTACTCATTTAATAAATATGAATTAAACAAATAAAGATGTACATGCCAGATGGGCCTAATGCGTATGACACATGTGCCAGGAGGGCATTAATTATTTTATTTAAAAATATCTACCATCGGTTCACTCTTAGGCTTGCCGAGGAGAAAGAACCGCCGCGGAGTGAACGCGATATAAATCGTTTAAATGGTTAAAGCACTGCAGAAAATATTATTATCAATAAAGTTTCTGTTTGACATGTCGTTCCGCGGGTCATGACTCATGAGTTATAGTTTAGGGAAATCTCTTATTAAATACCTTTTTCATTGCACAATGCAAACATTGCCATGGCGAAATGTTATGGTGGCAATAAAGACATGAGGTCACTTGTCATGCTGACCCTTTACATAATGCCTATCAATGGGGAATGCGGAATTGTCAATGGCGTCACCTGTCGAATTATCTCCTTATCGAAAGTGTTGTGTATGTTTATCGGAATAATTAACTATGATGTATGAACATTGGTTTCTAAATTAGCCTATAATACCTATAATTTACAACGGCAGTGTACTTTTTATCTGGTTACGTCAAAAAGTCAAAACCAAAAGGAAGTGCTATGATTTTAGCGTCTATATAAATACTTAGACTATACATTTGTCCTTATACTATGTTCCACCGTAACGTTTTTACTTTTCATACGCACATCAAATATGATTTTGTGATTTTTGCGGTCCTTATCGACAGGAAATTCAATCGCTTCAATGAAAAGCTAACAATCCTAAAACATATCGAGCAATATTCGACCTTTTGGTTGTAAATCGCAATCATAAATCATTTATTTGCGTTGCCTATCTCGGAAATCGCAGATTTATCGGTCCCCGAGTCCATGACACTTAAGAGGGGATATCTAGTCATGGGCAAAGTACTACGCTTGGGTTACTTTCATCGTTAGACCTTTTCAGTGTTTGCATTTTAAAGTATTTATTGACACAAGTTCTCATTGACACTCTCTACGTGGGCAATGTGCCCTGAATGTGGTCCTGGAATGTAAAAACTTAAAACAAAATATAATTACCTAAACATCCTTACACAAATTAGAATACTTAAGTTAAATTAACCTATGATAATGAGATACCTACTGACCTCAGCTCCTGGTGGTGCACAGAGCCGGGGCTCTGGGACCCTCTATAATGTAGGGGCCCCATTGGATAGTAAAGTCAAGTCCACGTGAGATTGGGGACCCTTGTGAGGTGCGTTAGGAGCCCGGGGCAAAATGACTAGTGGAAGTGATGGCCTTGACTGACCCCTTATTCTTTTAAGAACATCATTCACCTCCATGGTTGAATATGTATTTGTAACTTTCGCGTCTATTAAAAATCTTGTCTATTATTAACCATATATATCACATGACTGTAACATTTAGAGCCATTACCAAGTGATTGCATGACGCAAGTACCCTACAAATCCGAAAATCTCAATTGTTGTACATTTGGCAACGTCTGGGCTAGCGGGCTATGGTCTGTGTCTAATTGACGGTCAGTTCAAATTATATTTCGTCTAAATGTACTTTCACTGAAGTAATTAGGCTTTATCCGCTTACGCGGTTTTACATCATACTTGTATATCACTTGTCTAACACAGTATCCTTTCTCTTTTGGAACCTATCTTTTACCTTTGACCTCTCTTGAGCACTTGCGTTTGATTGATTTGTGAAGTTGTAAGACCTATTTACAAATTGAAAGTGATTGTTAATTTATAATGGGATTTGCTAACTGTTCTATTCACGTAAGAAGAGAGAGGGATTGATATTAATTAGAGCTATCAATATAATTATGATCTCCGTTTCTGCCTATTTATATCTACAGTTTAATTTTGTTGTCTGTAGCTTTTGAAATAAGTACTAAAATTGTAAACTGTGACTATGCGCAATCTCGGCGCAAAGAGTAATTTAATAAATTAAAAAGTGTAAATACATAATACTACGAGTATTAATTTTATTAATGTCGTTAACTTTAATAAGACCTTCCTCTTCACGTGATCTCCACAGCAATCAATCAATCTCCGCGCCGGTTCTCTTAAATTAAACTAGGTACATAAACTTAATGTGTTTTTCTTCTGGTGTAAACCGCGGAGGGCAGCAACTTCCTTTCCTGACGGCGTCATCTCATTATATCGGTATCGGACCATATCGCGTGTCCTTGTCACACTGAATGAATGAATCGAGTTTTCGTAAATATCACATACGAAAAGATGCCCAAAATCTATATATATAAAAGAAGAAGTCCTGACTGACTCATCAACGCACAGCCGAAACTACCAATGTTAGAGAGTTGATTTTTGCACAGTAGGTTACTTTTATAACGTGGGCTAGAGATAAGAAGCGATTTTGAAAAATTCAATCCCTAAGGGTGTTATAAAGGGGTGCAAAGTTTGTATGGGTGAAACTTTTTTTTTGAGCTAGAGACTTGAAACTTTGTAAAAAGGTATTAAAATAAAATGGAAGAAAACTAATTTCAGCGTTTTTGAAAATTCACCCCCTAAAGTGGTAAAAAATGGGTTAAAAGTTTGTATGGAGATTAAGTATTTTGTTGAGCGCGGGACTTGAATTTTTGTTTAAAGGTACACTATTAGAATACAAGAAAAGTAATTTCAGCGTTTTCAAAAATTCGTCCTTTAAAAGGGTTAAAAAGGGGTTACAAGTTTGTATGGAAATTAAATATTTTTTTGAGCGCGGGACTTGAATCTTTGTGTAAAGGCATAATATTAGAATACAAGAAAAGTGATTTCAGCGTTTTCCAAAATTCGACCCCTAAAAGGGTAAGGGTAAAGGGGTTTAAAGTTTGTATGGAGATCAATTATTTTTTTGAGCGCGGGACTTGAATCTTTGTGTAAAGGCATATTATTAGAACACAAGAAAAGTGATTTCAGCGTTTTTAAAAATTCGTCCCCTAAGAGGTTAAAAAGGGGTTGAAAGTGTGAATCCATTACAAATTCCTTGAAACTTCTTATTAAGGCATATACAATAATAACAAAATAATATTAATTTAACCTCGCGCTGGGCCTCACGGCGTGGAGGGGCGTCCCCCGGGTCGCGGATGGCGAACGGTCGGTAGCACAGCCTAGCTACGCTAGCCGGCTAAGTCCGATGGACTCGCTGACCAAAGTAGGATGTGGTCCTCCAGCATTTCGGGGGTTGTGCGGCGGGTTAACACCCCTCCCAAGGAAAACTCAAAAAAAGTTATGAAACCGACACGAGAAAATAACCGATCCGATTCCAACTTCAATGACTCAAGGCATGGATGTACGGACCTCCGATTAGCTTCATGGAATGTGCGTTCTCTATTCAGACCTGGAGCCCTGTACCAGCTTGATAAAGAATTGCTAAGATACCGAGTGGGTATCGCAGCTCTGCAGGAAGTTAGATGGCCGGGAAATGGAGAATGCAATGTCGACAATGGAATATTATTTTATAGTGGCGGTGATGATGGGCAGCATATGTATGGTACAGGCTTTTTCGTTAATAAGAATCTTATAGGTAACGTGATCCGATTTGACGCTGTGTCGGACAGAATATCCGTTCTTCGCATTAGGACTAAATTACTAAACGTCTCAATTGTCAACGTTTATGCACCTACAGAAGTGTCCAGCGACGAGGTGAAAGATGAGTTTTATGAGCACCTTGAAATGGTGTATGAACAGTTACCTAGCTTTGATGTGAAAATAGTTGTGGGGGATCTTAATGCAAAAGTTGGAAAAGAGGAAATATTTAGACCAACTATTGGGAACCACAGTAAGCACGACCAATCGAATGACAATGGTCTGAGACTCATTAGCTTTGCAACATCAAAAGCGATGGTCATAAAAAGCACGATGTTTCCCCATAAAGAAATCTATAAAGGAACTTGGAAATCCCCTGACGGACAGACCATTAACCAGATCGATCATGTTCTTATAGACGACAGACACAAAAGAACCATACAGGATGTCAGAACCTTCAGAGGTGCAGATTGCGACAGTGACCACTTCATGCTTGCCATCAAAGTTAAGGTAAAAATTAAAGTAGATAAACCAGCAACACAGAGGAAACATGTATTGCAATTTTATGTAGAACAGTTAAAAGACCACGAAATCAAAAGTAAATTTCAGCTAGAACTGAGTAATCGTTTCAGAGGGTTACCAGTTAACGAGGATTTGGACACAACTTGGGGAAGTATAAAAACAACATTAGAAAAAGTGGCACTAAAGGTAATTGGCCGTAAGAAGAGGGTGAAAAGAAATAAATGGTGGAACAGCGAGTGCGATATTGCAGTTGCGGAAAGAAGAAAATACAGAACTCTCGCAGAACAGGACACACGCTATAAGGATACGTACAAACATCTACAGGTGGAAGCTAGAAAAGTTATAAAAGGAGCCAAAAGAGCACACCTAGACGGTTTAGTGAGGGGGATGGAAACTTTAATAAGAGCGAATCATTCTCGTAAGTTTTACAAAGAAGTTAACTCTTTTAAAAAAGGGTACCAACCAATCTCTCAAATTTTAGAGGATGACAGCGGTAATCTCGTGACATCCAAGGAAGAAATAAAGAGTATGTGGAGAGATTACTTTCATCATCTGTTAAACTGTCCCCCTCTGGATGAACCAGTCCCTCCTCATGATAACAGCACAGTTGATCTCGAAGTCCTGCCTCCTACATTTGATGAGGTCCATAAAGCGATTATGCAACTCAAGAACAACAAGGCTCCTGGCATTGATGGCTTACCTTCGGAGCTGTGGAAGAGCGGCGGTGGCACAGTAGAGTCAAAACTCTATGAACTGCTGCTTAAAATATGGGAACTGGAAGAGCAGCCACAAGAATGGAATGTAGGTGTCATCTGTCCTGTCCACAAAAAAGGCTCCAAAAGAAAGTGCACAAACTATAGGGGGATTGCTCTTCTCACAACAGCGTACAAAATCTTTTCTAATGTCCTGTTAAATAGGCTTGAGCCGCATGCGGAAAGAATCCTTGGGGACTACCAATGTGGTTTTCGCAGAGGCCGCAGCACAATAGATCAGATTTTCCTGCTCAAGCAGTTAATGGAAAAGAGGTGGGAGTACGCACAAAGCGTCCATTCCTTATTTGTGGACTTTACTAAAGCCTATGACAGTATAGATCGGGGGGCCCTATATTCCATTCTTGTTAATTTTAACATCCCCAAAAAGTTAGTTGCCCTTATCGCAACAGCGACCAAAGAGAGCAGGATGAGGGTCCGAGTGGGAGGAGAGCTGACTGAAGAGTTCACTGTGATGACCGGCCTAAAGCAAGGAGATGCCCTGTCACCTATGCTTTTCAACTTGGCTCTAGAACACGTGGTGAGGAAAGTTCTAGCCCAAGACATAGGATTAGAGTTGGGTGGAAAACATAAGGTGATAGGGTACGCGGATGACCTAGCTTTATTAGGGGAAAGCCGTGAAGAAGTGGTGAAGGCAGCTAGTGTCCTGGAACGAGAGGCGTCAAGGGTGGGCCTCAGGATTAATCAGACGAAAACCGAATACCTCCACATGAAACGCTACAAAAACACACGTGCCCGACGTGATAGCCTTCATGTTGGGGCCACTGTATATCCAGGAGTTGACAAGTTCCGGTACCTTGGTTGCACTATTACCGACACCAACACCAGGGAGGAAGAGATCCAAATGCGCATCCAAAATTGTCTGCGGTGTAGTGCAGCCCTCCATAAGGTCTTGGTGTCCAAGCTTCTCAGCAAGAATACAAAAATACGGATTTATAAGACTGTCATAAGACCCATCCTCATGTATGGCTGTGAAGCTTGGACACTGACCCTTAAGGAGGAAAGTCAGCTCCGGGTAGCAGAACGCAAAGTGCTTCGGAAGATCCTGGGGCCTACTAAGAGGAATGATGGGACGTGGCGGATCCGAACGAATGCCGAGATTGAGGAGCTGGTGGCCGAGCCGAACATTATCGGAGAGACAAAGTCCCATAGACTTCGCTGGCTCGGTCACCTACAAAGAATGGAAGAGGATCGCGCGGCAAAAAGAGCACACTTGGGGCAACCAACCGGTCGACGTCCGGTTGGTCGTCCCAGGTATCGCTGGGGAGACGTGGTGGAGGTGGATCTGCGTAAGCTCCAAGCCGAAAACGGGCAGGAAACTGCGCAGGATTGGGACAAGTGGCGTACTCTCGTTTCGGAGGCTAAGATCCTGTTGGGTCACTGAGCCAACATAGTTAGTTAGTTAACGTCATTAAAGATTCAACCTCTAAGGGGGTTAAAAGGGAGATGAAAGTTCGTCTTGGGGTTCAAATTTAATTTTAAGCTAGGAACTTTAAACTTCGTAAAAAGTTATGCAAATGAAATGAAATAAGTGATTTCAGCGTTTTTGAAAATTCATCCTCTCAGGTGGTAAAAAGGGGGTTGAAAGTTTGTATGGAGATAAAACCTTTTCTTGAGCGTGGGACTTTAAACTTTGTATAAAGGCATATAAGTAGAATACAAGAAAAGTGATTTCAGTGTTTTCAATAATTCGTCCCCTAAAATGGTTAAAAAGGGTTGAAAGTTTGATTCAATTACAAATTCTTTGACTAAGGCATATATAATAATAACAAAATAACATTAATTTAACGTCATTATAAATTCAACCTCTAAGAGGGTTAAAAGGGGGATGAAAGTTTTTCTCGGGGTTCAATTTTAATTTTAAGCTAGGAACTTGAAACTTTGTAAATAGGTATTAAAATAAAATAAAAGAAAACTGATTTTAGTGTTTTTGAAAATTAATCCCTGAAACTGGTAAATAAGGGGTTGAAACTTTGAATGGAGATAAAACCTTTTTCTGAGCGCGGGACTTTAAACTTTGTATTAGTGCATATAATTAGAATACAAGAAAAGAAATTTCAGCGTTTTTGAAAATTCAGCCCTGAAAGTGGTGAAAAGGGGTTGAAAGTTTGTATGGAGATCTAACCTTTTTTTTGAGCGCCGGACTTGGAACTTTGTATAAAGGCATATAATTAGAATTCAAGAAAACTAATATCAGCGTTTTTGAAAATTCACCCCTGAAGGTGGTGAAAAGGGGGTTGAAAGTTTGTATGAAAATTAAAAAAATATTTGAGTGTGGGACTTGAAACTTTAAATAGAGGCATATTATTAGAATACAAAAAAGTGATTCAGCGTTTTTGAAAATATAGCCCTGAAGATGGTGTAAAAGGGGTTGAATGTTTGGAATGGAATGGAGATCAAACCTTTTTTTGAGCGCCGGACTTGAAACTTTGTATAAAGGCATATAATTAGAAATCAAAAAAGTAATTTCAGCGTTTTTGAAAATTCAACCCCTGAGGCGGTAAAAAGGAGGTTGATAGTTTGTATTGAGATCAAACATTTTTTTGAGCGCGGGACTTGAAACTTTGTATAAGGGCATATTGGGTCTGTATCTGTTTGTCTAAAATTTTTTGGCCGATATTTTTTTCGGCACATATTTTTTGGCCTAATAATCTTTGGTCGATTGTTTTTTACGTCCAAAATTGTTTGGCCGAAATTGTTTTGCATATATTTTTTTGGCCGAAAATTGTTTAGTCTAACATTTGTATGGAATAACATTGTTTGGTCGAATGTATTTTAGGCATAAAATTGGTATTCCGAATATTGGTGTCACTAATAATCGCTTCCAAACTGTCGCATTTATTAAATTAATATTACTTAGATTTTGTTGGGGACGCAGTTCTAACATAACCCAACCTACTGTTCTGGGAGCGACTTATGTTTGTCGGGAACGCAGTTCTAACCTAACCTACTGTTCTGGGAGCGCCATATTTTTGAAGGACGCAGTTCTAACCTAACCTAACCTAACCTATTGTTCCGGGAGCGACTTATGTTTGTCGGAAACGCAGTTCTAACCTAACCTAACCTACTGTTCTGGGGACGACTAAGTTTTTTCGAGAACGCAGTTCCAACCTAACCTAACCTACTGTTCTGGGAGCGCCTTATTTTTGTCGGGAACGCAGTTTTATCCTAACCTAACCTACTGTTCTAGGAGCGCCTTATTTTTGTTAGGGACGCAGTTGTAACCTTACCTAACCTACTGTTGTGGGAGCGCCTTATTTTTGTCGGGAACGCAGTTCTAACCTAACCTAACCTACTGTTCTGGGAGCGCCTTATTTTTGTTAGGGACGCAGTTCTAACCTAACCTAACCTACTGTTCTGGGAGCGCCTTATTTTTGTTAAGGACGCGGTTCACTAATATGCTGCATAAAATTGATACTCATAAATTCATTTTGTATAACAACCTTCGCAGAAACATCATTTCTCCGAATTTTATTTTGTATTTTTTTTTCTCATATTGGGATTTCACATTTTTTTTTTATATATTAGAACATTCATATTGCAGAATATGAATAAGCATAATATTTACATGTCCGAATAGTTATTTCGAAGAAATATATATCATAATATTTATAGTTCGATTCTGTTATGGTCGCAGTTCTAACCTAACCTAACCCATTAAGTTCGGGTCTAACCTAACCTACTTTACTGGCAGCAGTTCGGTTCTGTTGTGGTCACAGTTCTAACCTAACCTAACCCATTAAGTTCGGTTTTAACCTAACCTACTCTACTGGCAGCAGTTCGGTTCTGTTGTGGTCGCAGTTCTAACCTAACCTAACCCATTAAGTTCGGTTCTAACCTAACCTACTTTATTGGCAGCAGTTCGGTTCTGTTGTGGTTGCAGTTCTAACCAAACCCAACCCATTAAGTTCGGTTCTAACCTAACATACTTTACTGGCAGCAGTTCGGCTCTGTTGTGGTCGCAGTTCTAACCTAACCTAACCCATTAAGTTCGGTTTTAACCTAACCTACTTTACTGGCAGCAGTTCGGTTCGGTTGTGGTCATAGTTCTAACCTAACCTAACCGATTTTACTGGTATCGGTTTAGTTAATAATCGCCTAATCTAACCTAAAACCTAAACTAGTTTCCTAGCACTCGTCTGTTCCGTAAACTATGTCTTTATGCCATAATAAATTCGGCGATATTAATGTTTTAACCTAACCTACTCTACTGGCAGCAGTTCGGTTCTGTTGTGGTCGCAGTTCTAACCTAACCTACTTTATTGGCAGCAGTTCGGTTCTGTTGTGGTCGCAGTTCTAACCTAACCTAACCCATTAAGTTCGGTTCTAACCTAACCTACTTTACTGGCAGCAGTTCGGCTCTGTTGTGGTCGCAGTTCTAACCTAACCTAACCGATTTTACTGGTATCAGTTTAGTTAATAATCGCCTAATGTAACCTAAAACCTAAACTAGTCTCCTAGCACTCGACTGTTCCCTAAACTATGTCTTTATGCCATAATAAATTCGGCGATATTAATGTTCTGCCATATAAAATTAAGAGAAATAAAAGCCGGTGATACTAGTGTTCTGCCATTTAAAATTATGCTAAATTAATAGTATGCTAACTGACAATTATGATACATATATGATTATGCTAAAGAATCATTCGGCTAAAAATGTTTCGGTGATAGCTGCTATGCGAAATGTAATTCGGAGAATCGATATTATGTAAGATAAAGGGAACCCGTTTTGAGGAGGTTTTATGTTAGGCTAAAGAATAATTATACCTAACGATATTATACTTTTAGCCTTTTAATCATAAAAAAAATATACTAAACAATTTTAGGTCAAACATGTTTTAGGACAAAAAATATGTATGCAAAAAAATGTTTATGCTAAAGAATAAGTATACCATTAAATATTATACCAAACATTTTCGGCCAAACAATTTTATAACATAACCAAGCGAAGGGCACCCGGGCATATTATCAGAATACAAGAAAAGTGAATTTGTTTTTGAAAATTCAGCCCAGAAGGTGGTGAAAAGGGGGTTGAAAATTTGTTTGAAGATCTAATATTTATTTTGAGTTTGGGACTTGAAACCTGAATTCATAATGATTCCGCGTAATTAGACCAATTTAGCCGAAAAAGAAGCTAAAAAGAGGCCAAGAGCGAGTCGAACTCGCGTACGAAGTTCGGTACCATTACGTATAAAATGGCAAAAAAAAAACACGTTTGTTGTATGGGAGCAGCACTTCAATATTTATTATTATTTATTTTTTGTTGAATTACAGTACTTAACCAACATCAAAAACATGAACTTGCAAAAAAAGAAAAGTAATTTCAACATTGTTTAGATCTGAAAATAATATAATAAAGATGTAAACTGTTCAAGATAAGATTCCACGCGGACGAAGTCGCGGGCAACAGCTAGTCTATATATATAAAAGAAGAAGTCCTGACTGACTCATCAACGCACAGCCGAAACTACCAATGTTAGAGAGTTGATTTTTGCACAGTAGGTTACTTTTATAACGTGGGCTAGGGATAAGAAGGGATTTTTGGAAATACCTCCCCTAAGAGGTTTAAATAGGGGTGCAAAGTTTGTATGGGGTACAAGTTTTTTTTTAATCTAGGAACTTGAAACTTTGTAAAAAGGTATTAAAATAAAATGTAAGAAAACTAATTACAGCGTTTTTGAAAATTCACCCCCTAAGGTGGTAAAATAGAGGATGAAAGGTTGTATGGGGTATAAGTTGTATTTTAAGTTAGAAATTAGAAACTGTAAAAAGGTATTTTATTAAAAGATAAGATTTTTTTTTTTTTAAACTCCTCGAATTTAGTAAAGTTATTCGTTCGTAGATGTACCTGATTTTATAGTGATACCGCGTAATTAGAGCTAATTAGCCGAAAGTGTGATTTCAAACGCAATGTAAATTGTTAAATGAATAAATACTTATGACTTATGAAAAAAAATAAAAAAGGCCAAGAGCGAGTCGGACTCGCGTACGAAGGGTTCTTTACTATGTATTTCGTAAACAACTGCAAAAAAGCACGTTAAGCAATTTCGACATTACTTATAGATCTGAAAATAATAAAGATGTAAAATTTTCAAGATAAAGGTTCCACGCGGACGAAGTCGCGGGCAACAGCTAGTAATAACATATGACGAATCATATAATATTTTTTAACCCTCAAAATTTCAAGTTAAAAGAGACAAATCTACCATCGATATAATAATATTTTGTCGATAAAATTAAACATTTGATAAGATAAATTGTTGTTGTTCGTTGGGTAACCTAACCTAACCCAACAGTGATTTCTACGAACATTGTCTTAAAATCATTGCTATCAATGTTCGATACAATAAATTTATTTTCATTTCATTAATAAACACGCCTAGAACGAGAGTCTTCATACAACAGATTTCTGAATCACGAAGCCGCTTTTGGTTTTATGTGCGCGTGTCTACGAACCAATCATAGAGACGTTTTACTTGTGAGCTTGATGTTGTGACAGATGCGCACACGGACGAAACTTAGCCCATGTCTGACCAAAACTGGCTTCACTTTCAAGCACTAACAATTCTAAATTCATTTATTTAATTTAACTGCGAAACAAGACAAAAGCGTACAATCATCTCCACGCTACTACTGAGGTTAAAGCTCGATATTTAAACGAAACACGTTTGACAGTTCCGTTTTTAGGGTTCCGTAGCCAAATGGCAAAAAACGGAACCCTTATAGATTCGTCATGTCTGTCTGTCCGTCTGTCCGTCTGTCCGTCTGTCCGTCTGTCCGTCTGTCTGTCCGTCCGTATGTCACAGCCATTTTTTTCCGAAACTATAAGAGCTATACTGTTGAAACTTGGTAGGTAGATGTATTCTGTGAACCGCATTAAGATTTTGATGCAAAAATAAAAAAAATAATAATAAATATTGGGGGCTCCCCATGCTTAGAACTGAAACTCAAAATTTTTTTTTTCATCAAACACATACGTGTGGGGTATCTATGGATAGGTCTTCAAAAATGATGTCGAGGTTTCTAAAATATTTTTTTTCTATACCGAATAGTTTGCGTGACAGACGCTTCCAAAGTGGAAAAAAGTTGGTCCCCCCCCCTCTAACTTCTAAAATAAGGAAATGAAAAATCTAAAAAAAACATATGATGTAAATTACTATAAAAACTACCAACGAAAATTGTTTTGAACGAGATCTAGTAAGTAGTTTTTTTAATACCTAACTTTGCACCTAATTTATATGGGGCGCTATACATACCAGGTGCAAACTTATCTTAACCACTTAGGGATGGAAAGTGTTTGTACGGAACCCTCGGTGCGCGAGTCCGACTCGCACTTGGCCGGTTTTTTGTAAATTTATGTTGTAAGGAAATGTTAATGCGCCACTGAGTCATACTGCATGGTGCTCAATTGTGATGATATGTCAGGGTTCGTGGTAATTATAATTACTGCGTAAGGTCAAAGGCAGAGGCTTTCGGCTGACCTCAGTCACAGTCTAAGTATAACAATCCGTTGGTTTACAAAAAACGCCAGATAATGGATAATGTCAATATAGTTTAGAAACACTGGTTTGGGCGTTTTAAACTGGTTTTCAATTGCAATGTATACATTTAGTTGGGGCAGTTTTTTATCAAGCTGCTCAAAGTATCGCTCTGTGATTGATCATTGAAATCAAGAGGATTTCTCATATAAATACTTGAATACTCAAACTAGTATACATAATTTTAAACGTAAAGAGACATCAGCTTAAGCGCTACAATTTTTAATAAACATACAAACTGTGTTCTAGTACTTACCTACAACGTAGTCTCGTAAGGCTTTATCGCGTGATAAATATTACCTCTCGTTTTTCTACAGGTTGATTGGAAATTCGACCTATTCCTTGAAGGGGGTATTACAGGCGCTTATGTAGAATTGTAGAGCACAGTAGAGTAGGAGTCTAAATTTGATGGTTGTCAAGTTATATGAGTTTTTTTTTTTAAACCCGACTCAGACTAAGTGGCAATTATGATTAGTTCAAAAGACCCTTTTATTCTAAAAAAATTGGGCAAGTGCGAGTCCGACTCGCGCATGAAGGGTTCCGTACCATAATCTATAACAAGTTTGTTGTATGGGAGCCCCCCTTAAATATTAATTTTATTTTATTTTTAGTATTTGTTGTTATAGAGGCAATAGAAATACATCATCTGTGAAAATTTCAACTGTCTAGCTATCACCGTTCTAGAGATACAGCCTGATGACAGACGGACGGACGGACGGACAGCGAAGTCTCAGTAATAGGGTCCCGTTTTTCCCTTTGGGTACGGAACCCTTAAAACCAAAACCTCCAATAACTCAAAAAAACTGTGCTAAAATTATTGCAAATAAGCTCTAGTATAACCCTCTTCAAGGATTACGTCGAATGTCCTATCACTAATTCTCTATGTTTTAGATATAAGTATTTACTTAAGAAGTGAGTGCAGTAATTGCCAATAAACAAATGTTTTTTGAGATAGAAAGAAAAAAAACTATACCGTGTGAAAGAAACGGGTGACGGCATGTCACTCCACTAGTGAAGTCGCGGCTAGTTTTACTCACCCGGCAAAACGTGTCGATAAGCAAACTCAAGCCTTTATATCAAGACTACATACTGGCTATAATATCTTAGGTGTGGGTTGCGTGAACCGATTGGTTTCTTGTATGTAAACGTGTTAAGCGGCCCGATTACTGTAATCTACCTTAATTACGGGATCGGACGAGCATCCATCTATATAACATACAGGGTGATCAATCCACATGGGTCAGTAGGGAGAAGTCACAAACTATAGGAAATAGGGAAATCTGTTCTTACGAACCATGGTGTCGATTTTAGATTGAATAAAAACTACATTGCTTTTTTTTATAAATCTACTCTACATACCTAATTAAAACAGTACAATCTATATATCTCGTTTCTTGTTTGGCTCCCGCTGACAAAAGTTGTAAGACTGACACTGCTTAAGTCAAGTATATGGGCAAATTTATATTTTGTTGTGTTCCGAAACGTTTAAAAAATTTATAATTGTTAACCCTTTTTCTACTCAACAAATATAATTTCAATTCATTTCATTCAATATTTATTTTATTCACTAATTTAATAATCAAATAATTTTGTAATAATAATCAATCAAATTGCATATTTTTAAATAAAATATTCAATAATAATGTATTAAAATAAAATCAAATTCATAAATTTATTCATTTTTTTTTAAATATCAGACAACCTCACACAAATGAACCTAGTCCCATATTAAGCTCAAGAAGGCTTGTGTTATGGGTACTAGGCGACGATATACATACTTATATAGATAAATAAATACTTAAATACATAGAACATCCATGACCCAGGCACAAATATTCGTGTTCATCACACAAATATTTGCCCTTGCCGGGATTCGAACCTGGGACCGTCGGCTCAGTAGGCAGTTGCTTAACCACTGCGCCAACCGCGTCGTCGAAATTCTTTTATGTCGAAACTTTTTTATTTCTCATTTCTTATATGGTAACATTGTATACAAAAATTGTTCGTTCATGTAGTCTTACCTGTGTAACAGATCTTTCAAAAATCAACTGACTCACCTTTTCGACTTGTAACGGACTTGCTTTCTTTGTTCTCTTTGACTTTGAAAATACACCAGTTTAAGTTTTGCAGTCCAGTTTCATTTCACCACCAAGATCCCAAGTAGATCCTGAAGAACTGAAGATAGTTAAGGATACTTTTTCATGGTCCTTCGAGCCGGATCCTACATTCAACAAACCAGCATGTATCGATATTTTAGTTGGTGCTGAGGTATTTTGGAGCATTTTAGGATCGAATCGAATTCAGCTAGGTAAAAATCAGCCGACGTTATGCGAGAGTCGGCTGGGATGGCTTGTGTCTGGAGGTATAACTCAACCCAAGCCACATACACCAATATGCATATTTAGCCTCGAATCACCCTCTGATAGTAGAGTAGACAAATCACGATTTTGGGAGTTAGATACGATTGCTCCTAAACATAAAATGACGTCAGAAGAAAACGCCTGTGAGAAACATTTTCTTAAGACTACTACACGCGATGCTGAGGGGCGCTTTAAAGTGTCTTTGCCGTTGAAGGAGTCGCCTTAGGTCCTGGGAGAGTCTTATCAGCGCGCTTTAGCGACATTTCTTTCAGTAGAGCGTCGGTTAGAAAAAAGTCTTTATGTTGACTTCCTTGCGGAGTACGAAAGTTTAGGTCACATGACCAAAGTCGACACAGTCGATAGCAATTCAGTATCGTGTTTTCTACCGCATCATGGTGTTTTGCGAGAATCCAGCACTACGACAAAGCTGAGAGTGGTATTCAACGGGTCCTTTCCCACGACCACAGGCAAGTCATTCAATGATATTCAGAGAGTAGGACCTACCATTCAAGATGCACATGAATGAAGTGAAAACATGTTCACGAAACTAATTCAGGATCAGGATTCATCTAGTTTCACAAAACTTAAGCGTGTCATGGCTTTTGTTTTTAGATTCATAAATAACTATTCTAAAGGGAAATCCAAACAATTAGGTAATCTCTCAATTCAAGAGCTAGAACGCTCTAGCAATTTTCTTTTGCGCTGGGCTCTAGAAGAATCCTTCCCCAAGGAGCTAGAATTTCTCGCTGCAAATAAACAGTTACCTCGGAAATGCAACCTTCAGTCTCTTTCTCCTTTCCTTGGTGACGACAACCTCATTCGTGTGGGGGGAAGACTGAGCAACTCTTGCTATGACTATGACATCAAGCATCCGATATTGCTCAGTTCTAAGCATCATTTATGCAAATTAATATTTAGGTTTTATGACATCCTGTATATGCATTCAGGTCCCCAGTTTCTCCTGGCTACTACCAGGCATAAGTATTGGGCCATACGTGGGAGAGATTTGGCCAGAAGTACAGTCCATAAATGTGTCAAATGCTCTCGATTCAGTGGAAGAACCATTCAGCCTGTCATGGGTAATCTACCAAAGGAACGTGTTGAATTAGAGTATCCATTCTTAGAGACTGGGGTAGATTACGCTGGTCCAGTTATGATTTCCAATCGGAAAGGTAGAGGCAGTTGCTTAGTCATATCATATATTTGCGCATTTGTGTGTTTAGCAACTAAAGCAGTGCACCTTGAACTTGTCACAGATTTGACCAAAGAAGCTGTACATTGCTGCCTTAAGCAGATTCATTGCGCGCCGGGGTAAGCCTCAGACCATCTTTTCAGATAATGCTACCACGTTTCAAGGTACTTGTAATGAATTTTCAAGGCTTGTCAGTCAAGCATCATCGGCGGAAGTCATGCAAGGTATCAAATTTTTCATTTATTCCTGCTTACGCGCCACACTTTGGTGGATTATGGGAGTCCGCAATAAAATCCATTAAACATCATCTTCGATGGGTCTTAGATCAAACACATATGACATATGAAGAGATGTCTACGCTGCTGATCCAGATTGAGGCGATTTTAAATTCAAGGCCTCTAACGCCTCTCTCAAATGATCCAAACGATCTCTACCCTCTTACCCCTGCCCATTTCCTCATAGGACGATCAATTAATTTTATTCCACATCCACAGATCCAAGCATCAAGGGTTGGAGCTCTCCAACGATGGAAGCGCATCGAGTTGCTCAAGCAACAATTTTGGAATCGGTTTTCTAACGAGTATATTCTCTGGCTCCAACAGAAAACCAAATGGCTCAATTCTGCAGGGACACTCCAAGAGGGAGTCCTCGTTGTCGTCAAGGACAAGATGCTGCCACCGCTTCTATGGCAGCAAGGCAGAGTGATCCGCGTCATTCCTGGAGCTGACGGTGTCGCGCGCGTCGCAGACATCAGGACGAAGAAGGGTGTCATCCGACGAGCATTCAACAACATCTGCCCGCTTCCTGTAGCCAATCACTAAATTCTTTCGTATTTCAAGGCGGGAGCATGTTCCGAAACGTTTAAAAAATTTATAATTTTTAACCCTTTTTCTAGTCAACAAACATAATTTCAATTAATTTCATTCAATATTTATTTTATTCACTAATTTAATAATCAAATAATTTTGTAATAATAATCAATCAAATTGCATATTTTTTAAATAAAATATTCAATAATAATGTATTAAAATAAAATCAAATTCACAAATGTATTCATTTCTTATATGGTAACATTGTATACAAAAAAAATTCGTTCATCTAGTCTTACCTGTGTAACAGATCTTTCAAAAAATCAACTGACTCACCTTTTCGACTTGTAACGAACTTGCTTTCTTTGTTCTCTTTGACTTTGAAAATACACCAGTTTAAGTTTTGCAGTCCACTTTCATTTCACCACCAAGATACCAAGTAGATCCTGAAGAACTGAAGATAGTTACGGATACTTTTTCAGTTGTCGTTTTTTTTTATCCTCAGATTTCAATAAAATTTGGTGTGTTGGAAAAGTTGCTTATTCTGAACAAGGTAAGCCCAATTTAACGATATGTCCTACAAAATTTTCCATTGAGTTACAAAAAATCCATACATTTTTGCCCACATGTTTTGTTTACTCTTCCTTTCTTTAGATTTAAGCAAAAATTTGTACACGATGTTGCATGTGATTTCAAAATAAACATTATTATTTCTTTCTTTCTTTCTTTCATAACCCGGTCAAAATCGCTGTAAAGAATGTTACAATATAACATGCGGCATGCGATTACTTACAGAATTTTAACCAGGTTAAATTCACGGCTATTTATGAAATTTATATTAAAAAAATAACACAGTTTCTATTAAATCTAAAGTTCGACGCCAGGGTTACTAAGAACAGATTTTCCTATCTCTTAAAGTTTTTGACTTCTTCCTACTGACCCATTTGGATTGATCACCCTGTATATACCTATTTGCTATCTATTGATATACTTAGTACCAGTGCAGAGTAGATCTTAAGCGCAAAAATTTCACAGATCTCGTGCCTTTCACGACCTTCTGGTACATTGGAAATGCACTTAGATAGGGCAAACTATAATGAAAACAACTCTTTGCGCAGGAGAAACACAAGGGTTAGTAGCAGGTACCGGCGAGTACAGTTATTTTTTATAAACGGACTACGCCCTATAAGAAAGCTCAGCCTTTTTTTCGCCTTTTGCACACACGCTTTCGTCCGCCAGATGTGGAATCATCAGCATTACCCAAGCCACGCTATTCCTACGTTCGAGAAGACGAAGTATAGAAATAATAATCATAATTTTTTAGTTGAAGGAACTTTCTACTTCATGTGTCAAACAATTTATCATGTAACAAATGAAAAAACAGTCTATAGGTAAGTTCTCGTTCTCTACGTATAAAATAAGATAAAGGATAGTAGAGTCAAAAATGAATAGTAAGTATTGTTAAAATAAGTTGAGACCATGAAAAAAATAGGACTTCATTGTTTATAGCCACTCAATTGCTTTTGGTAACTACGGCTACCTGTGAACGCTTTTATTTTATTATATAAATAGAGTTCTCAAAATTCGAAGAAAGTGAGTGGATAGGGCCGCTTACGAGCAATAATACAAAAAAATGTCTATGAAAAGGGTGGTACAGAGCCTGTCGCACGTGTCACAGTAAAAATAAAATAAGTTGAAAATTAATATTTGCTTCATCACGCCACGCAGTAGGCAGAGTAAATTTTGTTTTGTTTAATTTATACGATTCATTTTCAAGGTACTAGAAGAGAGAAACAAAAAAATAAAAAAAATTGACATAAAATTATTTTATTGTATACATTATTTATTTTTTTACTTAGATAATTAATCGTACGTTATTACAAACATTTAACTTAACTCACTTAACGCTTAAAGTACTTGTCCAGATCGGATTTATCATAAGACTTATTGCCGGCACTCGCACTAATTTCATCGTCACTCGAATCCGAATCACCGCCGCCACCGCCGCCACCGACCCATTTTGAATTGAAGTCAAACTTCTTCGGCATCGCGCTTTTCGAAACGACGTTGGGCCGCTGCAATTCTTTAGGAATGTTTGCATAAGCCAAGAATTCCACCTCAGAATCGAGCGATAGCCCCGTGCGAGTAATCTTGAATCCGGATATCGATATCACGGCGAACATAACTACAAATTTTGGAATTCTTAGATTCAATATTGGCTGAGATCGGGTCACTTGTTCCACTTAAAGCTGAATATCTTGGAGACGAGAGCTCCGATTTTCATCAAACAAATCTAAGAACCATGTCGACAAACCAGGTTTTCGATTAAAATTAACCGGACTCAAATCGGTTCGCCCGTACGCGCGCTACGATGCCACAGACAGACACACAAATACACAGATACGCAGATACACATGTTAAACTTATAACACCCCTCTTTTTTCGTCGGGGGTTAAAAATATAATTTAATCATTCATATTTATTGTAATTTTTTTTTTATGTAATCTAAAAACATCAAGGTTTACAACTTAATTAAAAAAATATTAAACTGTGCACGAAACTCACTAATATACGCGCGCGCCGCACGCCGCAAAAACTCCGCCACATAAAGGTAAAGCTTTCTCCAACTCCATTACAGATAGCAAAGTTCCGTTTTTTGCAAACTGTAGCCCGACTCAATACCCCGAGTGCTTTTTTTAATTTTTTCGATATCGCTTTTCGTTTTTGAGATATCGTCGATTCAAGTTGAGAAGTCGCAAAACAATCACGTAATTTTTCGACATTTTTGCACTTTTTGGAAAAAGTTTTTGACTTTTTCAATTTTTTTTTACACCATCTTGTAGATCTCAACAAGACACGTCTTTTGATACCCCATTGACCTACGTAGCCCCAAAATTGACGACGCCAGAGCGATGTCGCACTTTCGCTGAAAACGGTCCCCTACCAACGCGATCGAAAAAACATTTCCAATGTTAAAATAATATTGTTTGTGAACATTATCGGAAAAAGGTGTACCTACACTGTAAAGTTAAGCGGATTTTTAAGTCTATTTGGAATAACGCTTAACCTCTTAATTTCGTAACGAAATACAATGCCATTTGACGTTAACAGTCAGTTATGGGACGGTCGCTATCGGCTAAGCAAAAAGGACTTAATCGCGTTCTAAAAGTTCTTATTTAATTACCTCGACGTTTCGAACGTGATATTACGTTTGCGTTCACCTTTTTGAACGCGATTAAATAAATATTAAGGGACGATCTTACACAAATCGACCTAGACCCAAACTTAGCAAAGCTTGAACTATGGGTACTAACTAGTAGATGACAATATACATAATATAAAAATAACATCCTTGACCCAGGAACACATATTTGAGTTCATCACACAGATCTTTTCCCTGGCCGGGATTCGAACCCAGGACCGCCGGCTCAGTGGGCAGCTTCACTACAAATTGAGCCAACCACGTCGTCCGCGAAGTCCCGTTTTGTTATAATAATGTACATCAGTTATATATATACTAAACATTTTCAGCATATCAGAAGTAAATAATATGATTTCCATTCCGTGCCGTGACGAGGGGCTACATACTAAACGCGGTCAGAGGCTAACCGAATTAACTTGGAGCGACAAAGTTTCAATGATTTGGGGTGCGGCATGAGTTCTGGTTGGAAGTTTGTTTTTGGGAGCACATTAGCATATTACTATGTAGGTAACGCAGAAAATTTTAAACAACATAACGATGAAAATGTAGTAGATAAGTATAATATAGCCCAACAAAGTGTTTTATCTACGCACATATCATTAGTGCTCTAAAATGCGTTCAGAAATCGTAGGAAATGACCAGCATTATTACAACCAATTTTACTATGAGTTTTTTTTCCTGTGGTAGTAGGTAAAATCTGTACTGTAATGTTATTACAGTACCGATTTTTGTAAGGTTACGAGCCTTGTGAGTATTATATTCCTTGGTTACGAGTTTTAATTAGGAACAGCTGTCAAAACACAAGTTGGTCTCTATTCTAGTATCCATAGATATTAATATTGTTATCGATACGAAACGTCAATTTAGTATGTTTTTTTATAAAAAACGCACGACATTTGATCTCGAGTGACATGAGAATATCGATACATTCGTTTGTATATGATTTAGAAAAAAAAACATTCGTCTTGACGGAGGTTCGAATCGCCGCCATTATTGTTGTCATTTGTTTGTTGGTTCTTTGCTGTTACGAAAGTAGAATTGTGAAAAGTTTATTATTATTCACATTTTAGTTGAAAATATTGTTTCAATGTAAATGTAAATTACAACTATTACAATAAATAATCTGTTTATGTGTTTGTTCAGATTTATTTCTTACTGCATTAGTATATGTCGTTTTTAAATATTTTACAGGTAGCACTAGTGGTGCCGGTCATTTCCTTATGGCTTCTGAACCCATCTTAGAGTACCTATTTATGATATGTGTTTAGATAAAGTAGTGTATACAACTGTACATAATTAGGCCTCAAAACACTCGTGTGATCCTATTATGAAACTCGCCGACGCTCGTTTCATAAAACCACACTCGTGTTTTAAGGCCTCTTATTATGTATCAGTTGCATAAACTACTATTTCAGCTCACGCTATATTGCGGATTTTTATTGGTCCTAATTTATTTTACTGGCAACAAAAAGTTTTTGTTAACTGACGTTGAAAGTCGGTGAATGTCACTGATGTAAACAAAGAGGAAACAGGACTAAATATTCAGTAAATTTCAAGTAATTTTTGCATAATAAAGCCAAAACTCACAACACAGTGATGAAAGTCAAGTGTTTTTTCAATATTTATTTCGCAAGAAGAACGATGGATTGAGCAGCATTCTGGCAAGCAATGTTTTGAATTTGGTTAGTGAGAAATCGTTATTGACGTCTAATAATGCAAATATATGACGTATGCACATTATTGCCATTAGGGTGGTCAAAAAAAAAATTTGAATATTATTTCTCCACAGGGTTCTTTTTTGTCCAAAACCCACTAAAATGATACTCACCATTTTTCAAATCAATCCCATAACATTTAGAGGTCGCCCAAAATGTAGCAATTCACGTATAGAAAATAGTATAGAAAAACTTACAACGAGCTTTATATGTGGGCAAAGGACATTGAAAAGTTATAAAATTGTCACTATCGTCAACTATCGCAAGCGATAAAGAGATACACTCTTTATTATCATCTTTCGGTTTTGTTTTTAAAATGCAATTTATACGATCATCAGAAATTTGTCTCCCATTTGGGCGACCAGTAAATCGTTTCCAAATTATTTTTGATTTGGTACAATGATTATTACTTGATAGCAAAACAAAATTAGCCATGTGGAGCTAAGATTGAATGTCCTTTTTTTTTCTCCATACAACTGTGGACCACCCTAATTGCCATAATTATGAAAGCTGTTTGTAGCGCCACTATCCCTGGGCCGGACCGACGCTTGTTAGGCTATATCATATTAATGGGTACGTATTTGAATATCGAAAATTGAAATATCGACATAAAAAATATACGGTTAAAATATCGAAAATTAGAATATCGAAGGATCATAACGTCGAAATTGAAAATATCGAAAGTATACATTATCGAATCATACAATTATCGAATGTTTAAATTTCGAAAATCTGAATATCGACGTATAAAATATCGAAAATTGAGACTTCGAACGATTCTAAGGTCGAAATTCTAAATATCGAATATCTATATTACCGAAAGGTACAATAGTCGAACACTAAAATTTCGAAAATCTGAATATCTACAAGTGAAATATCGAGATATTATTACGTCAAATGTTTAAATATCGAAAGTATTTCGAATGCTTTTAAATAATATTTGTTCCTAAAAATAGTAGAGCTATCGCCTTACATATTATGGCAGCCTAATGGCTGAGAAAATCCGAGTCTAGGGCTCTCGCTGGTTAGGACGCGTGCCGACACAGAGCACCCTAGAGTGTTTTTGTAAAGCCGGAGGCGCGGAGGGAGTGCAGCCCTCGCCCGCCGTGACAAAGCTCGGGAGCCGTGCGAAGCGGAGCGGCTGAGGCTGGAGCCGAAGGCGACCAACAAGCCGAAGCTGCGGAGTGGAGTACAGGCAACCGCGCTTTGCCACGCAAGGGCGGAAGGGCCGCTCTCCCCGCAGCGCCGGAGCTAAGACAGAGTCAGTTTTGGTCGATTTTATACTCGAGGTTGACCTAAATTTACTTAAAATTCCCTATTAGGAAAATAATATTAATTATCAAATAATTCAACTGAAATATGACGATACGAAAAAGACTACCATAGGTTTTATAATATGTACTTCATTAAATCAAACATAGTCTTTAGGTCAACCTCGAGTCTAAATCGAGCAAAACTGACTCTGCCTTAGCTCCGGCGCTGCGGGGAGAGCAGCCCTTCCACCCTTGCGTGGCAAAGCGCGGTTGCCTGTACTCCACTCCGCAGCTTCGGCTTGTTGGTCGCCTTCGGCTCCAGCCTCAGCCGCTCCGCTTCGCACGGCTCCCGAGCTTTGTCACGGCGGGCGAGGGCTGCACTCCCTCCGCGCCTCCGGCTTTACAAAAACACTCTAGGGTGCTCTGTGTTGGCACGCGTCCTAACCAGCGAGAGCCCTAGATTCGGACTTTCACACACAGCTCATTATTATTTCGCATCTACCCTCCTAATTTGTCCACGTGCAATTTAATTACCGTTCAGCATTTGGGCTTTCGGAATGTCAGCCGTCGATATAATGGCAGTAGATATTAAGATCGTTCGCTATTTCAATTTTCGATATTTTAAACGTTGGCTTTTTGATGGTTGATATTTTGGGTTTCGATATTAACATATATCGATAATTTGATTGTAGATATTTTGAACTTTCGATATTTTAGCAATTCGGTATTTGACTTTTAGGTATTCCAAACGTCGATATAATGATAGTAGATATTTAGATCGTTCGATATTTTAACTTTCGATATTTTGACCGTCGACTTTTTAACGTTAGATATATTAGCTTTCGATATTCAAATACGTACCCCATATTAATCACATAGATGAAAATATATATTCTTTTCAGCGAATGTTACAATTCGATTGATTGGTAGCATATAATAAATGTGACATTGAAATAAACCAATTTAAACGGATTGTATCGTGCGGTGAACCCGAATCTTGTAAACCGACTTGTAACGTGTACATGCAGTGAGCTCCCAACTCGACGTTTGTGTGCCGCTAATTGGTAACTTAACTAATGTTCGCTTGGTAATCTAAGAGCTGTATGGAACAATAATCAAAGATTTGGAACAAAGTTTTTGAATTTCACTCTTACTCCTGTGTTTACTTCCTTAAACAACGAAACATTAAATAACTGTTCCCGGCATAGAGGTCTGCACGCCAGCTTCTCGAACAGAATAATCCAAGTATAGTTCCCGATCTGCATCTTTTGTTTCAACACGTTTTGAATTGTATCGGGGCTCACTACCAGTTCGGAGTTATGATAGATTCGGATAAATGAAGCTTCGGAATTTTTGGGTGTTCCGGGTGGATCCACAGTGGGATCGGCTTTCCTAATAAGGGGTCATCCATTAATTACGTCACACGAATTCCATGATTTTTTGCCCCTCCCCCCGTCCTTGTCACAGCTGGTCACATTTGGAAGACTCCCCCCCTCCCTAGTGTGACGTCACATATGTTACAAATTTACATTTAGAAATTATTGAATAAAAACAGCGGTTCCGAAATCGGTTTTATTTCCATTTAATTTTTTTTTTTATAAAATTCACATCAAATCAAACAATGTACAAAACAAAAAACGATGATAGTAGAGCGAGTGGTCGACAAAACAAGATATAGTGTTTGAGGTTGGTAAAATAATAGTTTAAAGTTCGTGTTTTAACACTTATGATAGATTTTGAAATGTGACGTCACGAAATTTAGGACCCCTCCCACCCCCTTGTCACACAATGTCACATTTCGTCGACCCCCTCCCTCCCCCTTAACGTGTGACGTAATTTATGGATGGCCCCTAAGGTGGTTCCTATGGTAGGGAGCTGGATCAAAGAAGTGCTCACACGATCTGTCAAGACTACGAATTTTGTTTTATCTCCACTTCTCCCTCGACCAATGTCGCAGGGGTTTTAGGCTAAACTTCACGCTTATGTTTCATTGTTGTCAGTTGATGTACTGTACATAACTTCAGACATGTGTACTAAGTATATGAGTATTTGTGCCTTCATACACTTAGCAATCAGCAATCGCTCTTAGACTGGACGAGCAGAAACTGTATCGAAGTGTACCGATGATGGCGCAAGGAGTTTTTACTTCATTAAGGATTCTATCCGCGCTGCAGCTTCGCAGTTACTTTATGCAACATTAACCTCTCACTGCATTTTACTCGCGATTTCTGTATTCCCTCGAGGAGCATAATATTCTTAGAGATAAGAGCTTTATGAATAATTCTTTTATTTTTATTTACGTTCTTAAGTACGTATTCTACTGTTAGCATTATTGATTTTTTTTTTTTTTTTATGTCATAGGGGGCAAACGAGCAAACGTATCGCCTGATGGAAAGCGATTACCGTCGCCCATAAACACCTGCAACACCAGAGGAGTCACAAGTGCTTGCCTACCCGGAGGACGAAGATAGAATGCCTCTATGCTAGTAATTTCACCGGCTATCTTACCCCCACACCGGAACACAACAATGCGAACATTGCTGTTTGGCGGTGGGTTAGCAGGCAAGACGGAAATCTGTTGATTCATACTACGACAAAGGTAGGTTTTTATTTTTGGTCTTGCTACCTTGCTTTTTAGGGTTTAAATAATGTGACACATCGAAAGAGCAACTGAATTGCAACTTAGGCTTGTTCTGTGGCTCCCAAACAAGTCGCAATTGGAAATGTTGAAGCACAGTCCGACTGTAAAAACTCTTAAAGGCGTTGGTTGTCATTGTTTGTTAAACAATATAACATTTAATGCCTCGCCATGATTAATTATTACTTCACAATAGCCGGTGAATCAAATTTTGTAATTCATATTTATTGCGCATAGGCGCCGGCTCAATACTACAGGGTCCTATGTTTACCTTTTAATGTATTGAAATCTGAACATTATCTGGTTGAAACGAAGAGTGATATTACTTGCCTTAAAAATTATACCATATATGTACATATAGAACAGTATTGAGCCAACGTAAGAGATCCATCCCAAGTTATGTGCAGTCACGTCTAACACACGCACACACGTATTATATGGTAAGCGTAAGTTCAATATACATATTATCGAGCGTCCAACAATTTTATTGCTTTTATAATACTAATGTTGTAAATATATTACTTACCTATAAACATTGGTTCAAAGGGCTCAGGTCGAAACTTCGAAGTCACTTGAAACCGTTATTAAACGAGAAGGCCAATATCCATCTCATGAAGAATAATAACTAAAAAAAAGATTGTATAAAGGCGCGGACGCAAAAATGGAACTAAAATTACACGTAAACAAAACATGTAACGTAAGCAATACATTTTTAATTCTTAGTCTCAACTGGTTTTAATCCAAGTAGTTTCAATAAGAGCCGAATATTTTCGAGACGATTTCATCTATTCCTACCAAAGAATACGCTACTTACCGTGTAAGTAAGCGTATTTTATTATATTCCAACATAATTTAACAGATTCGTGTTTTTTAAACGGTTTTATTTAGCTTGCCCTGTTTGTTTATTTGGGTCAAATCTAGTAATTGAAATTTGACCCCCTTCCTGTTGACGTATTGATCTGAAATTTGGTACGCATGTTTAGTTTTGGTGACAATCTAGACACGCGGCAGCGTGTCCAGCCAAGTTCACCGCAGGAACTGGCGAGCAGCAGCCGTGTGTTATATTACACGAACCGTTTGGAGCCACTTTTGACCCCCCAATAACTCCAAATCTATTTAACATAAAAAAATGAAATTTGGCTTATGTATTAAGATCCTTTAGAACAAGTAGAACCCCAAATTTCATTAATATAGGTTAAATAGTTATTGAGATATTAAAGTCCAAAAAACGGTATTTTTAGCACTGACTGACTGACTGACTGACTGACTGACTGACTGACTAGTAATCAAAAACCTAACCCACTTCCAGGTGACCTAGAAAGGTGAAATTTGGCATCCAGCTTAGTGATTGTGTGTGTATACATATAAAAATCTAAAACAGTGATTTTTTTATGTTTTTTTATTATTATTATTATTGATGTTTGTTGCCTCAGAACTCTGTCATTTATAAACCGATTTGGAAAATTCTTTTTTTTGTTTGAAAGATATACTAGAATAGCATATACACTCACACGCACACACTTACACATACATGCACAAAAAATCCAATACGTACTAACCGTTTTGGTAAATTCTTTGTTTGTTCAAAACTTTCAAAAGATGTACTAGATTAGCACACAGAGCTAATTAACAAATAATAATTAAGTAATTTACACATCATAATAATTTCTGTACAAAAAGTAATGATATCCCATCAAAAACATAAATGTAAAATGAGAGCCAAGTTCAATATCGCGTGCACTTCGCCGACAAAAGAATTGAGATCTGCAAGAGCGCCAAGTTCTTTGCCCTAAAATTTTTAGATACAAGGACATGCTACATACTCAATGCATTTATTTTACTTGGGGTGTAATTCAATATCAAGACGTGACTTGGCTAGTTTTAAAATATAAATTTATATTATAAATCAAAATCAATCAAATCATTAACCTATTTTCGTAAAGGTAAGTACGCAAGTTAGTTTACGTCTTGTTACTTATACTGTTAGCTTGATAATGAACTATGACTATGACTATGTTACTTTTATAAAATTTAGTTATTTTGTGAAAACTAGCCAAGTCAAATCTTGATATTGAATTACTCCCCAAGTAAAATAAATGCATTGAGTATGTAGCATGTCCTTGTATCTAAAAATTTTAGGGCAAAGAACTTGGCGCTCTTGCAGATCTCAATTCTTTTGTCGGCGAAGTGCACGCGATATTGAACTTGGCTCTCATTTTACATTTATGTTTTTGATGGGATATAATTTAATACATTCAACATTATTGTAAATCCAAGATGGCCGCCGCTACAAAATGGCGGATTACAAGTTTTATCACTATTTTCTTAATATGGGTATCAAATGAAAGGGCTTAATCAGTAGAATAGAATTTTTTGTGAAAATAAAATGAAAATCCAATATGGCCGCCAATAAAAGGGCAGGTTCATTTTTCTTTTCATAACCCCTTCAATATGGGTATCAATATCAAAATCTTGTATAGTAGAATAGTTCACACTATGAAAAATAAATGAAAATCCAATATGGCCGCCGACAAGATGGCAGGTGTTTTTTTTTCACTACCCCTTCAATATGGGTATCAAATGAAAGGATTTAGGTAATAGAATACTGTATTATGTTTTGGCAAATTTAAAAACTAAGATGGCCGCTGGAAATGCCAGATTTCAATATAGGTATCAAATAAAAGGTCTTGCCTATTAGAATAGATTTCACATTGAAAAATAAATGAAAATCCAACATGGCCGCCAACAAGATGGCAGATTTTTTTCACTGCCCCTTCAATATGGGTATCAAATGGAAGGGCTTTAGTAATAGAATACTGTAATACCTTGCTTTGACAAATTTTAAATTTAAGATGGCCGGAAATGACGATGGCGATTTAATAATTGTTTCAATATGGGTGATGGATATCAAATGAAAGGGCAAGTCGAAAGCTGCATAGTGGATCGTAGAGTTTAGAGCAGTCAATAATGATGAAATTTAGGCAACTTATGAATACAAAGGACTTCGTCAACTTAGAATCGGGATTCAAGCATGGATCTTGGTTCCACCAAGTCAAGATTTTGTATCGTGTCGAGCCCTGTGTTAGGGTGGCTAAAAATGAAACGTCGTTAGCGGTACACCACCCAAGTTAAGGTAAAATGTTAAAACGTGCCAAGAACTGTGTGGCATTAGGGTGAATAAAAAGTGTATGTCGTAAGCGTTTTCTCCTCAAGACTTGGGCACATCTTGTTGTCTAATAGCCTTGCCCCTCTATTGGACCTCTAGGGGGGTTAACCGTTTTAATGTCCATTACTCATGAGAATGAAATGGTAAATAACAATAAAACAAAAACAAACAAAAATAAAATAGAAACAGCAACACAACGCGAAAAAGAAGGCTTAATAAAGTGAAAGAAAAGTATAGAGCAAAGCGTGCAAAAGAGAGTGAAATTGGATCTCATAGTCGACTACAAAAAACGAAGAAAACGGTTAGCGTTAGAGACACCTGTGCAACATGAGGCCAGGTTGTGAGGCCAACGTGAGAGACAAAGGTATCTGGTAGCGTCCGAAACACCTGAGCAATATGACCCCAGGATAACAGGGCAACGTGAGAGGCAAAGAGAACTGATATCGTCCGAAACACCTGAGCAACGCAAAGTCAGGTTAAATAACCAACGTGAGCGTACTGGAAATCATCTGCAGTTCGAAAATGCTATTTATACATTGTTCATTCACGTTTGTCAAATTTGCACACACAGGGCGTTAGAATACTGGCGCATTAAGATAGGTATCTACCTGTAGAATTCTCTTCAAAAACAACGTTACTTTTTCGCTTTCGTTTCGTTATGTCTCCGCTGTCAAACACATGTCACCAGTAATAGTACCAATAGCACCATCAAAGGCTTTCTGGAATAATCTGGATTCAGGTTCTATACCAGACGTGATTGAATCGCTGACCCAGGCGGAGCAACGTTTACTGTGCAGAATCATACCATTTATTAAATTTGCAAAATTTACTGGGCTATAAAAAACCTTGTAATAATAAGGCACTGAATGAATTAAAAAGAAAGAGAAGTATGTAACAAAATTAAAAACTAAAAACTTGAAAATAAAAAATGAGTAAAAAATTTTTTAAACTTAAACGGTTTTATTGAAAATGTACCTACTAAAAGGTAAAAAATAATTCGGTAGATCCTAGGTACTAGACATCACATTACACTCCTCATCAATCTAGGGCATTTATCAGGCAAAAAATAAAATCGTTGGGCGTGTGAAATTTCTATCAAATCAACCGCTATATCATAATATCATACGCTGGCTACACGCGCCCAACGATTTAATTTTTTCTCTGATCAATGCCCTAGATTGATGAGGAGAGTGGTGTGATGTCTGGTACCTAGGACCTACCGAATTATTTTTTACCTTTTAGTAGGTACATTTTCAATAAAACCGTTTAACTAAAAAAAAAATGTTTTACTCATTTTTTTTTCAAGCAGAAAACGGAACACTTAATTTAGGAACGCAATTTCCCTTTTTCCCGCAGTCCCCAAAGACCAGAGTTCGGCATTACTCATCGTTAAATCGGGATGTCGTCATTAGCGAGACAAAAGAGCGACACCGCGGCGCTTTTAACCGGGCTATAAATTGATAACATTTCATAGTTTTGTATGAATGTAAATAAAGGAAACGAGCCGACCCAAATGACGTTGTTTTGTCAAAAGCATTTAACTGTGGTGGTTTGTCCAAGGTTGATCTACGTGCATGAAAGTAGATCCACCTTGAAAAAAAAATAGCGCAGTTGATCCACGTTTCCGAGTTTTGCGCTTAGCATTACATTAAGCGATACTTTTTTATTCCATTTTTTTTAATTGATAGATAGATCTATATAGATTGATAGATAGATTTATTTTTGTGATAAACTTATTATTGTCGACTGTAATTGTAAGTGTCTGTGTTTTCCAATCTGATGAGACTATTTGAGTGCGGCTTGAAAAAAAAAACTATAATATTTTCTACATTATTAAATTGTATGAAGTAGCTAGTAGTAATAGTAGATTTTAGCTATTCAAGCTGCTGTAATTAAAGTATGTACGTAGGCGTTTAAAAGTAAATAGGGCACATCGCTAAAGTATTAAGCACACGGAGGTCATATATTTCACCAGCAGTTACACCGCACGTCGCCGAACTAACGTGCCTATGTTTATTTTACTTAAGTATATTATTGTTTTATTTGATATGTGTGTAAATTTTAAGGTATTTACATATCTATGGGCCACCGTTGCCTGAAAATAAATGATATTGATTAATGATTTCAGACAGGACGCCATAAAACAACGTAAAATTGAACTCCTGGTTGATTATGTATTGTGAGTTATTGAAGATATATGATTAGAGTGAAAGAAAATCGTTTGCTGGAATCCGTTTCAGTCATGGTAAACCAGGATGTCCTCAATTTGTCACGATTCTTTTGAAGGCTCTAATGACTTTCTTTCAGCTTTTCAGGCGCGAGACGGGATGAGAGCTTGTCGTAGGGTTCCGTTGGCAGTCGGTCATGTTTGAATAGGAGGAATTGTGCTATATATCTTCATAATGTATCATGAATTTGGGCAAATATTTTATTTAACATAAGTACAAGTAATAGTAACT
This sequence comes from Apotomis capreana, assembly GCA_947623375.1. Lineage (NCBI taxonomy): Eukaryota > Metazoa > Arthropoda > Insecta > Lepidoptera > Tortricidae > Apotomis > Apotomis capreana. The sequence goes on along the minus strand of OX392500.1, from coordinate 1,584,630 downwards.
TTGAATGTCGCTCACGGGACAACTCTCTAAACATAAAGTAACAGTATAATTAATACAAAGCTAAGGAAGGCATTGATTCTGACAGTTCAGTGTTCATAATGATCAATATTCTCTGAAAGAGGCATATATACGAGTATGATAGCGCCTTTGAGATTATTTCGTATTTAAATGTATCTTAGAAAACAAATAATGATATTAATTGGATTATCTTTACCTCAGAAGCACATTTGAATCTTGATAATTTAGTTATAAGTTATTAGTCAATGTGAAGTGCATGAGTTATATTGTAATTAATAATAGCAATTTAAGAAATAGCAGATTCAACATTCGTTTTGTTAAATTATTTACACAGTGTGTCAATAGACTAAAAATGTTACTAACACCTGGTTATTTGACGACTACCACTTACTTGTTTCTCCCCTGCATTTAATGGTACTTTGATAGTCTTTAAATACCAGGTGCAGTGCACTGCACCTGCACGTCATGACGTTTCTGCTCATTCCTTTGTGAACTTTTACGAGTAATACAACACCAAGAAGTTATCATAAACGTTTATTCATTCATCACCACCTCACTGCCGTACCGTCACCAGTTCATATGTAGCTTTCAATAGTATTCTTAAAGAATCATTGTAGCTCTGCATTATGGAGTATGACACTGCTCTAACATATATACACTCATTTACTCAAAGGTTTAACTGTAAGAGATCCCTGAAAGGGATAAGTTCGCCTTTGTACATGTTTATTGTTTTAAAATATATTTCTTGTTTTTGTGTACAACAAAGTGTTAACATACATACATATATATACTGCATTCCTGCACATACTGTAGCCACTGCACTTACTTAGTTAATAGAACCCAATTCCCACTGTCTTGCTTAATTGTATGGAATGCTATCAGCTTTTCCGTTACGAAAAGCTGGTTTCATCCATACCAAAAATAGCTAGTTCCATTCCTTAGCTATTTTAGAGCACGGGGGCAGCCTAGTTCTAGTTATTTTAACATTGGTCTTGGAAAAGAAATAACCTAAATCTGCACTGGCTTGCCTTGACATATGTTTGGCGTCCCGCTTGAACAATACACTGCACCTCTAGCATAACTGTGACACGCGACTCTTTGTCGCGCGACATATACTACCTGTCACTTTTCTTTCAATACCGTGCGAGCAGGACAGATGACGCGGTAAGATACGCTAGCCCTGCTGGATGTAGTTACATAATCACTTAATTAAGAACCAAAATATAAGGGAGTTTTAGATTGGCTATAAATCTGAGGGCGCGGCAAAGCCAAGATGATACTTATTATATAACATCTAAAACTAAATTATTAACTAATCAACCCAAGAAGAATACTATCCAGCTTGGTTATTCTTGGCTTAGACATTTTCTTGAGTTCAACTAGCACAAGAACAAGAAATCTACTTAACAGTGGGTCATCGCCCATTAAAATCGACTGGTTGACTGTTCTCGGTCTGCGTCATCAAATCATCACAACTTTGAATCGGTTACAAAAAACTGATTCTCTATTTGAGGTCTCCCGATAAAACTTATATGAAATAATTGTAATGTGAATTGCTATCATGAAACATCATCAATATTCCTATAAAGCCTCCCAATAATCCTCATACGTGGTCCCACTGTTAACCGAGTAGGCCCTCGCGAAATGCAATAAATATATCTTTGTCTTGAGATCGATAATTGACCGCACACTTTCGCTTGCTACTAAGAATTCTGCAGGCGTCGTAATGGTATTCGGTAAGCGATTTTGAGCACTGTGGATGTATAGATATGAGTTTTAGAATTCGAGACATGAGTCCGGATTGGGATAGGCTTTGGAGTAAGTTTGTGAAGGGTTGGAGAGACCGAATATTGTAATGTATGGAGGGAAACATGACGTATGATCATGCCTAATATTAAGTGAGTCTGAGGCCAGATTCAACGTTTCTAATCACATATGTCCAAGAACTTACTATTATTAGTGTCCTCTTGGTGTACTCTATGTTATAATTTAAATTTGTATTTTGCTAATGGAATTGAGCAGAATGCGATGAGCGTTATAATTTTACTAAATTGAACTATGCATATCTAAATTCTAATTTAAAATATAATTACATCTGTATTGTATGATATCCTGGAACGCCTGAAAAAACTAAATTGCAAATATTGCGAGAGAGAACATACTGTCCAGCAAAGCCAGTATATTCAGTACCTAATTGAGTTACAGTGACTCTTTGTCAAATGACAAATATTGCACGTCTCCCTCCTTTCAATACCGTTCGAGCAGGAGAGGCGATGTTATGTAAATCTAGCGAAGAATCGTAGAAAGTTGATCGACCACACCGCTGCTCAAAAAACGATGCCGGTGCGTAGTCAAACGTATGTAAATATTTGACGTGTTTTGTCAATCTTTTTATCGTAGATTGACGCAGAATTTACAATTAATTACATCTAGTGGTCGGTACAAAAACAAATCACACAAAAACACGCGACCCGATTAGTGAAGTTACATGAAACAAACTCCAAGTCCCAAGCCTAGTATCTCGTGAATATTAGATCAGTTACACACTTATACAGCAGTTTCCATAAATAAATAACAAATGGTATTTTGTACAACACACGCGGATAAATCTGGTCTAGAATAAAAAACAGCCTGGCGCCGACAAAACCCTTACCCGAAAGTCTCTAGAAAAACAGCTACGCGAAAATCTGGAGATACAGATACTTATACAACAAGCTACTTATTCGGACTGTGAAGTTGAGATTCCTTTTAGCAATCATTTGTGAACACTTACTTTTTGAAATATCGTAAATACCTTGGTAAATACTAAGTAATGGGGTTCTCTTAATCTAAAGTATGAAGGTATAATCGGACACAACGTGTTTAGATTTGGATTGGTCTTTGAAGTGTTGTGTGTGGTGTGGTACATTTCTGTGTTGACAAATCGGTATTTTCCGGTTTCGTCTAATCCAATCCAGTCAATATCAAAACATTAATTAAGTACCTAAGATACATTTTGCCGAGTCGCGCACCAACCCTCACTCTGTCGACCGTGTTTTTTTTTTGCTTTGTCTGTATTTTCTCGGGAAGAATTTTGTTTTGGAATTATTTTCTAATTAATTTTCTCGGTCTCTGCGTTCGGTTCACACTATTTATAATAATCGTTAATATGTAGACAAACGTTAAGTAAGATTTAATCGGTTAATGACACGGTTAAAAGTCTCCTTTGCTGCTTCGATGTCGGTTAAAAATTAGAGAAGTTTTGTCGTTTCTGACGGAAGTGCAACCGGCGCGTGCGCGGCTGCATCGACCGCTCGGGGCAAAATGGGCCCCGATCTGATAGCAGACCAGTATACCCTTACCATGAGATTGTGATCACTGATCGTACTCGCTAGCAACAGCGTAAACGACTTGTATGGAGACTTGTAGTTCTACAAAGTAACCGCTGGGGGGCTGTACTATTCTCCGTACAAATCGTTTACGCGGTCGCTATCGAGTGCGGTCACGTTAACTCATGGTGTGGGTACTGAACGTTATGGCCGAGTTGGATGACTCTAGAAGGCGGGATGTGGGTACTTGACGAGACATAATAATGTAACCAGTGTTGGACCTTCATTTCGGACAAATGAAACTTCGTAGTTTTGTAGTTTTGTAGTGTACCCACACTACAACTACACTGCTTCATTTGTCCGAATGCATAATTATTCAAAATTTTCATAATTCCGAAAACCATATTAAAAAAAAATATATATTTTGGTATATATCATATAACCCTACCCTAACCTAATTATATTGTCTAACATACCACCCACAACAAATTATCATCCTCTGGCATGATAGCGCTTTTGGTATTATGAAAATTCGGAATAATGATGGTTTTCAGATTAATGTAGTTTCGGAATTTCTGGGTGTTCCGCCTTCATGTTATCCAACATTAGACTAGCGCCGTTGGGCAGAAATATTCTTGAATGGCGACCGCGCCCTGCGTGGGCTGGCCTCCAATAACCGACCAACGATTTTGTCAGAATCGTAGGGAGTTGTCGGATGAAGGCGATGGTGGTTATAGAACCCGCAGGGAGGCCTTTGTCCAGTCGTCTTTCGGCTGGGCGGGATACGAGGATGAAATTTGACGTCCTTAAACGACACCTCTTCAAAATCTCTATACTATATGTACTGTTCGAAATAGCCATATTTTTTCTCGTTGAATTGAATATTCATTAGGTAATTTGTTGTCGTTGAAGTGCAAATGACAGACCCTTTCGGGGCATAGTCACGCATAGTTTTAGTTTAGTTCTGTTTCTAATGTGGTTTCTAACAATTTCTTTTGTCTTTTATGCGCTCGAATAAAATTTGTTTCTTTGTTTATTTTCTTCCTAATTTAGGAACTTGTCAAAGTCACTGTGCACCTCGAGTAAACACACACAAAGGACAGTCAGTGTCTAAAACGTAAGCATCAGTGCTCCAGTATATTCTATATTCTCGCTTTAGGATTATTGAACCGATTGAGCTACTTGGAACCGGCGCTTCTCATTAATTTGATCGTAATTATAGCATCAGCTTTGACAGTCGAATCGCAAACGGTATCGGCGGTTGCTTGATTTGCCAATTTTTGAATTAAGGCGTATTTTCTACTAATTCTCTGAATGATTTGCCCGAAGACATACATGTGACCATACTTAATGGTAAAAAAACGTGTAAGAACACCTTAAAAAAATATTATTTAAATGCCGACGGCGATGTGTGATTGCTGGTGTGGTATGATTATATAATTACTTATCTGTGCAATGTTGTAAGCGGTGCGAAACATTCGCGTCACGTCTATACCTCCAACAGGTTTCTGTAACGCGTCTTAATTTATATATTATTTGTGATTAATTAACTTAAATAAATTACAAAAAAAAAAAAACTAGAGCTAAAATTACGGAGCTTTTCGACGTGTTAGTTAATAAACCCTAATATTTATAATATGAGGTTGCTATAAAAATGATCGTCCGTAGGGCTGACTATCCAGCAGTCGGGGGGATCACCGCGACTCATTTTAACTTCAGATTGTCTGTCAGTCACACTGCAAACCCACGCCGAAGATATAGATAAATTACCGAGAGCGTGGCGATCTATATTTGAAATTTCCCTTTAATCCGTACTATCAACATAAGCAGATTTTTGTAATATATTGAAGACGAAATTTCCAAAATAATGTCAGTGTCAACCAAAATATGTCATTGTCAAATCATAAATCGGGGGGCACGGCAGTGCCCCCGCCAAGTCGAGCGCGAAGCAAACACTGCCGTACCATCCTTTACTGGAACCATTTCGCCGCATTTTCAGGCCCCTATTTGAGCACCTCTGGATAAGACCAGAACGCAGAAGTTTTTGTCATCCAGTAAGCTATAATCACATACTTAAAATCCAAAATTTCAAGTCTGTAGGTCATTTAGTTCCGAAGTTACGCGAAAGCAAAGTTTCGAATTTACGACACTCACTCATTCACTCACTCACTCACTCATGATCATCAGTAAAGAACTAGTACTTCCCATAAATTCAGAGAGCTGAAATTTGGTACAGAGTTAGGGTTTAATGGCCACATAAAGCGAAAACTATAAAAATTGGCCAAGTGCGAGTCCGACTCGCGCATGAAGGGTTCCGTACTATAAAACAAGTTTGTTGTATGGGAGCCCTTAAATATTTATTTTATTTTATTTTTAGTATTTGTTGTTATAGCGGCAATAGAAATAGATCATCTGTGAAAATTTCAAATGTCTAGCTATCACCGTTCGTGATATACAGCCTGGTGACAGACGGACGGTCGGACGGACGGACGGACGGACAGCGAAGTCTCAGTAATAGGGTCTCGTTTTTACCCGTTGGGTACGGAACCCTAAAAACTAGGATAATCGAAGATCTGGAGTACTCTGATTAGAAAACACAAGAGCCCAACCAAACTATTAGAGATCGACATACCGCCTTTACAAAAAATATTCAACTTGTTGTTGTGTTCGGTTGGCCGCCGTCGCGACTGATCATCTCTCCTGATGATGGATCGCGTACCGATTCGAAACATGTCGAGCGTTATTCGACTTCTACGACGTGAGTAAACCCGTTTAAGTATTTTAATATTCAACTTAGTGGGCCGCTTCATTTGATGTCAAAAATCCAAGGTCTGAAGTATTTTGACGACGCGTTTGGCTCGGTTTGTAGACACCTCCCTACTGAGCCGGCGGTCCCGGGTTCGAGTCCCGGCCAGCGCAAATATTTGTGTGATGAACTCGAATATTTGTGCTTGGGTCATGGTTGTTCTATGTATTTAAGTATATCTTTATCTATATAAGTATGTCTATCGTCGTCTAGTACCCATAACACAAGCCTTCTAGAGCTTAATTTGGGACTGGATCGATTTGTGTGAGGTTGTCTGATATTTATTTATTTATTATTTATTTGGTGAAGAACCCTCAGCTGGTCTCAGCTGTATTAGAGATATGGTAATGCCCCCTTCTACTATTGGTACATTAAAAAATCGACTGTCATTGAAAAAATCCAGCGTAGTAGATGTGTACCCACATCTTCTAATTTAATCTAGCCTATAGCGTCCCACAGCTGGGCGGGTTACGTATTACAATCCCGAAAGTTCATAATACCTAGTAGTTGAAATACCGATGGTCAAAATACCGAAAGTTCAAAAAGCCGATATTCGATAAACCGAAGCTCAAATTACCTATTTTCAGAAAATCGAAAGTTTAAAATCTCGAAATTTCATAATCCCGAAATTTTTAAAATCTCGAAATTTTATAATATCGATAGTCAATGAGCACTTTAAAAGTGTCAGGACACTAAACTAATCTGACTTTTCCGTAGAACCGATCTGCTCCGGCGGCGCTGCGGGATATTTAGCCCCTCCGCCCTAGCGTAAGAAAATGCGGCACCTACGCTCGCCTTCTTACGGCGGCCGGGGGCTGCCCTCCCTCCGCGCCTCCGGCCTTTTATATACACTCTAGGGGTAGGGCAGACAAGACCACGTGGAATCGGGGTTGACAGCTTCGGTTCTGTGGCAAGTCGATTAAGAAAAGGAAAGAGTCCGGGAAAGTGGGAAATTATGACACTAAATATTCGATATTATGATAAAATATTCTGTCATGGACCGCCAACCGAACCGAACTTGTCTGGAACCGAAGCTGTCAACGCTCGCCTCCGCAGCTTCGGCTTTTTGGTCACCTTCGGCGACCAGCCTCAGCTGCTGCGACTCGCTTGATGCCCGCACTTTCTAACGCTTGGGCCACAGTATAATAAAGAGTACTAACGTACTAGGGCGGAGGAGCTGCACATCCCGCAGCGCCGGAGCAGATCGGTTCCACAGAAGAGTTCACTTATAAATAGTAAGTATAGTAGTAGGCAAGTAGGTTACGTAATTTAGGTTAATATTCTTTGTATAAAATAAACATTAGAATCTGTAAGACTACAGAAATATAATTCTCGACAGTTTAAATAATATTCCGGATTACAACCTAAAGGCAGGATCATAGTCTTCGGGATTATAATCTTCGGGATTACAGTCTTCGGGATTTCATTCTTCGGGATTACAGTCTTCGGGATTATAATATTCGGTATTTCATCCTTTCGATCAAACGTTCTTTCGGGATTTTAAACTTTCGGTCAAATAAACATTCGAAATTTTAATTTTCGGCCTTCCGTCCATAGGTCTTATGAAATTCGGTATTTTGAACTTCGGTATTGTAATACGTACCCGCTGGGCGAATGCCTCCCCTTCTGCTTTTAATACGCATATAAATAAAATTAAAGGAAAACTCTGGATAAGACTAGACTGGCTTTTATACTTATACTTACCTTACAAGTTTACAAGAAGAAATAGTCGAACGATTAACTTTATTCTACTCGAACATTACACAAATTAAATAAACAAATTACACCAAAATATTAATTTCGCTCAAAATTTGGTCAAAATATAATGCATTGGACTAAGAGTGGCGGTGATACCCGCACACGTCGCTAGATGGCGCTAACTGTATTTTGAAACGCGCCTACGTTTGTTTTTCCGATAATCTTATATGGCGAAGTGGCAACCGGCCGCGTTACAGTCGTTTACGACATTCTTCTATTGCGCTCGGAAACGTTTGCTAGGGATTAGGAGGGATTATTTGCATTTCGTTGACTTCGCTTATTATTTCGTGAGGTTTGCTAAAGTGAATTAGCAGGTTGTTATAAAACAATATGCCCACGCTTCTACAAAAAGAAGTGAAATCCCACCAAAAACATTCTGTAAAAAATTAGCCAAGTCACGATGGAGCTGCTTGTTTATCTCTAAAAAGTAATGAAATCTAGACAAAGTCGTACCAAGTCTAAGGTTCCTTACTGCGATTTCTTTATTATTATAGTTAATGTTGTGTGACTTGGCCGTTGAAGAGTACACAAGGGTACAACACCAGGTGCTCCATGACACCATTGCACCAATCTGTCGCCAGAACCGCTACCCATTGACGATGGAAAATTGCCACTTGGAAAACGTTGATTCAATAACCAGTCAATTGTAGGCTTGATAAAGCTGCGTATTTCAATAATACTTATGTATTATTGAAATACGCAGCCAAAGCCTGAAACAAACAGTATAAAAAGTATTCATCTACCTCTAATCATTGATAGAAGTCCGTCTGTACATCTATTTTATGCTAGATCGGTGGTCGATTTGACGCTCCAAAGAAGAGAGCAGAAGTCAGCATTGTCAATGCTGAATGCATGTGCTGCACAATCAACAACAGCCTAAAATGAGACACTAGCGTCAAATTACCAATACCAGTATGGGCTATTATCTCGCTTAACAAACATATGTAGTTACAACAGATATAACATTGACTTGTAGCGGTTCTGGGGACAGATTGGTGCAATGGTGTCATGGAGCACCTGGTGTTGTACCCTTGTGTACTCTTCAACGGCCAAGTCACACAACATTAACTATAATAATAAAGAAATCGCAGTAAGGAACCTTAGACTTGGTACGACTTTGTCTAGATTTCATTACTTTTTAGAGATAAACAAGCAGCTCCATCGTGACTTGGCTAATTTTTTACAGAATGTTTTTGGTGGGATATTATTTACGTTGTTTGTGCATATATTTTAACGGCTGATTTTATTCAATATTGTATCCTCACAATTTTTAAAATAGTTTCTCTCTGGGCCCGTACCTATGATTGTAAGTTACACAGTTTTTAAAAACTATGGCAGGTAATAATTTTGGTCCGATTGAGAGTCAAAGTAAGCAAATTATTTTGAAATGTTATAAATATTTTGAGCTTGAACTGATGAAAACTTAGAAGATGAAGAATTGATAGCGGATGAAAGCAAAAAAACCGGCCAAGTGCAAGTCGTACTCGCGCACCGAGGGTTCCGTACAAACACTTTCCATCCCTAAGTGTTTAAGTTAAGTTTGCACCTGGTATGTATAGCGCCCCATATAAATTAGGTGCAAACTTGCAAAGTTAGGTATTAAAAAAAAACTTCTTACTAGATCTCGTTCAAAACAATTTTCGTTGGTAGTTTTTATAGTAATGTACATCATATGTTTTTTTTAGATTTTTCATTTTCTTATTTTAGAAGTTAGAGGGGGGGGGACCAACTTTTTTCCACTTTGGAAGCGTCTGTCACGCAAACTATTCGGTTTAGAAAAAAAATGTTTTAGAAACCTCGATATCATTTTTGAAGACCTATCCATAGATACCCCACACGTATGTGTTTGATGAAAAAAAAAATTTTGAGTTTCAGTTCTAAGTATGGGGAGCCCCCAATATTTATTATTATTTTTTTATTTTTGCATCAAAATCTTAATGCGGTTCACAGAATACATCTACCTACCAAGTTTCAACAGTATAGCTCTTATAGTTTCGGAAAAAAATGGCTGTGACATACGGACGGACAGACGGACAGACGGACAGACAGACAGACATGACGAATCTATAAGGGTTCCGTTTTTTGCCATTTGGCTACGGAACCCTAAAAAGGACTGAGTATAATTTTACTTGTTAAGAAGAGAAGGGTGTGTAATTTCATTAAATTAAGATAAATACTTAAGTTAATACCTATTCTCCGAACGAACTGTACAACCACTACAAATGCAATTAAAATCTCTCGCTAATTCATCTATTCATAATAGCATTATAAGTAGGCACTTAGTTTATAGTTTTTTCTTTCTTTGTCACTATTTTATTTATTTATTTATTCAACATTACAAGTCATGTTTATTACAGAGGATATTAATTTATGCAATTATGTTTTATTCCCGAATAAATGTTTTTCTTTCTTTTTTTCTTTATACCTACAGCTAACCACGCGTATAAAACTACCGTTTCAGTTATCTTTTCGATGAATCAGCTCCACAAGGTTTTATCATGCTTCCGAGTTAAAGTTAGTTAACTGAAATCAAACTTTATTCAACCCTTACTAAGTTGCATATCCCACAGCTCAGTCATTCTGTCCCTCTTCATGATCCCGATGAGACTTGTAAAACTGGTAAAAAAGTAAAAATTGTTAGTATGCGGTGGACCTTTTTTGAATTCGGAATAATACTGGACTCTGGTTTGGGTTGCGCATAACCAAGTATTTACCAAAAATCCATACTATAATTTAAAATTATAAAGTCAGTCAGTCAGTCATCTAAATAAACATGGTTTGCAGAAGACTGCATTGTCAACAATCACGGCAGAAATAATTACCAGGGTCTTATTGCAAGACAAGCTTTAACTTAATTCTTTAAAACGTGTGGGCACTGGTAAATCGTAATGACATCTTTCGGTGTCTTCATAACGCTTATGCAGCTGGACGATTTTTACCCTACTATTTCTAGTATTTTGTAAGTTTGGCAGTTTATTGTGAGCTTCTCTTGGTCTTAGATATTGTACTTTGAACTTCTTAAACAATTAAACATCTAACTAAAACAACTTCTTCAACATAACAGGAACACCATATTTGGGTGAAGACCAAAAAGTTTGCAACCTTAACTCACCCTTAACTCACTCAGTCAATATTTGTGTCAAAGTCTCCATTGTGCGACGAGAGTTAACCTTTCAATAACGTACCTTAATGTTCTATTTTAAGGTTCCTTATTGTATCGTTATTTTGTGTCGCACAACGGAACTTTTTCAATTGTTTTTAATTCCTCGCTAACTACGACTTAATTTCATCCAACTTTTTGGTCCTGACCCATTTACAGCCCTTTTTTAGGGTTCCGTACCCAAAGGGTAAAAACGGGACCCTATTACTGAGACTTCGCTGTCCGTCCGTCCGTCCGTCCGTCTGTCACCAGGCTGTATCTCAAGAACGGTGATAGCTAGACAGTTGAAATTTTCACAGATGATGTATTTCTATTGCCGCTATAACAACAAATACTAAAAATAAAATAAAATAAATATTTAAGGGGGGCTCCCATACAACAAAGGGATTGTTTGCGTTAACTTTGCACCTCATTTGTATGGAGCGCTATACATACCAGGTGCAAACTTAACTTAACCACTTAAGGATGGAAAGTGTTTGTACGGAACCCTCGGTGCGCGAGTCCGACTCGCACTTGCCCAATTTTTAAGTTCTAGTAATCACATAAATACTAAACTATTCTGTTACTATTTATTTATTTATTACATTTCACAGCATAACAGTTACAACCAAAGCACTATAAATAAGTAAATATCCAAATCAAATATGTCCCCTCCCTGTCAGTCTCGGTTGCTCTGCGTAAAACAATCTATCACAAAATAGAGTATCCGCTTTATTCTGCCGCGCTACGGGAAGAGCGTATCTTACTATGACATCCCGTATACAGATACGACCTTTTACCATAACAGGTAGTATTTTCCTCCCAGTATTGGTACCAGCCAGTCATTTGTTACGATGACTCGATTTGGGGAAAACAGGAATGATTAGCATATTTCTCGAGCCCCGGAGCTGTTTAATTCCAGGCACGAGTTTGTCCGGGTTCCGTGTCATTACACTCGCTGACTCTTTTTTCCTGTTTTTTTTAAGAAACTTTATTTTCGAGTTTAATTTGTTTGACGAGCTTTTAAAAAGGCTTTTTGCTCAAAATTCTGAAAAAGTGTCTTATCTTAAGTATGTCCCAATACGGTATTTTATGAGACCTCAAATCAGCTACTCATGAAATGTCAAAATTGATTTCTTAGTATAAAGTAGTGACGTGATAAAAGTCAGTATTCAAAATACGTCTTCTTTTTAGTTTTGATCCAATTAAAATAGTCAAATGTCCAAAAGTTAATGGTAGTTCATTTGGTTCCGTATATTTTTGAATGTATGTTTAACGGTTTCAATGACATAATTAATTTTCACTATTGTCAAATACCGTATTCCTAAGCACGAACAGAGCTATCAGGGCTCTATTAATTAATAACGGGTCCAGCCAAACGTTTTCATTACAGTGCATCGTTTCATGATGTTAACGCAACAGTCTAAAACTACCCGCTTTCATTTCAAAGTTCCGTACCTCAAAAGGAATATAAATGGAACTTTTATAGGATCACTTTGCTGTCTGTCCGTCCGTCTGTCTGTCAGGAGCCTTTATCTCGGGAACGCGTAAAGTTATCAAATTGAAATTAAAACCATGTACTCAAGTCTACATTCCATTGAAGCTACGAAAAAATCAATCTTCTAAGATAACGTAATAAAAAGATATTAAAAAACCTATAATTCGAAACTCACAAGGGAATAAAAAATTATAGGGTATTTTCCGTTGACCTAGAACTAGAACTAATTTGGCAAATATTACCGTCTTATACTACAAGTGAAGGGAGAAATCTGAAAATAATACATTTGTAATTAAATCATAAAAAATATAGTCGTTATTTAAAGCACGTAATCAATCATCGAGGTTAAGCAACGGTATAAATTTGTACGGAACCCTCGGTGGGCGAGCCGGACTCGAACTTGTTCAGTTTTTTTTAATTCAGAAAGGGAGAAATTTTATAGTGTTTCGTTACCCTGATATCTGCAAAATACACACTTGCTTCTTTTGTCCTGCTGATTAACCTAAAATAGCTTTATGGTTAATGTTTTCCCTAGAGTTGATATAACAGCATACATTGTATTGACCTGATATTTATACAGGGTGGCCCATTTAGATCAGTCTGTATGGGAAAGTCTGAAACTATAAGACATTCGAAGATCTGCTCTTAGGAAACATGACATCGATTTTAATAACAAGAAAAACTGCATTCATACATTTAGAAAAAAACCTGTAATCTGCTCGGGAATCGAACCCGGACGTTTTGAAAAATAACACTAACATTATGTCTACTTAGATATCAATTGTGTAGGTCTTAAGCAGTAAAATTTACTATGAAACATGGTGTCTAAAATGAATAAAATGCATTGTTTTCGTATACTGTAATTTATTTTATTACTTAAGTTTTCGAAATGACTACCACTTTTTCAAGACAATATTCAACACGTGCGTTAAATTGTCTCTTTGGTTTGGAAGATACAAAATGCAATTGTAAGATTGTTACCTAACTGTCTTATAGTTTCAGACTTTTCCATACAGACCGATCTAAATGGGCCACCCTGTATAATACATTATATCGCATAATATGTCTTTACTCGGTGTACCCCATGTATATACATGTACATGTAGGTACGTCTATTTAATCTGTACCAATATGAAATCTCTTCTAAGGAGCCCACTTAATCTAACCTTCGTTGGATATAAACATTTCCCCCGCTCGATCTTGCAGGAGTTAGTTGCCTAATTTGTTGCCGACCCAGTTCCACTTCCAGCATGGGCCCAGTGACTCCAAATGGAGTTCATTTTTAGGGTGATTTTAGGGGTTCGGCATCGACAGGAATAGAAGTGAGGTAATATAATAGGAAAATAAGGAAGGTACGCGAGTTGGCATTTTATTGCATGTAAGCAATTTAAGAGGCATTGGGCATTACAATAATATTATTTACTGGTTTTTGAGGTAAGCACGGCTGGCTTTCAATTCCCTTCAACTTTTTGTGACTATTTCATATTAGACGGTAGGTATTTCGCGCGATATGGAGACAAAGAAAGACAGCGTTATTTGTACTCTAGAGTAAATATGGAATTTAGAGCGCCATGGCCATTACACTGACCATTACAATGACCGTTCAACATAAGATTCTAATAATCTAAAACAGACCGTCAACATCACCAGATGATGCCTCGTAGAGGGGCGAAACACGTATCGAGTACGTTTTGTTATTTTGGTGGTGGCACGAGGTGGTTTTTAGGGTTCCGTACCCAAAGGGTAAAAACGGGACCCTATTACTGAGACTTCGCTGTCCGTCCGTCCGTCCGTCCGTCTGTCACCAGGCTGTATCTCAAGAGCGGTGATAGCTGGAAGTTGACATTTTCACAGATGATGTATTTCTATTGCCGCTATAACAACAAATACTAAAAATAAAATAAAATAAATATTTGAGGGGGGCTCCCATACAACAAACTTGTTATAGATTATGGTACGGAGCCCTTCATGGGCAAGTCGGATTCGCACTGGCCCAATTTTTTATATACATATACGTATTTATTTTTCTTATCTTAGCATTAAATGCATGTATGCTTGAAAAAGTACACAAATAAGTATAACGACCAAGTTTGTACGGGAATTAGTTTCAGTTTGCAAACGTGACATGTAGTTTCAGTGAGTTATTAATTCGTTAACCACGTTGACAAAGTTTCGCTTTTGGTTTATATTGAGTGTGTTTTGCTTTTGCTTCACGAAATCGAGTTTTTAGGGTTAGTCGGGCCTAGTGCGGCACGGGCTAAGTGCGGTACGGGACAAGCGCAACTATCGTATCGAAATATCGCAAACTACAGTTGTTTTTTTTTATGTCATAGGGGGCAAACGAGCAAACGGATCGCCTGTTGGTGCGCAATTACCGTCGCCCCCAGACATCTGCAAAAAAAGAGGCGTCGCAAGTGCGTTGCCGGCCTTTCAGGTACGCTCTTTTCTTGAAGGCTTGAAGGTTGTATCGGTCCGGAAATATCACAAGCGATAATGCCACAATGCAGTCATGCGATGCAGGAAATTTCTAGAAAAACGCACAGTTATGGACTGACAACTATCTAAGTGGTGTGGAGATACTTATACTACTATATAAACATCATCTTACTTTTGAACTGAATTTTACCTACTTAGGTGCATAATAAATATTTATCATTGCCTATTAAGGGCGACAGTTTTCCTTTGCAGCAACAATGGAACATCGGACCTATTCGCCCAGAGCTTTATGCACATGTGACCGACACTGTTTTTTAATTTTTTTATGATAGCCAAGCATTTGGCCTCGATTGCAGCTGATTACCTACACTTTATCCCGGAAAATTAGATTTATGGTGTTTCCGAGGGCATTCCCAGAGTTTTATAGGTCGAAAATGTTCGCCAGATCATACAATGTCGAGAAAGTTTCACACACTACTCAAAATGGTAGGTTTTAGAGTAAACTATATCATAATGATAAGTATCTACTACTATTACAGGAGATGATATAACATAATTTCCATTTTATACAAAAAAATGGTTTCTAACTAGATGTAGAATAAATTAATTCTTACTACACAATAAAAAAAAACGGTGTTTTGAACCTTGCAAAAAAATACACCATGAAAGTGTGATGGCTACTTTTTTGCGAAAGTGTGGATACTTTTTAATTTTTAAGCTCAATTTACCCAACTGTTAGTTTATTAACGACTGAATACGTACCTACGCCGCCAAGCGTAATAAACGGTTAACATGAAACGGTTGACATGTTCGGGAACACAATACAACTACAATAAAATATGCTTTATTGTAGGCCAAACTAAATTGTCACAAGAAAATATAAAATATTGTAAATACAAAGAATATCGCCTTTAGGCGAGGCAGGTCATCCTCGTTTTGAGTCAATTTCGAGCAGGGTCATATTCTCGGTTCGTCACCTTCTCGGCAGATCATCTTCGCCTCCTGACAACTTTGAAGAACGCCGTGGTCTCAGCTAGTCAGTTTCTTAGCAGATCAACTTCGTGTCGTGTCAATTTCGAGGAACGTCATGTTCTCAGCTGGTCATCTTCGTTTCGTGTCAATTTCGAGGAACGTCATGTTCTTAGCTAGTCAATTTCTTAGTAGGTCATCTCTGTTTAACTGTCCTTTTCGATATCATTCTCGGTCCCTGTTATTAACTATCAATAAAATTACAACTGTTACGGATAAAAAACAAGGTGTTACTAAAGTAAATAGCATAAGATTAGTTAGAAGCTCAGAGAATTTCGTTGAAATAGATTAACTTAGACGATGACTAACCCAGAAAATGACGTCCTACAAAATAAACCAAGTTGGAAGATGACTGAACTAGAAGATGGCGTGCTGCGAAATAGACCTACTTAGAATTCGACTAACCCAGAAAATTACGTCCTGCGAAATAGACCTACAAAGAAGATGACTAGCCCAGAAAAAGACGTCTTTCGAAATAGACGTAAAACAAACATCACGTTTCACTACATTAACTTTCCACGAAAACGAGCTGCCTCGCCTAAAGGGAATATCGGACCTGTAAACAACAAGCGGTGGTTTTATCGATGAAAAGATTGAAAAGTAATTATTTCCAGATAACTATTGGATAATGAATAAAAAATGTTGCTAAGTTTGTCACTCCGACCCTCGAATCTGACATGAATCAGTGTTTCACTTGAAAAATTAGGTCCGTAGGTAAACCATTAACCTAAAACATTGTTTTTCATCAATAACACGCTGAAACGGTTTGATAACACAGTAAACGCTAAAGATCTCCGTACCGTTTAGTTTATAGGGTCATCCTATCGACCGTAGGCCCATCGCCTATTTTTAGCTATCGACCCATCTGCCTCCATACCTACTCGAAATTTTCAGGAGCGCCGGATTGGCTGCGGCAGTCTGACGTCACGGAGCCGCGTCCACCAACCACGGGCCGGGGCTCTGCGCATGCCGCGCGGAGGCTCGGCGGGCCCGCGCCGCTCGGCTCCAGTCCGGGCCAGCCGCGTTCAGGTGTGCCAAGCAACCGCCAACAACTGAAAAGGTCAATAGTTTTCTATCCGCCATTTTTGATTTTTTGAAAATGGAACACCCGGTGCTTTCAGTAGTGTTGATTAGTGTAGTTTTAGATATTTGTGATAAATTAAAAGTGGGATTTGGTGTGCTTTGTATGTGTTATATATGAAATTACGTAATTTGGGGGTTTACGTAAGGGTTATCTGTGGTGTGTGAGCGGGATGCGCGGTGTGTGAGCGAGAAAGAACAGTAGTGATTTTTACTGAAGGTCGAGAATGCGGTATATAGATGCATCCAAAATTAGCCCTTATGTGGTGTGGGATTAGACCTATTTGTTAATTGCAGCCAAGGTTTAAATATTGACTTATTGAAGAGATTGATTTAATTTATCGATTTCAATAAATACTATTCCAAGAACTATGCCACTATGTTTCAGTAAATCAAAATACTACTCATCGACGCCTATTTTTGTCGGACTGCCACCACTACTAACTTTAAATAAGTTTCTCTCGTTGGGGTGGTGCCACTATATGGTAATTTACCCAAAAAAAAAAAACAAAATCAAATAATGTGTTTAAAAGTATAAATATGGGGAGCATTTTGACCCCTGGAAACTTATTTCGTCTAATGTTTAATTTTGCCGAAATATCATTTCACAGAATATTTATTCCTCTATAGTCTTAATTTTTTCATATATAATTTCATCATTCTTGCAAATATAATAAATACGATTGATTTATTTAGGTTAGCTAAGGTTTGTTTTATAACAATCTCAAATTGTTTACGATTGCAAAGAAAAAATATTTATTTTAATGAAACATTCGACGAAAAGTAATTCTAGGAGTTGATGTACCCGAAAATCTGACAACATTTTCATTTGAATTGGAAAATGCAAAATTTGAGACTTAATTATCAAACACCATGAAAATGTTAAATTGGCATTAAAATATTTATAAAAACGTGTACTTACTTATTCAATTTTTTTCATATAAAAACTGAAGTAATAATAAATCCAATGGAAAGTACAATAATAATTATGTTATTATATAAAACTATAGAATGTGTAGTGTAGTCTTGTAGACTAATAATGAACCGCGGCCGTCGGCTCTACGAGCCGTAGCCGGCGGCGCTCGTAGCGGCCGACGGCGTAGCGCTGCTACGACAGGATAGTCACAGTCACATATAAACGAAACTTGCACAAATTTAGACACGTACAATAAAAATGTATTTAATCATACTTTGTTGTTTTGGATTTAAATTCCACGTCAAGTTGGGATTGTTACCTCATCTCACGTAAATAGAGCAATGTGAAGCTTCTTATTTTCCACGCAAGCATTAATTGTATTTTTCTTAAACTTCATTGCCACTCGTTTGCTTGTTTTAAGTAGAAAACACAAAGATAGCCACAAATAAATAAATAAATAAACATAGAAATAGGGGTCAAACTAACACAGATGAACTTTAAAAATGCCATTACCAATTTTCACTTCTATAGCCAATTAAAACGCTTCTTTGATGTTGGAATAATCTCCTATTACATTAAATTGAATATTTAGATACTGACATCTTAAACATATCGCCTGCAAAAATAGAAGTATAAAAATATAGTGGCTAATTAATTAAGGTTGTAAATTGATGTCACTTTTGCTTTGCAAAAAAATACAAAACAATGCTACAGTGTGTTTATCATTCGCGTTTGAAAGTTGATTATAAGAAAACGATTTCTCATATTACATTTTGAATTTGTTTTATACATGTTTAAAAATTAATAATCTAGAATTGAACTGTTAACATCCCTCGTTTTTACAACCGCATAAAAAAGAAATTACTTGAAAATGTATGTTTTGACTACCGTGTTATTAACCAAATAAAATAAAACATTGAAGGATAAGACCAAAGTGGAAACTTCTTCACCTAATCTTTTTTTCAATAGTGTAAGTTTACATGTGAAATAACACAATGGCACTCATTTCTCAATTTTTAGCCGCAATCCCCGGTTTAAATATTTTGTAACTGTGTGCCATGTAAGATTCCTTAAAGAACTGCACGGTACCCAAAGGGTGCTAACGGGACCCTATTACTGAGCCTCCGATCCGAAGTCTGTCTGTCCGTCGGACACAGGGTTCCGTGTATTTGAAATGCGAAAATTTAGTGTAGTGTAGTATATGCAAACCGGTAAATTACCGGATTACCGGTAATTTCCATAGAAAAATTTACCGGTTTGCATTCTCTATGTGTAATCATAATCATTTATTGCTTGAAATAATGGTCACATAGATTTTAAATATAAATTACAGTAATGTTATTAAAACTATCGTGAGACATCTTTACTAATTATAAAAACGGTATAAACTCACGTAAAAATTGTCAGGAACGGCCCGACATGTTTCGAACTCATTTGGAGCTCTTCATCAGGGGTAGCTATCCGTGCTGCTACGCGACTCGCGACCCACTGCACTTTTAATCGCTCTTCTTGCCGCCCTCTGCGCACGCGCAGATAGCGCGGCGCGGGGAGGGCAGGGCTCTTGCGCTGTCACCACTGGACTGTCTGTCACTGCATTTTCACTATTACCCACTGATACCACGCACACTTGACTTATCGTATCAACGAATTTGAATTTATAAATTACAGTACATTATTTCATCTTACAGGCATGCAATATACATGGGTCAATTTCAACAAGACGCATTTTTTGTATCATTTCGGTGTGATTCTTTATTTTTGATTATTTTTGAGTTTTTTTAATGTGAAGAGATACTTTAGACTATATTATTAAACATATGTAAAAGGGACCCTGAAATCTGAAATAGTTTTCGAGATATTCGAGATCGAATATGAAACACACAACGGAATGATAAATGTACACCAGGATGATAAAATAAGTGCACCGCAATGACATTTCATACACCGGAATGAAAGAAAAGTGGCATATTATGAAAGTAATTTTACGTTTTATATTCGTAATATATATTATATTGGCATTACATAATAATATAAACATATATCTTAGTCTGGTATTAATAAAAAAAATGGGCACGTGCGAGTCCGACTCGCGCATGAAGGTTTCCGTACCATAATCTATAAAAAGTTTGTTGTATGGGAGCCCCCCTTAAATATTTATTTTATTTTATTTTTAGTATTTGTTGTTATAGCGGCAATAGAAATACATCATCTGTAAAAATTTCAACTGTCTAGCTATCACCGTTCTTGAGATACAGCCTGGTGACAGACGGACGGACAGCGAAGTCTCAGTAATAGGGTCGTTTTTACCCTTTGGGTACGGAACCCTAAAAACTAAATAAAAAAGTATATTATTATTTCAACAATATCTATGAAAAGTGAAGCTACTTTTGATGTCATTCCGGTGTTTTCCTCATTTTGGTGGGGTTTAAAGTCATTTTACTACACCGGAAATACCGGAATGAGAATGGTGGAATGAGAAACACGACATATTTTTATTTCTTAAATAAAAAGTAAGCCCTATATTCTAAAACTAATTCAACTCTTGAAACCGCGAGTATACTTTACCTGATATATATAAATTTCAAACCACGCAGTTAAAAAATAAAGAAGCTATAACAAACTCCGGAATGATATTTTTTTTGTCCCCTGTCCACCGCGATGATATATTCACGTTTATACAAGCGAAAGTATTGCCACTATACACAACCGGCCTCGTCGAGCGCCGCAGCTTGAAGTGCGCGGGAGACGGGGGGCGTACTTGATCAAATTTGGGAAATAAATCGGTTCAAAACATTGTCGGCGGTAATGAGAAGTTTTCTCGGGACAAACGTATATGCACTTATTCAAGGGTATACAAAGGAGATATATAACGGGTAATGTGCTTTTTTCGTTACCTATTTATATGGTAATAAAATAATGGTAACAGATTTTCTTTGTCATGCATAGTATTTGACTTACCCGGCATTTTACAAACAAAACCGGCTTGGGGACAACCCACCTTGATGAGAAATTTGGTCTAAATATATATTTTTTAATTATTATATATATTAATATTTTAATTTCAGCTATTGCCCGAGGTAGACAATGGCGGGCTGTTTCCGAAAAAAAATGGTACTTTATTATTTAACCTTTCTGCACCTGCGTTTTCAGTCTTGCCATCAAAAAATACTGCTTGGGAAATTGACCCACATAGTTGAAAAGTCAGCACAGTCACTAATAATAATGATCCAATGACAATAATACTAGGCACATGCATTACTTTCCATTATAAATTAAGTCCATACAAAAATTACGCACCAAATACTGAAATATATCTTAATTTGAATTCTACGGTCTTTCAAGACGGCATACCTAGTCATAATGTTTATAGTAAGTCAAAAAATTGTGTCAGTTTTTAGTTGATTACATTTTGAATAAAACTCATCCAATGATTGAAAACATTCTTCGATCAGCAAATTATATAATATTAAATTAAATTAATTATTTGGTAAACATGTCCATGAATTAGGTGTAGTTATTACTTATCAGTTCTCCATCGTCGTTACTATGGCCGCCATAACAACAAATACTAAAAAATTAAATTAAAGAGCTCCCCACACTAAAACGCGTATTTTACGGTTTTCTACGTTTTTTGCTCTAAAGATGGAATGGCAACAAATACTGAAAAATTAAATTAACGAGCTACCCATACAAAAACGCCTTTTTGCTCTAAAGATTGAATGAAATTTAAATAAAAATAAATATGTTTAGTTTTCAATGGTGAGCGGTTATGATTTCAGGAAAACTCTCAATAGCGTGATCGTGATGCAGGAACGTTTTTTGTTTTGTATGGGCGCGCGGCGCCATGCCTGCCTAGCGCCATCTGTTGGTCATAATTTCCTTTGTCCTCTCATCACGCCGAAACGGCTGGACGGATTTCAACCAATTTTGCTACAGGGATATTTTTTTACCTAACTAACGGTATAAAAAAATACGCATACCTTTTAGTAAATAGTAATTTTTTTGTAGTTCCCCACACCCAATGCCTGAATCGAGCGACACAAGTATAATACGGGGGTCTACTCGATTGGCATTGACATACTTATTCATAGTAGCCCATTGATCGATGTATCTGAAGATAAATAAATAGGTTTACCCTTGTTTCATCGAAAGCATTTTTTCTCTGAAACCTATAATGATTGGTATTGTTATAAAACAAACCTAACTTAATACATATGATGATAATTTCACGAATTATGAAAAAAATATGATTTCAGGGAAAAGAATAGGTGACGAAATTA
Organism: Apotomis capreana; assembly: GCA_947623375.1. Taxonomy (NCBI): domain Eukaryota; kingdom Metazoa; phylum Arthropoda; class Insecta; order Lepidoptera; family Tortricidae; genus Apotomis; species Apotomis capreana. The sequence continues at coordinate 1,562,362 of OX392500.1, read as the reverse complement.
AAATTCTATGAAATAAAATAGTCGATGGAACTTTTGTCGGCGAAACCAGGGGATCCCACGTAATCTGTAATATTTTTTTTCTGTCACGTCTTAGTAATTCATTTCAAAACGTATCAAATCGATGATACTTGGCGCATTTGTGCTTGGAGCTTTATTTGGTTAATAGATTAAAACATTTTAAATTAAGTCTGCCGCTATTTATACTTGGCCGTTGGTCCTATTTTAAATAGGATAGATTTACATTTCATATTGGAACTTAATATTTGGTCCAATATGTCTTTTCCTAATAACTATTGTCGTAATGGTAGTTTGCCCTGGGCAAAATTGTATTAATTTTAGAACATGCGCTATTAAATACCTACTTGTAAGGGGCTGCGTAGCAAACCTGTCACCGACCTTTTAAACATTGAACGCGGTTCCAATGAATGTGAATTCTTATGAATGTACTAGCGGCCGCCCGCGACTTCGTCCGCGTAGATTTTTGATGATGACAAAGATATTAAAATAGGTAAGTGAATTTTATTCTTAGTTAAAATGGTCTAGACAATGCAATTGTTAAAGAATTTTTGAAGATTTTCCAATTAGATTACGGGAATTGTTTGCAGGATGCTTAATATTTATTCCGTCAGTTACCTGATGCTTTTAATCTTTGGCAAAAAATACTGCAAGATATAAAGCGACGCATGGATTTGGAGTTAGAAAATGGGGATCTTAGTTATTATGAGTGAGATTAAAAAAAAATGGTTAATATCGTAAGGCTGTTAAAACAATCTTAAACTCAGCACTGGAAATCGAGAGATGGAGGCAGTTTAATGAAGAGTATCTCTTTCAATAATAATAAATAATAAACTTGATTTCATAACAATAATAAATAATGACCTCTTTTCATAAGAAGGCAGCACGTATTTGTACACGCCGGCCTGCCTATTAAACGAAAAGAGTGGTGTGGCGGAGTACCCGAGGCTGGCCAAAATGTTTCTAAATGGTCTGCAGGTACCCCAGTTATTAAAAAGGCTAGTGTTTAAAGAAAATGCTGAAATGTGACCATTAAAAACTAAATGCACATCAGCGAATTTAATGATGGGATTACTATTTTGGTCTACAGGCTAGTAGTATTGTTTGAAGAGTGATTCAATATATTCTGGTGCTATAGTTCTCTATATCTCTCAAGAAGCTAAATAAAGTAAGAATAGGTATATAAAGTATAAATTATTCATGTCCTGATAGACAACTCACTAAATATAGGAACACATAAAGTTTGGAACACAATAAATAAGAGACAGCACTAAGAAAATATTGTTGACAGTCAACCATAGAAAAGGGGGTGCAAGTTCGTTTAAAAAAAAGGACGCAGTCACTGGGTAGTAGACAGGAAATAAAAAATATATAAACTGATAACGTTAGCGTAACACTTCTTTATAAATAAACAACATTAGCGGTGTTCCCCATACAAACTTTGCACCCCTTTTTAACCCCCTTAGAGGTGAAATTTTCCAAAACGCTGTAATTACTTTTTTTGTATTTGATTAAGTAAGTTATCTACAAAGTTTCAAGTCTCTAGTTCAAAAAATAAAGTTTCTCCCATATAAACATTGCACCCCTTTTTAACCCCCTTAGGGGTGAAATTTTCTAAAACGCTGAAAGTACTTTTTGTGTTTTTAAATAAGTAATCATTCTACAAAGTTTCATGTCTCTAACTCCAAAAAAAAAGTTTACCCCATACAAACTTTGCACCCCTATTTAAACCTCTTAGGGGAGGTATTTCCAAAAATCCCTTCTTATCTCTAGCCCACGTTATAAAAGTAACCTACTGTGCAAAAATCAACTCTCTAACATTGGTAGTTTCGGCTGTGCGTTGATGAGTCAGTCAGGACTTCTTCTTTTATATACCGGGTGGAACGAAGCGATGTTCATTCCTCCATATGTATATTCGTCCACGTAGATTTTTGATGATGACAAAGATATTAAAATAGGTAGGTAAGGAATTTTATTCTTAGTTAATTCACCCCCTTAGGGGCAGAATTTTTCAAAACGCTGAAATCACTTTTTGTATTTGATTAAGTAAGCGTTCTACAAAGTTTCAACTCTCTAGTTCAATAAATAAAGTTTCTCCCATATAAACATTGCACCCCTATTGAACCCCTTAAGGGGTGGAATTTTCTAAAACGCTGAAAGTACTTTTTGTGTTTTTTAATAAGTAATCTTTCTAAAAAGTTTCAAGTCTTAAACTGAAAAAAAAAGTTCCCCCCATACAAACTTTTAACCCCTTTTAACCCTTTTAAAGGAAGAATTTTTCAAAACGCTGAAATTACTTTTCTTGTATTCTAATAGTGTACCTTTAAACAAAAATTCAAGTCCCGCGCTCAAGAAAATACTTAATCACCATACAAACTTTTAACCCATTTTTTACCACCTTAGGGGGTGAATTTTCAAAAACGCTGAAATTAGTTTTCTTCCATTTTATTTTAATACCTTTTTACAAAGTTTCAAGTCTCTAGCTCAAAAAAAAAAGTTTCCCCCATACAAACTTTGCACCCCTTTTTAACACCCTTAGGGATTGATATTTTCAAAATCGCTTCTTATCTCTAGCCCACGTTATAAAAGTAACCTACTGTGCAAAAATCAACTCTCTTACATTAGTAGTTTTGGCTGTGCGTTGATGAGTCAGTCAGGACTTCTTCTTCTATATATATATACTAGCGGCCGCCCGCGACTTCGTCCGCGTAGATTTTTGATGATGACAAAGATATTAAAATAGGTAAGTGAATTTTATTCTTAGTTAAAATGGTCTAGACATATTACATTTCAAACAGTGGCAGACACTGATATGCAATTGTTAGAGAATTTTTGAAGATTTTTCCAATTAGATTACGGGAACTGTTTGCAAGATGCTTAATATTTATTCCGTCAGTTACCTGATGCTTTTAATCTTTGGCAAAAATGACTGCAAGATATAGAGCGACGCATGGAATTGGAGTTAGAAAAGGGGGATCTTAATAGTTATTATGAGTGAGATTTAAAAAAAAAGTTAAATATCGTAAGGCTGTTAAAACAATCTTAAACTCAGCACTGGAAATCGAGAGATGGAATAATAAATAATAAACTTTAAGTATTTCATAACGATAATAAATAATGACCTCTTTTCATAAGAAGGCAGCACTGGTATTTGTACACGCCGGCCTGCCTATTAAACGAAAAGAGTGGTGTGGCGGAGTTCCCGAGGCTGGCCAAAATGTTTTTAAATGGTCTAGCAGGTACCCCAGTTATTAAAAAGGCTAGTGTTTAAAGAAAATGCTGAAATGTGACCATTAAAAACTAAATGCACATAAGCGAATTTAATGATGCGATTACTATTTTGGTCTACAGGCTAGTAGTATTGTTTGAAGAGTGATTCAATATATTCTGGTGGCTATAGTTCTCTATATTTCTCAAGAAGCTAAATAAAGTAAGAATAGGTATATAAAGTATAAATTATTCATGTGCTGATAGACAACTCACTAAAATATAGGAACACATAAAGTTTGGAACACAATAAATAAGAGACAGCACTAAGAAAATATTGTTGACAGTCAACCATAGAAAAGGGGGTGCAAGTTCGTTTTAAAGAAAGGACGTAGTCACTGGGTAGTAGACTGGAAATAAAAAATATATAAACTGATAACGTTAGCGTAACACTTCTTTATAAACAACATTAGCGGTGTTCCCCATACAAACTTTGCACCCCTTTTTAACCCCCTTAGAGGTAAAATTTTCCAAAACGCTGAAATTACTTTTTTTGTATTTGATTCAGTAAGCTATCTACAAAGTTTCAAGTCTCTAACTCCAAAAAAAAAGTTTACCCCATACAAACTTTGCACCCCTATTTAACCCCCTTAGGGGTGAAATTTTCTAAAACGCTAAAAGTACTTTTTATGTTTTTGAATAAGTAATCATTCTACAAAGTTTCAAGTATCTAACTCCAAAAAAAAAGTTTACCCCATACAAACTTTGCACCCCTATTTAACCCTCTTAGGGGAGGTATTTCCAAAAATCCCTTCTTATCTCTAGCCCACGTTATAAAAGTAACCTACTGTGCAAAAATCAACTCTCTAACATTAGTAGTTTCGGCTGTGCGTTGATGAGTCAGTCAGGACTTCTTCTTTTATATATATAGAAGAAGAAGTCCTGACTGACTCATCAACGCACAGCCGAAACTACCAATGTTAGAGAGTTGATTTTTGCACAGTAGGTTACTTTTATAACGTGGGCTAGAGATAAGAAGCGATTTTGAAAAATTCAATCCCCAAGGGTGTTAAAAAGGGGTGCAAAGTTTGTATGGGATACAAGTTTTTTTTAAAGCTAGGAACTTGAAACTTTGTTAGAAAATATTAAAATAAAATAAACGAAAACTAATTTCAGCGTTTTTGAAAATTCATCCCCTAAGGTGGTAAAAAAGGGGTTGAAAGTTTGTATGGAGATCAAGTATTTTTTTGAGCGCGGGACTTGAATCTTTGTGTAAAAGCATACTATTAGAATACAAGAAAAGTCATTTCAGCGTTTTCAAAAATTCGACCCCTAAAAGGGTAAAAAAGGGGTTTAAAGTTTGTATGGAGATCAAGTATTTTTTTGAGCGCGGGACTTGAATCTTTGTGTAAAGGCATACTATTAGAATACAAGAAAAGTTATTTCAGCGTTTTCAAAAATTCGTCCGCTAAAAGGGTTAAAAAGGGGTTGAAAGTGTGAATCGATTACAAATTCCTTGAAACTTCTTATTAAGGCATATACAATAATAACAAAATAACATTAATTTAACGTCATCAAAGATTCAACCTCTAAGGGGGTTAAAAGGGGGATGAAAGTTCGTCTTGGGGTTCAAATTTAATTTTAAGCTAGGAACTTTAAACTTCGTAAAAAGTTATGCAAATAAAATGGAACAAAAGTAATTTCAGCGTTTCTGAAAATTCATCCTCTTAGGTGGTAAAAAGGGGGTTGAAAGTTTGTATGGAGATCAAACCTTTTCTTGAGCGTGGGACTTTAAACTTTGTTTAAAGGCATATAATTAAAATACAAGGAAAGTGATTTCAGCGTTTTCAATAATTCGTCCCCTAAAATGGTTAATAAGGGTTGAAAGTTTGATTCCATTACAAATTCTTTGACTAAGGCATATATAATAATAACAAAGTAACATTAATTTAACGTCATTATAAATTCAACCTCTAAGAGGGTTAAAAGGGGGATGAAAGTTTGTCTCGGGGTTCAATTTTAATTTTAAGCTAGGAACTTGAAACTTTGTAAATAGGTATTAAAATAAAATAAAAGAAAACTGATTTAAGTGTTTTTGAAAATTCATCCCTGAAACTGGTAAATAAGGGGTTGAAACTTTGAATGGAGATCAAACCTTTTTCTGAGCGCGGGACTTTAAACTTTGTATTAGTGCATATAATTAGAATACAAGAAAAGAAATTTCAGCGTTTTTGAAAATTCAGCCCTGAAGGCGGTGAAAAGGGGTTGAAAGTTTGTATGAAGATTAAAAAAAATTTTGAGTGTGGGACTTGAAACTTTAAATAGAGGCGTATTATTAGAATACAAAAAAAGTGATTCAGCGTTTTTGAAAATATATGTAGCCCTGAAGATGGTGAAAAATTGGGCAAGTGCGAGTCCGACTCGCGCATGAAGGGTTCCGTACCTATATATATATCTATAACAAGTTTGTTGTATGGGAGCCCCCCTTAAATATTTATTTTATTTTATTTTTAGTATTTGTTGTTATAGCGGCAATAGAAATACATCATCTGTGAAAATTTCAACTGTCTAGCTATCACCGTTCTTGAGATACAGCCTGGTGACAGACGGACGGATGGACGGACGGACAGCGAAGTCTCAGTAATAGGGTCCCGTTTTTACCCTTTGGGTACGGAACCCTAAAAAGGGGTTCAATGTTTGGAATGGAATGGAGATCAAACCTTTTTTTGAGCGCCGGACTTGAAACTTTGTATAAAGGCATATAATTAGAAATCAAAAAAAGTAATTTCAGCGTTTTTGAAAATTCAACCCCTGAGGCGGTAAAAAGGAGGTTGATAGTTGTATTGAGATCAAACATTTTTTTGAGCGCAGGACTTGAAACTTTGTATAAGGGCATATTATCAGAATACAAGAAAAGTGAATTCGTTTTCGAAAATTCAGCCCAGAAGGTGGTGAAAAAGGGGTTGAAAATTTGTTTGAAGATCAAATATTTATTTTGAGTGCGGGACTTGAAACCTGAGTTCATAATGATTCCGAGTAATTAGAGCAATTTAGCCGAAAAAAAAACTAAAAAGAGGCCAAGAGCGAGTCGAACTCGCGTACGAAGTTCGGTACCATTACGTATAAAATGGCAAAAAAAACACGTTTATTGTATGGGAGCAGCACTTCAATATTTATTATTATTTATTTTTTGTTGAATTACAGTAACCAACATCAAAATCATCAACTTGCAAAAAAAGAAAAGTAATTTCAACATTGTTTAGATCTGAAAATAATATAATAAAGATGTAAACTGTTCAAGATAAGATTCCACGCGGACGAAGTCGCGGGCAACAGCTAGTTTATATATATAGATTAATAGCACTTCGACCCAAAGTAACCATGCCCTATTAGTTATTAACAGCCATCATTATAAAAATCTTGTAACAATCTGCTTTCGATATGCCAAACGACTTAAATAGCGATGGATTAAGTAGTTTTTATGAACATAATAATTAATTTTATTAATGGAACCCGTTATAATCAACCTAGTAATTTATGATTTTTTTCAAAACATTAGGTACAGTTTCATTGATTTACTAATCTGACAAAAGAGTATAAACAGATTCGGTTACAGCACAGTGCCACAGAATAGAGATACACAGCGCTAAAAGTAAATGGTCCTGGGACGTAACCGTTAGCACATCAAGTGTTTGAAAAGCTAATGTTCTAAAATAGTAGATGGTTTAACAAGGGGCTAAAATAAGCCATTGTGCGAGTACAAATTTAAAACAGTTCATGCATCCGGCTGAATTCAAAATTAACTCAATTGTAATTGTAAATGTGCCGGAAAATAGAATTTCTTTTCTTATGCATATTTTTCATTAATGTGAAATTCGCGACATTACTGCGTGCCGGAAGTGGGCCCGGAACCGGAATCGGCGGAGTGCCGCGCTTCCGGTTGTGCTTGAGACAAACTTATGTGACGGAACTTGAGAAACTTCAAGTTGTTTGCCTTTGTGCCGCGGAAGGAAAGGAAATGTTACTATATGAAATAAATTCGCATGTGCGTATGCGTGGTACCGTTCATTTTAATAGAGTTTTAACAGAATCAAATATAGATTTGGGATATTGATACCAAAGTGGATTCTGAAAAGCATAATTGTATACTAAGTTATAGCCCAAAAGGGTGTTTTTCAGCCCACGCCATTATTACAGATTTTTAGTGGTATTCATTTATTTTACTGGCAACGACAAATTTTTGGTAATTGACGTTGAAAGTCAGTGAATGTCACTGATGTAAACAAAGAGCAAACAGGACTAAATATACCACAAATTTCAAGTAATTTTTGCATAATAAAAGTCAAGTAGTGATGAAGGTAGTTTTTTTATATATTATATTCAGTATTTATTTTGCAAGTAGAACGAAGGATTGAGCAGCATTTCAGTTAACAATGTTTTGAATTTGATTAATGTCAAATTCTTGACAAATCACTGCTAACGTTTAATAATTCAAATTATATGACACATAATTGAAATACGCTACAATTTAAACGCTCACCAAAATGGCTTTTATACCCTAAAACTAAATTCCAAGTAAAATTAATTATCTCCATATAAATTAAACCCAGAGTGGGTTATACAGAGCTCCCTAAACTAAATCATTTTGTATTCCAAAATTAATATACATTACACCAGAATAATTTTACGTTGAGTCCGTTTATCTTTTTGCTTCCCAAAATGGATTTTTTGCTCACCAAATATTGTTTTCATAAAACATCAAAACTATTACCAAAAACCGGCCAAGTGCGAGTCGGACTCGCGCACCGAGGGTTCCGTACAAACACTTTCCATCCCTAAGTGTTTAAGTTAAGTTTGCACCTGGTATGTATAGCGCCCCATATAAATTAGGTGCAAACTTGCAGAGTTAGGTATTAAAAAAAAACTACTTACTAGATCTCGTTCAAAACAATTTTCGTTGGTAGTTTTTATAGTAATGTACATCATATGTTTTTTTTAGATTTTTCATTTCCTTATTTTAGAAGTTAGAGGGGGGGGGACCAACTTTTTTCCACTTTGGAAGCGTCTGTCACGCAAACTATTCGGTTTAGAAAAAAAATATTTTAGAAACCTCGACATCATTTTTGAAGACCTATCCATAGATACCCCACACGTATGTGTTTGATGAAAAAAAAAAAATTGAGTTTCAGTTCTAAGTATGGGGAGCCCCCATTATTTATTATTATTTTTTTATTTTTGCATCAAAATCTTAATGCGGTTCACAGAATACATCTACCTACCAAGTTTCAACAGTATAGCTCTTATAGTTTCGGAAAAAAATGGCTGTGACATACGGACGGACAGACAGACAGACAGACATGACGAATCTATAAGGGTTCCGTTTTTTGCCATTTGGCTACGGAACCCTAAAAATTGCAGTCTATTTTGCTTTAGTGTAATCAAATTATCTAACCTTTAGTCAAAATATATTACTGTCAATCTAAAATTATTATTGCACAGCAAATAAAATAAATGCCTAGCAAAAATTGTACTGCAGATAATTAGAAAATACAAATCAGCACGACATTACTTTCAACTTTTTAAAGAACCCAGTAGGTTAGGTTAGGTTTGTTTCATAATTATTCTAAAAAATAAAGAGTTTTTGAAAAAAAATAGTGTTTCAGCTAGGCAACCATCTAATCCTGATCACCTTTCAGAGCAGATCCGACTCGGCCGGGTTAGGTTAGGTTAGTTTTTTTTTTATATCCCTAAGAAACGCTCCATAATGTGCGGTAGTCATTATTAGCTATGCATTACTTAAATATGATTTACTTTTAAATAAATAGATGCACGCCACAAATATAAATTGTAATATATTTAGTAATATTTTGAGGGAAATATTTGCTGTGCAATCAGTAATTTTGATATAAATTTTGATTATTTTTGCATAGAAAAAGGTTTTTTTTGATGTGCGTTTAAATACTACCCGTAATTGAAACCTCAATATTTATTTATTAATTTTAGGGTATAAAAGCCATTTTGGTGAGCATTTAAATAGTAGCGAATATTTATTTAAGTACTATATCATATATTAATTGAATGCATAAAGTGATAAACAAGTTACTTGTGTTTGGGGTACGTAGCAATATGTTTGGTATAACAAAAAATTTCATGGTCAGCAGTAAGTTTTTTGCCTCAGCAAAAATGACTAAAATGGAAGTAAATATAAAATATTGGTGACATCCATTTAACAATAATATAGATTATTTGGTCTGAAATTAACTTTAACGGTGTTCACATATTTTTATAGCATGTAAGAAAAAGAAATATTAGCTTTATTTATACAATAGTTTGTGATACACTATTTGATGAGCATTCATCCGTTTTGGCAAGCATTAAGAATTTATTGGAAGTAATTTATCAACATATTTGGTAGGCGTTTAAACACAAGCCATTGAAATATAAAAGCTGTTTGTAGCGCCAATATCCCTGTTGCAATGCAAGCGGGACACAAAACATCGGTCAGAGTATCTATCACAATGCTACGACAATCATGGGATGAATGATCTTATATAGCAGGCCAGGCTTCAGTGGGTCTCATTAAATTCTCCTAGAATTTAACCGGTCAACGACTGGTCGCTGGTCAACTATAGAGTCGTCCTAGACATCTAGTTATGCTAATATAATGTCTATATATGTCCGACTTCATTTTCGTATAAAGCAAAAATTCTTTGGTAGACCTTCTAGGCAATCTAAAGCTGTACAAAAAAGGATCGTACGAAATAAGGTCTAGGGTCTCTGCCTGTCGTAAAAACGAAAGAAGGGTTATAGGGGTCGCGAATTTCGGTAACCGGGGGTTTGTGTACTCGGTTTATAACTACGCAGTTGACAAATACTATCAACCTCCGGAAAAACCGGCCACAGGCATGGTGCGAAGACTTTGCCAGGCATACATATTCTCTTCGGTTGCTGTGATTTATTGATGTTGTCAGGCGTAATCAGTAATATCTAAGTAATTCAGAATGGTCAAAGTGGATCTTAATATATCTCGGCTTTGGAATAGGAATTCCTTAAAATCTATAGTAATGCGAACTCGTGTTTAATTAACAAAAACAATCACATTGTATGACATCCCGAAATAACTGGTTTATGTAGGTATTTTATAGGTGTGAAACATAACTAAATATTGGACAAACAAAGTACAAATTGTGAGATACCCAAAGGCATGCCCTTCCTGTCAACTATTATACCACTAAACAGTTTTTATTTTGAGATTCACGTAAACGTTTGCGGCGTTTGTATACTATATTACCTTACGAGTATATTTGGCGCTTAAGACATGTATGAAAATAAATTTTAATTATGTAAGATAAATGGTGCAACTGGAGTCTTGTGAAATAGATGTTTAAATGTGGTCATGTCTGAGGTTCTTTGTGGCGATGGGTGATCGTTATACTTGATAGTTCTTATATTTATTGATTGATCTGATTCCTTGATTTTGTACATACAGTTAGATGCCCGTAGTTTTTAACACAAATGGGAGTGTTAGACAGAATTAGGGAAGTCCAAAGATCTTTAAATTCTCTAACCGTCGCCGTTTTATTGTTACAGATCGCACACCATGAGCGGCAACTAAGACCCAACAACACAAACATATCAAACCATGCACTGATAGCTCTTAGTTAAAATACGCTAAACTATATACAAACGTACTTAGACTTATAAGTTGTGAGTGGGGGGCGACCCCTGGCGAAGGTGGAGGAAGAACCGAGCGCGCTGCTCGGCCGGCTGCAGGCCTTGCGGGGGAGCGCGGCGTCGCCTGCCCGCGTGGCCAGCTCCATCAGGGGCTACCTGACCAACAAGGTCGGGTCCTTGCAGCTGAGAGACACAGGTCAGTACGTCATGGGTCTATGTCATCTGTGTTCTTTTACGACCTGATGCACCGTAGAGAGTAAATAGCACTTAGTAGCAAACCGTCTATGTCATGGGTTTTTATCGTCTGTGTTCTTTGGCGACCTGATTTACCTACCTTAGAGAGTAAAGAAGTCAGTAGGCGCTCCAGTTTCCTTTTCTCCGGAAAATGAACTCCGCCATTTCCACTACAAGAACGCCGATTCAAAATACTAAAGCTGTAGGTAATCATGCCGCTAACTGAAAATGTTTGGTCATTGTACTGGTACGAGTAGTTAAAACTTACAGAGACCTCCTTCCGTCTCTTCTTCATTCTCCTAAACCAGTATTCCTATGTACTTGGGGCTCAGCCCTCTTCGTCCGCATCCTCCACTGAACACGTTTTTTTGCGACGTTGGTGTCAATTTGAGGTTTTTGAGCTCTTTTTTGCCAAGTGGTGGGTGCTGCTGACCCGTCTATTGCTTTCTTATATATTCGTTTCCCTCTTACCTATCATTTATTTGAATATGTCCCTCCGTCTTAGTCATAGGTCATTATGCCTTAATTTACTAACGCAAAATTATGTCTATAGGTGTAATTTTGGTAAAATTTTACCGGCATGAGAAATATTTAAAGACAAAATCTAAAATATAAGGAAAGCCGTTGCTTTTTAACTACGGATACTGTCCCTCTCACATCATCCTGCCAATGTGCTCTAAATTATGTATTGGAAAACTGGATCGTAACGTAACCGCCACAACTTATGTTAAGCAATCGAGGTCATCACTTATGTGACTAAGCCATCGTGTACAGTGGAGTCTTAGTTGTGACCTTTAGGTTACGTAACCAAACGTCGCAGTATGGCGCCGCATCGGACGTCGTGACGTCGTTCCGCTCTGCAACCCTTTGACTGCTATTTCTGTACCTGAGTGCCAATTCACACGGGTTTTCTTTGACGTGCGATTTTACTGCTTGAAGACTACTTTTATTTAAAACAATATATATATATATTTTTAATAAATGTCGGACACCCTTACACAAATCAATCTAGTCCCACAGTAAGCTCTAGTATGCTTGTGTTATGGACACTAGACGACGATAAACATACTTATATAGATAAATACATACTTAAATACAAATAATATCCATGACCCAGGCACAAATATTCGAGCTCATCACACAAATATTTGCCCTTGCTTTATTGTACTAACTTATACGCGAATTAAATGACGTTTCCTCACAAAGCAAAAAAATAAATAAATCGAATGAGGTTGGACTATTGCATTACTATTGCCTTCATCATTCGTCGAATTTTTCAGTAGCTGAATCTTATTTTCCTCGGTTTCCGCATTAAAATTAAAACATTTATATAAAACAATACAATTAAGGAGGGTCCAATAACAAATAATAAATATTCATACGCGATACAATCCGTTTCAATTGTTTTATTCTCAGTACATCGTGAGTGGGTTTTGATTTTATAGTCAATCATCGAAATTTTGTTTTGGCGCGAAATTTGCTATAAAAACTTTTCTTCTGATATTGTTTATATACTCAGCCTCTAATAGAAAAAAATAACATTGATACCTCTGAGCTCAAAATATTAGACATCTCCTAGCGTTATTCAGACTCATACCGACAATAATAACAACGTTACACCATGTCAAACAAGTCATAAATAGAAACACACATCGCCCCCATAAGGGCGGCCACACTGAACCTTATTCCCCTGCGTTACGGCCGCGTGCAGCTAACAAGAAGCAAATATTTGCAGGCGCCGAGCAAACCGGGCGGGTCAAACAAAGGAGCAGCCCTGTTTGAGGAGCCTTTGTTGATTAAATAATGAAAAATGTCATTTACTTTGAGGTTTAGCGCCAAATCTGTCTTTTAGTTTATTGTATGTACAAAGATTTGGAATTATAGGTATGGATTTTTAGTAAAACTGGGGCTTTGATCAAGGTAAAATTATTGACCGTAGTGTCAGATTCCCATTTAATGTCTTTTGGTGTCATCATCCCATCCCATCTGATATCATCATATCAGCCGAGAGACGTGATAGTGGACCTGGCACTACTGAACAAAGGCCTCCTACAACGTGTTCACGAACAAAGGCTTCCCGCGAACCGTCCCGTCGCGAACGGACATTCACCTGGTTGGGGCCTCTCCACGCTGTGTCTTCCGGTACGTGGACTACGCGGTCACCACTCAAGAACCTTTCTGTTTCAATGACCAGTGGTTCTACGAACAATGTGTAGTTAATTTTGTAGGCTACCTACATTTAGAAAATGGTTCATAATATCATTTATTAGTACAAAATAAAGTCTAAACAATACAACTTAAGATACTTACAATAAAACTATACTAAAAATTAAACTAAACTCGAACATAATAAACTTAAACTAAATCTAAAAAAAAAAGAAAATTAATTGTAGGTTACATCCATACTATACTATATAAACTATATAATATTATAAATGCGAAAGTGTGTCTGTCTGTCTGTCTGTCTGTCTGTTACCTCTTCACGCTTAAACCGCTGAACCGATTTAGATGAAATTTGGTATATAGATAGTTTTCGTCCCGGGGAAGGACATGATACTTTTCATCCCGAATAAATGTAGTGTTCCCGTGGGATGAGCGGGTAACACCGCGGGGCACAGCTAGTTTTGAAATAATTCCTTCCGAGAATATCTAGTCTCGAAATGAGTTTCGAAATAAATTAGGTAATTTAGGAAAACGGCGCGATATTCCGTCGGATTTTATGAAATAAATTACTTTTCCATATTTCGAAAGCCGCTGAAATCCAATTATCGCCTTGCTGACAAAGTTTTAGTGATTTAATTACATTTCAAATTGTTTCCAATGCTATTTTCTATTTATTAAGTTGAGACGAATATTTCATTTACCTACCTAAATAATTGCGAAAAGATTCATTCATCTAGGATCTACTAAATTATTATTGCTATTTTGGTGCATTGAGCAGTGTTATTTAATTAAAATAAATCAACTTATTAAAATTAGATTAATAATAAGAATAAAATATTGTCAAATATAATAGTTAATTATAATCCATTCTTAATATTATAAATGCGAAAGTGTGTCTGTCTGTCTGTTACTTCTTCACACTTAAACCGCTGAACCAATTTAGATGAAATTTGGTATGGAGAGAATTTGAATCCCGGGAAAGGACATAGGATACTTTTTATCTTTCCATGCAAACGAAGTCGCCCGCAAAAGTTAGTCATAAAGTAACGTAAAATTACGTGTAAAATGCCATATTTTGCCAATAAAAGACTGAATCTGATTTAAATTGACGTACAATTCTAAACAAGCTCTTTTGCTTATTATATTAGTTAAGGGAAACTCCAAGTTCCCTTTTTTGTAAGTTTCGCAGCAAAATGCTCTACTACAGTAGCTATACAAAATAAATAAGTTTCTCACCACTATCAATCCAAACTTCCGCCCATAACACAAGCCATAATTGACAGAAATTGATACGGTTGTCAATTATCGTTACCTCATCATAGTTCCGAACTTCCCCCTAATTGCATCAATTACGGTTCAGCCACGGGGACGGAGTTGCTTGATTTCTGTAATTTTTCTCTTGTAAGACGAGAGGGTAATTAGGAGAGTTAGGGATGAATTAGGGTTATTATGTTATAGGTTAATAGGCAAATCTCTTTTTTACGTCGTTTGATAGAAGCTTAGCTATTATAAAAATAAAAAAAAAACTGTTTCATCGTTTTAGTCCAGAAAAATTTTAATCGCGGGTGTTACCCGCTCATCCCACAGGAACACAATTTTTTTTTTTCGGAATAAAAAATAGCCTTGTACGCTGTTGTCATACCAAAATTTGTCCAGCCGTTTGAGCCGTGAAGAAGTAACAAACATACACGTGAACACACAGGCACACTGTCAAACTTTGTATAATATTAGTGTGATTTTTTGGCCAATCTGCCCTTACTACTCGTATTGATACAATTTGTCAACAGATTTACTCATTCTATCCATGAATCAAAGCGTGGTAGGTAATGGGGTTGACTTGACGTTATTTTTAATATAGATAATTTTTGTTCAGTGTTACCATGGGTGACCCCAGTACAAATGCCATCAGTACCTATCCGACAAAAAATGGCTAAACATCCCCTTTTTACCCTCCCGCTGGCATATTCGGCTCGACGTGGGCTAAGTACGTTTCGGCATAACTTTCTCCATACATTTAGATAACACGGTAACGTAGGGGAGAGTGGGGTGGACGGGCACTCCTGGGATATGAATATTTGATGCCGACGGGCTCGGCGTACCCGGTACAGTCCGACGCGTATTGTGCTCGGAGATGGGATATGTTTGAATCAAGGTAAAAAATGGAGGGTAAAGCGGTTATTGGTCGTGTTGGATGTTTACCTAGGTAAAGGTAGAGGTAACTTGAGTTTTGTTGAGAAATGTAAATTGGATTTTTCCCTAGAATTTTGTCAAATTGAATTTGTTTAAAAAAGTCCGGTTGCCAAAAAATTACCAGATTTTATTTACGTAATTTTTTTAAATGTGTCAGACTGTAAAAACCATGTCAATTGGCGGACAACAGCCGGTGGCGACTTAGTATACCAATTAACCATAGTTAGGATACTAATGAGGAACCCATCAAAATTTGTATTAAAATGAGTTTACTTCTGTTTGCTTGTAACAGCGCTCTTTTTATATCAGGATCGGAGGTTTAAAACAAACCCAACCTATTGAGAATCGTAGACGCTATTTTGAAAACTTCAAATAATCTTAACTACCAATGTAATCAAAATATCCAGGCGTTTTACACAAAGTAACTGTACACGAGAATGGTATTCGACAGTGAAATGCAAATACGGGAAGCTAAGGTGCGCTCCCCCAGTGCAGGGGTCGTGGTATATTTATTATTTATGTTAGCCTCCGGGCGTGATGTATCGATTTGGTCTAGAGGTCTAGTAACAATACCTACCAACTGACAGTTATGTTGGTCGTATTACAGAAGAAAAAGGCACAGAAGCATTTCAACCGCCGTTCCCGAGTAGTGATATTTTGTCCTTTTGAATTTTTGGGTCTAACCTTTTTGAGGTCTGTCAAAACTGGTAAATATGGTTAATCCCAGTCAGTTACTTATAAAGACGAGTATAGGATTTTGGTTTAAATTAAGAATCAGTCATGTCAGATAAATGTATTTATAAAATGATATGCCACTTCTCTGCAACCCGCCACTAAACACACAACAATTTTATTGTATTCGGTTCCAAAAATAATCCAAATTATATCCGACATATTTTAAATAATTCTGAGGACCTTAGTTGTCCTGTTTCACTTGTACTTAGTAACAATGTAATAAAATCTTGGAAGCTTGTCAGAGTTGGAAGGATTTGAAATCGGATATAAAGTTTTGTTACAATTTTGAACTCAGGATAAAACCAGAAGGTGGATCTTTCAAACTCAAAATTGAGCCCTTGAGTTTGAGTACCGAAACATTACCTTTTGAAAATAAAAAATAATACATACATATGTGTATACTATTTGTATAGTATACACATATGTATGTATTATTTTATATTGCAATAATAGTTTACAGCACTCCAACCCAATTCCCTCCGTCGGTTTTTACGGCACTCCCGGGAGCGAAGTTTCCCTGGTCACGGCACCACGGAGGTTATAAGCTTCGTGTTCAAATTCTACAATATAGAGTGCGTTAAAATTATTCTATGATTTATTTAGACTGCGCTTTGGGCACCTTTCCAAATGAGAATACAATTTATTTGTACTTCTAAGCGATAGGATTATCTTTAGCCACTCAGTTGATTTTGGTAACTACATTTTTTATATAAATAGAGTCCAACTCCAAATTCGAAGCAATTGAGTAGATAGGATAGTATGCGATTTTTTATTTATTTAATATGGCACTGATCCATTGCATTTTTACAACCCTAAGGACTTAGGTGACGGGAAAACAATATGCTTCTGGATAAGGAAAAGATGCAAAAAATGTTTATACGTGAGTGATCGTGAAATAGAACCTCACTATTATTATGTATAGCAGTTCCACCTTCACCTTCTATTTGAGTAATAACTACTAGCCCAAATTGTTTTATTACGTAGTATTAAGTGCTTAAATTGGAATACTTGTTAGGTTTTTTTTTCGCGAGCAACCTTCAAGTTTTAAAGTTAATTTTTTTTTCTCACCAATCAACCACAACTCCTCCTAAATGCTTTGTTTCATTCGACAAGCTCCTTCACAAAAAGCGACTCTAATCGGTACCCTAAACTTGTAAAGATCTTTTGTCAAAGCAGTACTAAACCAATTGTTCCGGTTCAGAGTCTGACAAACGTTCTGTTATTGCTCAGAACGCATTTGTCGAATATCCCATTTTATCACAAAATACATAAGACGTTTCAGTCGCGAGTGGCAGCATTGTGCGCCACCAAACACACTTAATCCTACTTTTAATGAACACCCCGCTCGCCCCTTACATTTATTGCCATTGTACCACAGTGCGGGGAGGAAGGGGTGATATGAAATTTCTGGTTGCACGCCGAGGGGAAAGTGGGCTTAATTTTTTGTTAAAACTTAGACGTGTTCGGAATTTATTTGTTTTTAATTAACTGGGGTGCAGTTAATGTTTAATTTATTAAAGGGAAAATGATGAAATATATTTTTCGTATACCTTTATTTGTAGAACAACTTTCTTTTTCATACCTACGGAGATGGGTTGTATTGTAATGTATAAGCAACTAAATATTTTCTAGTTATGTCTACCTACATACTTAACGGTTATTGGGAGAGATTTATGCTGTCACTTTAATAAGTATACTTTATACTTTTACTTTATGTTCCATTGTCTTGCTTGATACGATATAGTATTTATAAAAAAATGTATGGGTACTACCCGTTCATGTACCCAACCAAATATCTTCTGGGAACACTCGGCTACAACTCACTAGAGGTTAGGCGAAAGTTTTGTTTGCTGACTACCGCATGTCGAATCCTGCGCGGCAAGTCCGACTTAATGTTGACAAATAAAAACATGTTTCTCTTGGTAACCAACGTCAACACAATTTGATAGATTGGACTCGGTTACTAATAAAATTGGCGTAGAAATAAACAATTTGTTCGGGTAAAAGGATACGTTTCAAATATTTTGCAGGGAAAATGAATTAGCGTTTTATGTAAGCCTTTGGGTTTCTATAACCGGGGGTAGTAGGTAACCAGACCAGCTATGGCCAGGTAACTCAAGCTGCTGTTTTAGAGCACTCTGTTATTACTTTATAGCGTTTTTGTAAAAAGCTATTTCAACGAAGTTACTGATACCTACCTATTTATTATTAAGTGTTTTTTTAAGTGCTTGGGTACCCAATTTTTCTGTATTGTGTCATCCGATTATTTTTATCGATTAAAATCAACTGGATGGCCATACGAAAGCTCCCTCCAAAAATTTGTTCACGTTTATGTTAGTTATCTATGAATATCATAAATATGCGGGTTGGACGTGTTGAGGTTTAATTGTACTTATCCGTAAAATAATTATTTTTCAAACAGAGTATTACATCCAAATGTGTATAACAAAACTTCCCCAGCTACCCGCAAACCATTCCAAATTTAGAACTACATCACGAACGCAGGGGAGAGCGGGGCCGGCCGGACAGGAAACTGTTAGTTACGGCGATAAATGGTCCTCGGGCCAGAGGGCGCTGATGGCGATGCGGATGCAATCTCAATCCGGGGCAATGCAACAACAAAACAGCTCAAGTAGTCACATTTTATCTACATTTGTGCTGTTTTGAATTTGAATGTGTGGCGCGAGGAAGCAAAATAGCATAATTGGAAGTACCTATTTCGTTCGTGGACGGTTCTGACGCAGCATTAATTCCGGAAAATTGCGTGCGTTTTGGGACCCTTTACTATGTTATCAGTGAATTGCAAGTCATTATGATATGTGTTGTAATTGTAATTATAATACGACGCTAATTATATAATATGCATATAAATATATCTTCTTCAAGAAATGAATTATTACGTGCATATTCGTTTTGAAAATTACACTGACTTTCTACTGGCTACACTATTATTTTAAATAATATTTAAAGTGTAAAGTAAAAGATGAAATAGAGACAATAATTATAACACGATAATTGTGTTGGACGAAATATGACATATTTATGGTGTATGTTACAATCTTCCTCTGATTTCGAGTATCCAAAAAACGACATTAATTAATAATAACGACATTAATTAATCAAAAGTCATTATATCCCGTCTATCGATGTAAACATTATCATACGGCTCATACCACTCATTAAACAATAACGACGTCCCATTTCCGCTTCCTCTTTATAAATATTGTGGTAAGATTTCAAGAGTAGGTAATCCTACACCCAAAATAAATAACAAACAAAAAATCTATACATACTACACAATACAATTCGTTTATATACGTTCGCCTGCTTTTCTTGTGTTTTAGGATTCCGTTGCCAAAATGCCTGAAAAGGTCCCATTATTGAAATTTGCTGTCGCGTAGGTAAACCGTCTCTCCGTGAATCCGTTTGTCTCAATATAATGAAATTGTTACAGGAAGTATGTATATCATCATGGCTGTTGCAATAAAAATACCAAAGGGATGCCCTTAAAAGGAACAAACACCTTCCTTTTATGTATATGGGGATCCCTTCGGTGAACGTGAGTCCAATACGAAACGCGTCGTATGTGAGTCCGATTCGCACTTAGCTGATTTTTCCAAACAGATATTTCATACCCATGTCCCCCAATTACAAATCCTTTCCATCCGTCTCGCTAGTCACAACCGTGGCGCTTGCGGCGCGCGGCACGTGCCCCACTCGCCCCAGCATCCCCTTATCGAGATCGCTTTGCGTAATTTGACACTTGTAGTATGTCCGTTCCGACGCTTGTGCGTTTCTGCCTCACTTCCCCTGCTTATCGAGATTGTTTTGACAATTTCGTTTGATGTTCGTATCATGATTAAGGGAGGAAGTGTGCTGAGTGTTATGATATTCTGTTTACGTCTCATTTCAGATAGGGAAGCCTGTAATTTGAAATACTCGTTTCTACTGTGTCTCGTCAACAAACAATAAAAAAACAGAAAAAAGAATAATAAGTTTATTTTATACCTACTTACTGACACAATACGTTAGTAGAACTTATTACAAAATGAATTCTAAATACAAGTATATCTAAAAAGGCCTCAAAAGGTATAAAGCGAACTCTTAATTATCCTACTTTTTATAATAACGAGATAGGAAATAGCGATAGTTATAACCACTAACCAGTAGGGCGAGTAGGCGTTATCGTATACTACACTTGACTGAACTTTATTTTATTTATGTCAACTAGTAAAACTTAAGTTGAATTAGAAATCATCTTAGATCGGTAACTTTGAGTCTTTATCAACCACTTATTTAGTTTGTTGAAAAAGCTCACCAGTTTTGGCTTTCTTTTCACCTGTTCGTGTGTGATGAAGAAGCTAACAAAGGACCATGCTTGAAACTGGTAACTGTACTTGAAAAGTTAAAACTGTGGTATAAAAGTGCAACGTTATAATTTTTCAGCCATTCTAGTCAGCAGTATAACTTAAATTTGTTCCGTTCAAGTCAAAATACGCTTCCACATCCCCCAATTTCAAATGCAGGGTCTATTATGATGTTCCGAAATTCCATCGAGTATCGTTTATCGACGAATATGTTACACGGCCTATTAGGCGCGAATGGTCGGGCCATAAAACTGTCGGATGTTATCGGCGGTATTTTTACAAGTAGCCCCATTAGTAGCAAATCATCTCGCGGGGAGGAACGAGCGAATTATGGAAGCAATACATAGTTACGAGGGAAACAAGATGTTTCTTGATTTTGGAGTGGATTAAGGGGTCATCCATAAATTACGTCACACGAATTTCATGATTTTTTGCCCCTCCCCCCGTCCTTGTCACAGCTGGTCACATTTGGGAGACTCCCCCCCTCCCTAGTGTGACGTCACATATTTTGCAAATTTACATTTAGATATTATTGAATGAAAACAGCGGTTCCGAAATCGGTTTTATTTCCATTTTTTTTTTATAAAATTAACATCAAATCAAACAATTAACAAAACAAAAAACGACGATAGTAGAGCGAGTGGTCGACAAAACAATTGGTATCTTATATTTACACAGATATAGTTGTATGTTTTTGAGGTTTTCGTAAAGTAATAGTTTAAAGTTCGTGTTTTAACACTTATAATAGATTTTTAAATGTGACGTCACGAAATTTAGGACCCCTCCCACCCCCTTGTCACACTTCGTCGACCCCCTCCCACCCCCTTAACGTGTGACGTAATTTATGGATGGCCCCTAAGCAGTGAGCTATATGTTTTTGTTTTCAGAGAAAATGGGAAAGTATTTACTGCGAGGGTGACTCGGATGCGGGCTTATCGTATGGCCACTAATAAAAATAAGGGTACAATTTAAATGCTCACCAAAATGGCTTTTATACCCCCAAAACTAAATACCAAATAAATTGAATTGCCTCCATTTAATATAAATTCACTCTAAACAGTGCTCCCCAAATTAAATCATTTTGTATACCAAAATCGATATACATTACACCAGAATAATTTTATGTTGAGTCAGAATATCTTTTTGCTTCCCAAAATGGATTTTTTTGCTCACCAAATACTTATTGTTTTCATAAAACATCAAAATTATTACCAAAAAATATCTTTTTGCTTCCCAAAATGGATGTTTTGCTCACCAAAATGGATGTTTTACTCACCAAATATTGTTTTCATAAATTAGTGTTTCAGCTAGGTAACCATCTAATCCTGATCACCTTTCAGAGCAGAGCCGACTCGGCCGGGTTAGGTTAGGTTAGTTTTTTTTTTATATCCCTAAAAAACGCTCCATAATGTGCGGTAGTCATTATTAGCTATGCTATATCAATTTGAAATTTTCTCCATACAAATCGTTTTTATTTTCGATATTTTCCGAATTTGACCGAATTTTCGGACAAGATTTTAGATTCATATTTTTGAGCCCCGAGAGCCCCCCGATACCGAGTTTTAGCCGCCTCGCACCAATTTGAAATTTTGAAAAAAAAATCGTTTTTTTTTCGATATTTTCTGAATTTGACCGAATTTTCGGACAAGATTTCAGATTCATATTTTTGAGCCCCGAGAGCCCCCCGATACCGAGTTTTAGCCGCCTAGCACGAATTTAGAAATTTTGAATCGTTTTTTTTTCGATATTTTCCGAATTTGACCGAATTTTTGGACAAGATTTCAGATTCATATTTTTGAGCCCCGAGAGCCCCCCGATACCGAGTTTTAGCCGCCTAGCACCAATTTGAAATTTTGAAAAAAAAAAAGTCGCCATCTTGATTTTTTTTTCCACAAGTAACAACCAATCTTTAAAAACAAAACCTGCTTTTTGTCAAACCAGCCAGCTGTGTGAATGACCTTGTTGTTGAAACAAAAAAAAAGTTACTTTGCAGGCCTAGGCCTGAAAAGCAGTATGAAATCCCTTTACAGTCTTCTCGAGTTGTTGCGCCCAAAAAGCGATACTTCCGAGCCTATTTTAAGGAACGTAAAGACATTTCATTGGATGTTTGAGAAAAAGCCATTTTGGTGAGCATTTAGTTTTTTGCCTCAGCAAAAATGACTAAAATGGAAGTAATAATATAAAATATTGGTGACATCCATTTAATAGTAATTTAGATTATTTGGTCTGAAATTAACTTTTTAGGTGTGCATATATTTTTATAGGATGTAAGAAAAAGAATTATTTGCTTTATTTATTTATAGAATAGTTTGGGGTACACTATTTGGTGAGCATTCATCCGTTTTGGTGAGCATTAAGAATTTATTGGTAGTAATTTATCAATATATTTGGTAGGCGTTTAATCATATTTGGTAGGCGTTTAAACCCAAGCCTAAAAATAATAATTCGATAAGCGAAAAAATATCCGAAGCTTCATTTGTCCGAATGCATCATCATTCCGAATTTTCATTATTTCGAAAACCATGTTCTGATGAAATATTTAGTTTTTTTTTTGGGATATCATATAACCTTAACCTAACCTAATATGCTAATTATAATAGGTAATATTATGAGACCCATGGCGAAAATGATCGTTTCGCGTTACTTCACTTTTCACATTCGGAATATTGATGGTTTCTGCCAAAATAAACTTCTGAATTTTTGAGTGATCCCCAGTTTTCTGCTTATGAACTCTCCTATGGAATCACTACCAAAGATGTTACACGAGATATTAGGCGCAAATCGGTCGGGCCATAAAACTATCGGATGTTATCGGCGATAGCTTTACAAATAGGCATTAGCCGCAAATCATCTCGCGGGGAGGGGAGCGTTTACGAGCGAATTATGGATGCGATACCAAGATGTTACCCTCCTTAATATGCTGTTTTATTAGAGCAGAAGTACCAAATAAATCACAAGTCTTTATTTCGAGACGAAAAAAGGGAAAAGCTTTTTTTGAGGAGGATTCTAAACCAAACGTAAGCTAGCTTTGTTACAAAAATATAGGTTGTTTTGTTTTTCTTTCTGCTTTATTATCGTCAATATTCTTCATCGAAAAGGGTTTACTCAGACTTGTTAAAGTGTATCTATATATTCACATCGCATTTTAAAATTCTGATTTCTATTGAAATACCTTTTTCTATGGAGAAGGGACATGATTTCAGGAAAAATCTTAATCCTGTGATCGTCATTTGTTTTGTGTAAGCGCGCGACGCCATGCCAGTCTGGCGCTATCGGTTTTCATAATTTCCTTTGTCCTCTCATCACGCCGAAACGGCTGGATATATCTTAACTAATTTTGGTACAGGGAGATTCAAAGATGGTTACAGAATACTTTATAACCGTCTAAGGTAAAGAAAAACAAATACGCGGACGAAGCTGCGGGCACATGTATTTAATGTATCAACTATAAAGGTAGTAGGTGTCCAAATACACGTGCACGTGTTGGTGCTGCATCTACCAAGGAAAAGGAACATAATTCTCCAGCTAGGGGAGCTCCCTGCGATATTATCGTAATGAGATACCGCTGTCGCCCGCTCGCCTCATTTCTCGCCAATGGCCGCGGATGAATTATTTACTAGCCGTGAGAAAGTTTAAAAGACGATTTATCTTGTGGATCTTTAAACTCTGTCGTATAGGCAAAGGGTTTTCACCTTAGAATTAATAATGGGTACTTACTTATAAACGTGTAGAAACACCGGAAAAACTGAAACTAAAGATACGCGGACGGTACGTCGGTGACAGACGTGGCACAACGTATAGGTAGCGTCAAAGAACAATATACAATTTTTTTCAGTTATAAGATGTGTTCCCAAGTGTTTCAGCCTGCAATGCCATAAAAGAAGATAGTTTAGTTGATTATCTCTCACACAAATATTATAAAGTTTGCTTTGCATTTGTATTTAATATTGAACAATTGAAATTGGCCTCAGAACCTAGAATTTACTAAGATCTACCTATTCCACATAACCTATAATATCCCACCCGCAACCAATAAAGTCTTCAATACTCGTAAACTAACCACAAAAGTTAGTGATCCAATCTAGCCCGCGCTCCCCCAACAATGAAACACAGCCCCATTGCCGCGCACCTAAAAGAAAATGGCGGTAATTCGAACGAGCAAGATTTGCCCGAAGGGATACGCATCAGGCACGAAGATTCCGGAGAAGCGTAGATGGTGCAAAATTCTTCGTCGAGAATGTCTTTGTTCTCGTAGTTTGTGAATAGTGTAAGGCATAGCCACTGGCTGTCTCATACAAAGTCTATTTTCTTACTTTACTATTATAAAATTCTGAAATAGGCTTAGTATTTTTTTCGCAGACCATTACATTTTTATTTTTTCGATAGTCCTTGCTGAGAGGATCTACAAACTACAAGACATTAATTTTATTTTCGGTGAATTTTCAAAACGTTTTTATATTTTTTGTACCTATTAAAAAGGCAGGATTTGTATAGGCGCGCGGCAACTACAGTACAGCGCCATCTGTTGTTAGAAATTGATTGGTCCTCTCATCACGCCAACTTACTGGAGGGATAAAATTAACTACAGTAAAGAGAAAAAAATTACGCAGTGGAAGTTGCACCTTCAAGTAAGTAAATAACAAATATATAAGAGATAAAAAAGAGATAAAAAGATTCTTTATTGCACAAAAAAAAAACAATTAGGTACAGCAAGAAAATGTGTGTAGAAGCGTGCATAACATGTGACATTCTGAATTACCGGGGGACCCCGCACTAGGCTAAGCCTGTATCGCGGGAGCCAACGATTCAATTAAATGTCATGGCTTAATAGAATACAACATGTTAGCTAACAAACAAACTGAATTGATAAGCTAGCTATTCTACTATTAATGATAATGAAAATGAAAACAAATACAACTCTTATCAAGGAGAGCCTCAGTTTTGTAGTAGTTCAGGGAACTAACCCATTCAAATAGAAGTAATTTGGCCTTATGCAAAGAACTTTGAGGAATGGATACGTTTTGTTTTACAGCACTGTTGTAAATAGTGGAACCAAGGAACTCACCGAAACGCCTACCAAAAGAAGTGTGAACTCTGGGGATAGGATAGAATAATCGAAACTACTAATACTATACGGTACGTATTGTAAAATTAAATAAATGAACCGTAAAAGAGTATAATTTGAACGATAAAGCAGAGAAGATCCCAATTTTGAGTGGATATTGAATTTATTAGATAATTTCAGCGAAGGCGTTTCAATTTTATTACGATTAGCTCAGGTAAATGCTATAAATATCGAACGATCCATCTAACTATATTAATTGCCTTCGTGGAATTTTACGAGGGGTCTAAAAGTGCAGCTTTTCTGCAGTGCGAAGGTGCCGGCTTATTTAGAGCCCCCGGGGGGCACTTGCAGCGGCAATAAAGACGTTTACTGCGCCTGTGCTGGCATTTGCAATATAAATGAACTGTATTTTCATTATTAGTCCAGTCGTCCTCGTATACGTTTATCACGGAATGAATAATGGCTGCCAATCTTGTCTACATTTCCTAGAGGCAAGTGCGCCCTTGGTGATATTTATGCAGCCCTTATGGGCTTATTTCAGATGGCTATGTGTGCTACTCGGGTGTACGCTGAACCGGAGCGGAGGAGAGGCACCAATCAGGCCGCATCTTTGTGAAGGCCTAAATAAGCGCATTTAAATCTGTGGAATGTGATTGCTCCCTTTTACACACCAGGACCAGGGGGCCTATAATGGTTGAAATGAGAGTGTGAGTGACAGGTGCTTTGTAACTTATTTATCGCGTGATAAACGCAACCATCATACTGCTGCTGCTGCTGCTCTCTTATTTAACCAAACATCTAATTCTCTTTATGCATATAAAGCTTTATGTTATGAGCGATGAAATGGTTTTCCAAATCATGGATGCATAAAGTAACATTGACAGGTTGACAAAAATAAATAGAGCACATCGCTATAGTAGACATAGAGGCATAGTGATGAAACGCCGAATGTATCCCGTAGTTTTCCTTGCTTGAAGTTCCCCGCTGCAACACAAGACGGTACTAACGGGCGGCCATTACGGCTCGACATGAAACAGGGCCCAGACTATTTATAGTTATGCGCCCTTTGCTTCACCAGGCACAGACTAGACGCATCAGCGAGTATGCTTGTTGTGTACCGTCAGTAAAAGAAGCTACGATGAATAACATGCACATATCTGTGCAAGCTTTATTCTTTTATATATCGCATAGGACGTCACATGCGGCGATTTGGTGAGAGAAGTAAAGGATACAAAACATTATCTACGTTACCCTAGGCCGTAAGTGGGATTTACTGCCCGCTAAGAAGGAAATCTCGCTTCCTGGCCAAGGCAAAACGTAAAACCTTAGACAAACCACGGGCGGTAAGGAACTGGAACATTCACTAATACACCGCCCTATTTACGAGTACTGCCTTTTAGTTATGAGGCCACATAAGATCCCTCGGTGACATTTATTGAGCGTCCCATCTGAAAACATTGATATTGGAAAATATCTGAAATTGATGTATTATATCAAGGATATTCTCTTCTTCTTCGTTTCGCTCTTGTCAGAGCGGTCGTGGTCATCATGAGGGAGTCTTGGGGGCTGCTGTCGCCCGCCTAACGATGTCTCGCCATCTCGTCCGGTTCGCAGCACTTCTGGTACATTCATGCAATGGTTTGCCCAGAGCAGATTTTATCTGATCAGTCCATCGCATTGGTGATCTACCTCGTGGTCGTCGTCTTAAGGATATTATAAAAAATTAAAAGTAAAATATTGTATAACGGTAGGTCGTGAGTGTATGTATATTTCACCATTAATCTAGATATGGACAATTTAGACGACAATAATTATTAATTTGTTATTAACTAACGGAGTATGGTGGTTTTTGCCGCAATTGTCGAAGGATAAGTAAAAATATACGACCAAAAGCTAAAATAGAAATAAAAAGAACACCGTCCTCCGCGTGTTCGTTGCTTGAGGGCTACTCGCCGCCCGGCCTCCCCTCGCAATTACGCCGTGCCCCGGCCCGTGCAAATTTAATGACTATTACGGTTTGTCTTATGTTTACGGGGATTTCAATAAATCATCTTAGGGTCTGTATCTACAATAACTTTGTGAAAAAAGCTGCACTTTTGATTCGTTCCAGAGCAATAAGAGTAGGGTCTAATACCGTAAAATAGGTAAGTCAAAGGCAAATTGCCAGAATTGGCTTCAGCAGACGCCATGCCACTGTCTAACAAAATAACATTTGCACATTTTCATTGAAACAAACATGCTTAAAAATTTGTGAGGTTTTTAAACAAAAGGGTCCACTCTGTTGATTATCAAAAGGACGAAACTTGTGTGTATCTTGGTACAAACAGGCAACTTATATCAATAAATGAAACATTAGGAATCTGATGGTTGGAAACGTCTCATTTAACAATAATTAAACTGATTGGAATGATAGAATAACTTTCAACATTTACATACGTCGTATTGTCGTAAAATTTCAAATTTCCATAAAACCACATTTGTATGAGTTCATTACTGCTCCACCATAGCAAATTCAATGTAACCCTAACACAACAATGCCCCGGTCAAGTATTACCATACCGCGCCTCCTCGGCCTCCCCCTCTGACCCTCGCCGAGGGAGTACGGAGCTCCTAATTCGGTTACACTTTTGTGCCTACTTGTCAGAGCCTTAATTGATGCAGGTTCCATTCCCGGTGGAGGTAAATATTTTGAGTGATGTGCGCACCGATATTTTGCTATAGATTCTTGGATTTTATGACCGTTATTTTGCTGAGTTTAAGTATGCTAGGTACTGTTTTTTTGCAAAAAAATCTCGATTCGTGCTTTAAGATTCTTTTTCTTATAATAATGAAGGCAATACGGAAAGTTACAGCTTAAATTTAAGCTTACTGTAGTTTTGAAATTACCTCTATACCTAAGGAAATAACACAATAAAGAAAACAATAACAAAATATACAGTTCGGTATAATACACGTTTGTGTCGAGCTTGTATAACTGTCACGATTACTTGCATTATTATCAAAAATGTCGGTTTTATTATTTGCATAGTCCCCTGCCTCCCCTATGCGAGGACCCTCAGGCCTTCGTCCGGTGGAAGTTTCGTAATTCAGTTAGGTACTTGTTCCGCACCTCACAGCGATTGAAAGTGCCCACGGCTGTAGCGGCTCCTCGATAGTTTTTAAAGTTTTTATGTTATATAGTCGTTGGAGCCACGAACAGCTGATATAGATTTTGAAAAAAATAAACACATTTAACCAGATAATATACACTTTAGGCAATCATTAAATAAAAGCAAAGACATGAGATAAAATAATTAATTTTAAAAAATATCCCTTAAGTGTCAATTTTACGTAGACGAAATTAAGCACGAAAATCAACTTCATAGGTAGGTTTTTAATAAAGGCGACGGGGCAAGCAGCGAAGATGTAAAAAATACCGTTAGCATGAGAAAAACTTGCTTTGAGACAATATACAAAAAACATTTCCGACGAATCGCTCGCTAACAATATTTACATAAAGTTATGTACATAGTAAGTATTATATTATACGATATTCTAAAGAATGCCGACACCAACCAGCTTACAGCTGACTTACACAAACTTTTCTCACCGTGCCCCGTTCTCCCCGTCCCCAGGGCCCGCCGATATAATCCACTTTTGCCCATTCTCCCCTTCAAAATTTGACGCATCAAATTTATTTTTACCGTCACTTGAGACATCTGTATTTAACTTTAGACTTTATTGGCTCGACTTAGGATGTGGGCTGATTTTTGAAGTAACTTTGTAATGAAATACCTTGAGGAAATGAGTGTTGTTTTCGTTTTCCATTTGGCGAGGAGATTGGATGTTCTTTGGAAGGCTCCTTAACATTCATAGAATTGGAATGAACGACGTATAAGCTAACGATGTTTCGGCCCAGTAATATGAGCGAGCGTTATTTACGGAGATGCCGCTTTGCGTGACTAGCGGCGCGGCGAGCGGCTGAGCGCAAGATCCGAGCGCGGCGGGCATACGAGTGAACGAGAGACACGTACCGACCTGTCCTTCGAGATGGTACTTGGCTATGTTTTGTGGAAATAGGACCAGTAGTTTTCAAGATATTCAGTGTTAATTGGAACATGACATGTGACATCTCAGCCAATATTGAAGCTAAGAATTCCATATTCTGTTGGTATGTTCAGTTTTAGTAGCATTTTTTATTTGTATGAGAGTCTCATCATGATGACCAGCTACTTGTGTCGGGGGTGGTTTCAATTTTGAATTTAGGTTACAACAGGCATACGTTTTTTTTTTGGGTAACAAATTTTAAACATGGCTTCGACAACTACCTATACCAGGTGGGTCCTGTAACAAGAGCAATATATTAAAACAAATATTCTACCCCTCAAACTGAACAATATTTATTAAACAACTTTTAAAAATAATTCATTTATAATGTAAACCTGTAAAATAAAGTTTATTCAAAGAAGCTATGTATTGCGAAACATTAGATATATTTTAGTAAAGTGACAGCTATGTCAATGCTAAGGCGATGTCAATGTTGGACAGCGTACATTAATGCTATTTACTTTGTTTGAAATAATGAACATATGAAAACAGTATTTAAAAAAAAAGTTTCTGAACAGATGTTGTTCAGTTTGACGAGTAAAAATTTTTTGCTCCTGTTACATGACCCACCTGATATAGGTAGTTGTCGAAGCCATGTTTAAAATTTGTTACCCAAAAAAAAAACGTATGCCTGTTGGAAAATTTCGAACAGTCTGAACTATTTCCCCAGCCAAGGCATAATGTCAGCATGAATTTATGATAATGATGTTATTCAGATATGATTGCCGAACTTCTATTAAAAAATAATTTCATTTATTAATCATCTAAATCAGGTGTAGGTACAACAACGCCCACTCAAGCCATTAGTTGGTTCCGTAAAAAACTTCCCCTAACGAGGGCATACGTCCATCTAGTCGGGGGCCGACCCACGCTGCGCTTTCCTAAACGTGGTCGCCACTCTAGGACTTAGCTGCCCCAACGGCCGTCCATTATCTGGGCTACATGGCCTGTCCATTGCAATCCTGTGAGTTAGGTATGTCGGTTACCTTAGTTTTCTGCGGATATCCTCATTTCTGATTCTTTCGCGCGAAGAAACTCCGAGAATAGCCTTAACCTTTCTATAGCACGTGAAAAAAAATCCATTATAATTTTGTACAATTGCTTGACTTTTTATAAAGTAGAATGAATTGCCTTTGGCCTGTCAACCCGTCTGGAGGGGCCGACGAGCGTGGCGATAGGCCACGCGCCGACTGTGTCCGAGGGCCCTTGATACCGATACCCGTTGTTTTGCATGCAGGGTTAAAATGCACGCTCGAGCACTGGAGGGTTACACGTACTTGAGTATTCATTACAAGAGCATTTCACAAAAAGTTTGTAAAAAATTAGGACTTCAATTAAAGTTCAGTTTTGTTTTCCTATTTCGTTACCAATTATTTTAGAAATGTTATATCAATGTTATGGCTATATTTGACGATTAAAATTCGGTTAATGCATATACTCTTTTATTTAACTTTTTAATGGCTTTCACTTCTATCTATTTTGGTCAGAGGTATTTCGCCAGTGTCAACGTTAAGACATATCCCTCATGAGGAGAATGGTCGGTATAATTTTTTTATAGTACCTATATCACGTAGGGAACTGCATGCGCTTCTGGGTCAATCCACCAGCATTTAATGAAATGCACTTTTTTTAATCCATACTAATATTATAAATGCGAAAGTGTTTCTGTCTGTCTGTTACCTCTTTACGCTTAAACCGCTGAACCGACTTAGATGAAATTTGGCATGGAGATAGTTTGGGACCTGGGAAAGGACATAGGATACTTTTAATCCCGAATAAATTTATTGTTCCCGTGGGATGAGCGGGTAACACCGCGGGGCACAGCTAGTTATATATAATTTAAAATGTATTGGAAATCACAGAGAAAATTGGTAACAAAATAGGAAGAAGACAATTGAACATTAATTGACGTCTTAATTGTGTATAAACTTTTTGAGGAAAGCTCACAAATAAAATAAGGGCCCGCGATGCCTTTCCTATATTGGTTACGTTATGTGTAGGTACAGAAATAAATCTTACATAACTGTTTTGAAAAGTCTTTATCAGTTAAGTTTGCTTTAATAATGCTTCTTTTAGGTTCTTCCTATAGTCACCTATAGTTTCGTTTAGGCGGGTCTTAGAACTTCAGAATCTGCGAACATTTTGGAGCAAACGTAAGCCTTTCTCGCAAAATATCCTGTGGTATGAATAAAATTTTCAAGTTTAACTCATCATAATTTCCAGTGTTCAATTAAAAATTTCCAACGTGTAATTAATTAAATAAAATGCAAATAAAATGCCATAGCTATCGGTTTGATAATGGAGCCGAAAGGTTGGAGCTCTTCCAAATTTACGCAAGTCTGTCAAGGATATAAATGTGTTAAGGATATAAATGTGTAGGAATAAGTACCTACCTATTTTGCCTGTTACCATACTTGCCAGCTGAACATTCCTCATATGGTTTCAACTTGTTCGAAACTGATTATCCCATCTCCAATTACAGTAGTAACACATCATCTGATAACCTCTCCTTTCCACACGAGGGGAGGGAGGCAGACAGATACAGGGAAAGTGAGGGTGAACAGGGAGACGACAGGTTATTAATTGCATATCGTGTTTACCGGTAACGGGGACGTGGTGACGCGACGAGTTTAGTTTCTGCTCTAAGGTTTTACTATCTACTACATACATCTAGGAGTACATTTCGACATAAAAGAGTAGAAATTAAAAAGTGGCAATACTGTATGTCTTCCCATTCTAACCAATCTAAGAAAACCGGACGATACTACAGTATTGCCGCTTCAATTTCTAGTATTTTATGTCATGCTTGAACTATGAAAAAAATATGCAGACACTGAAAAAAAAATGGAATTTTAAGGTCGTTGGGACGAAATTTCTTTTATATTTTTTTTGCATACGTGCCTTTGGGGCCTCACTGCATCTTGCAAATGGATCGATTACCTACTTAACAAAGTTTGTACCTCCCAGCATATAGTCAATAGAATTAACTAGAAAACTCACTCTCATGTTCATGAGCAAATTAAGATAATTTAATAACATATCTCCATATCACATCATACCGTTAACGTTATCTGTGTACGTTTAAATAATGCATTTGAGCATCGCTCTTTTGCAACCATAGAGTTAAGCTGAGCTGAGAAGGATATTTCCGTCAATCCCCGTTAAAATAGATTTTAATAACTGTTCAAACAACCGCTCATGTGCATTTAGAAACTCTATTAAATATCGTGGAATAAGGGCGTATGTACGTAGAAACGTTAATGTATATTCGTCTTATTAAAATGGGTGGGTTATGCCGCAGCGGGGCTCTTTGATCGTCTGCAGCGGGCCGAGCAACGCGACGCAATTGTTTCTGCATCGCCTGCTGTGCTTCATTCACTTCGTAATTCCACCTGGTTAGTATTACAAGGTCCAGATTTACCTATCGGGGTGCGTAGTAGAGTTAAAAGTCTATTATCACGTATTGTACGTATACTTTCAGTGGTAAATGATGCTTGTTTATCTACCTACTTATATGGTACACGAGCATAAGTATTTCGTGGTAGGTAAACGTATGGAACTTCAAATCCAATATTTGGCCGTCTGTCTGATGTCGGATCAATTGTTATTCAAGCTGTGATTTATTAGAACAGTATCGAACAACGGGCATTTAACTCGACAAGCACTGGAATCATCGTTAAAACGGAATACGCGATTAATATCCACTTTCTTCTCACGTAGCACACAGCATAAGAGCTTTTGCAGCCTTTATATACGACTTATTTCAGCTGTATAAGGGCCGTTTAAGCTGTTATACAGCATGTGTGCTACTTGGATTGTCCATGTGGCCCATTTTAGAACTAGATTTTTTTTTTTTATACTTCTAATATGTACTCGTAAATTACGTAAAGTATGCCGCAATGCGAGAAGTTAAGTAATCTAATTGTAATTTTTCCTCGTTCATAATCATAACTGAGCCTCATACACTTCCAATAGAAAACCATCCCCATTTTTCCCATACGGAGGGGAGCCGTGCCAACTCATGGCTTTTGTTCTGAGGGCTGCCGATGACAACAAACACAGTCGCAATTACTGAAACAATAATGTGAGGGGGAGGGCAGGCCTAAGACGATGACGTAGGGTTATAATATAAATGGTATCATTAAAACTATTACACACCCATTAAAAAATACTTGGAATCAAATAAACTGTTACAAACTTTTGGACATTAAGCTATTTTTAATTGGTCAAACACTAAAAAGAAGACGCGTTGTGACTACTGATTTTTATGACGTCACAAGCCAGTATCTTCATGGAAACGCCATGCTAACCAATCGTTTTTGACATTTCATAAAGAGTTGCTGATTTGAGCTGTCATCAAATACCGTATTGAGGACATCCCGTAAACTTTACGAAAATCTTGCTTCGTACGTTATCTGTTATGTTTATGTAATTTTTCTCAAAACTGGTCGGGAATGGGACTTTATTGATAAAAAATCATGACGCGAAGTGTATAGTTTATGTTCAGCCACAAAAACTTATCTGTACTTATTTTGTTTTCTTGCACCATTTTTGAGAAAAGTAGTCGGAAGGGAAAATGCTGGAGCAGTTGCCTACGTCCGTCGGTTCGACAATAATATACAATTAAATCATAATGTTAACTACGAATCAGATCAAGCAATCCATGAAATAAAAGGAAGAAGACATAGTTTGATTTATATTTAGTAAAATCAATTTAAATAATATAGTATGATGTAGAGTATGTAATTTTATTAATGAATTTAATGATCCACGCATTATGGGGAAATGCATCGTGTGGTTTAATCTATGCTGAGTGCTCTGTTTCATGTTAATCCAATTACATTGATATTTTAACTTATTTTCCACATGAAGATAGAATATGGCACGAAGAGCAAGTTAGTTGTAATTTCCATTTGCAAATTAATTTAAAATTTGTTACATTTAACTTCCCAAATTCAGATAAGTTGTCAGCTGCAGATAAAAGAAACAGAGCAAACCTAGCTGACGTACTTAACAGTTGATTCAAATCCTCACCAAACACGTAGTCTGAAGCTGGCAGCGCCTCAGGCTTTGTGTGAGCCCCCCGCGGAGGCGAGGCCCCGGGGCGGGGGCGCCCCCAAATTAACTCGCCCTCACCTGCCCTTTGAGGGCACCGGCGAGGGGCCCGAATGGCCAAATTAAGGTGTATTCTAACAG
The DNA here is from genome assembly GCA_947623375.1 of Apotomis capreana. Lineage (NCBI taxonomy): Eukaryota > Metazoa > Arthropoda > Insecta > Lepidoptera > Tortricidae > Apotomis > Apotomis capreana. The sequence goes on along the minus strand of OX392500.1, from coordinate 1,527,430 downwards.
TTTTATAAAGATTCGTCCTGTGTTTATTACTAGTTGTATCTGGTTTTTACAAGAGATTATATAATATCTATTTTCAAACCGTATAGATAAACTAACTCATTTTCCTAAAATTTAAGTATAATGATTACCATAATATAACATAAAAGGTTTTTTTATACTTTGCAGCCTCATCACCCAATGATACCTATATTAACATGCCCAAGTACGGAGAAGCAGAAAAAAATTACGACATTTTCATTCACTCGGATGATATTTCGGGGACCTTCCATTTGATTATAAAAATACCTATAGGTATCTTTAATTTCTCGACGACACGCTTGTCAGAACGATGCTAATAATATAACTTTTTTTAAAATAAACCTAGTTAAGCTTGTGAGCGCCATTCCAATTGACATTCCCGTCGCCTCCGATGTTTCTAAAGCACGATTAGACCAAACACCGCGTGGAAAATTTAAAAGAAAAATATTGTACGGTGGAACGTGGGTAGGGTAAGCTACTTAAGGAAAAAGGATTTCAAATTTATAAGTAGGCTTGAAATGTTAAAGAATATTCAAGTTATTTGATTTAGAAAAGATGGGTTCCATTGCTCCTTCAACTCAACATCGTTTAGATTTAAATAAAAACCGAATTGAAAAAATATTCGAAATGAGGGTGTTATATGTTTATTGTATACTAGAAGTTCTCGTCTCTTTCGAATTTCGCCCACTAAGAAGAAAAAGCCACAACCCTTCTTTTCTCCTTCTCCGTAGTCTGGTAAAAAGTATTCTGGGTATGCGCACCTATCCTGATGATCCCGCATCCTCAACTTCTTTGGACACGTGTCTCGGCGAGACGGAACGTCCATAGAACGCCTCGTTGTTCAAGGGAGAGTGGAAGGTGTCAGAGCCAGAGGAAGATCGCCGATGAGATGGACCGACCAGATCAAAGCCAGTGTGTCGGCTACCGTCAATGAATGCTCACGGAAAGCGGCCCTACGGGATGAATGGCGACGTGTCGTCAAACGGGTCACTCAGAACTCCACAAATGCATAATGGCCGCGAACACTGTGTAAAGAGTGTAACGAAGAAGAAGAAGTAGCACCGTAGGGTAGCTTCTATATAAACTTCGCTTTAAATCAAAATAATTGGATCGGTATAGGTACAATGAAATTTTGTATTGATAAAGTGAATAACGATGACGTACTACTTCAAAGCAACGTGCTGGCATTAATTCCTTCCGTCGACAATGCTAAATAGGACGTGTTTTTTTCATGACCCATTATAATAAAATCAGTCTGTCACATTATTGAGTGTTTATTCTAAGCGGTGTCTGCGGGCATAACATCACGTCCGAAATGTCGAGGTAATTAAATATATATCACTTTAACGCAGCTAGATCCAGTTTTATCATAATAATATGTGATAATCGTGTAAGTTTTGATTCAATATATTGCAACAATAATTCAAGGTAACCTATTACTTTAGTGTCTTAAGTATTGACTTACCTAAGTGGATGTGGAAGGTGGAACTTTCACCTGGCATGGTTATTCATGCCGTTATTTTAAAAACGAGCACGAGTATCGACCCGCCGCGTGACCCCGGGGTCGCCGAATTGGTTCAGTTATTCTCGTCATTTTTACTTTTTTACAACATGTAGTTTTACGTTTCAATATACTATTAAATTGCTTTTATTTATTTATGAAATGATTTTTTTTTATTCCAGAATTCGAAATTCCATAATAATTACAATTATATAAAATTAAAATTAAAACACAAAATACAATTTACAAATACACATTGACATATTACACACACACAGGTTACCCCGGCCCCGTGACCACAAGCTTATATCTTGATATGCATATATAGGCTGGGATAAACTTGTTGAGTACAGGGTATTTAAATGTTCTGTGAAGTTCTAACTAGCAAAGGCAAAACGTGGCTATACCTACTGTTATGATACGGTATTGCGATATTTATACAATACAGTTCCATTGCCAATCAAATCAACTTTTTTTACGCTACAGCATTTTCTATCAATTGAATAGACACTCAAATAAGTCCGTAGTAGAAAAGAAGAGGTAAGACAATTTGTGACTCGCTCAGAAACTCTTAAAAGTTACTGTTACCAGGAAATTGCTCCGACAGAGCTGCACCTGCGACAAGTGCACGCTCTCGATTTTGTTCGAAACTGTTCTGTACAACACATACAGAATAGATGCACATACGGGTAAACATTTTGCATAAAGTGTAGATACTGGAAAGACTCAGCAGTCCTATAGGTAATAAGTAAGTGGTTCATATAGAGGCGTCAATGGGCATATACGTTGATCATTTGATTTGGTACAATGATTGAATGACACTTTAGGAATCGTCAAGGTTAGCAATGTTCAATTCTATTAAATAAATGATGTGACGCATGAGGTACAACTACATACCTGGTTTCCGGTGATACAGGTATTGCCTAGTGCTCCATCCCCTGGGATCTCTGAGTACTTAACGTTATGCACATAACTCTCATTTACAATGTACTTGTTTGTAATGGAGTGAATAAATGTATATATTGCACAAACAACTTTGCGCAATATATACATTTATTCATTCCATCATCGCAGCTTAACGGCTCATGTTTTTTTACACACCAAGTTAAGGAGTCTTTCACGTGGTACGTGATATCTGTGGAATACAATGATGTCGCGTCGTAAATGACAACCAAACTTTATTCCGATCACTAGAACTAAATAGGATATCGAAATATCAGTTTTGTAACGTATAAGTAGGTACCTTTTTATATTTCTCTGCGACATTGCAAAGACGCTCGTCTTAGCTCTATCGGGGAATATAAGCGACTAGTCTGTGTTCAGAAGGACTTATCTTCCTTAACTGCGCATCAAAAGGGAACCTTGTTCAAAATCTGTTAAGCTCGATGTTAGTAGAAACAATGTGAGTGGTTTACCAACTAGCTGGAAGGTAAACTATCCGTGTTCCCGGGGGAATCCCACCGTACCGCCATCTCAAACACTTCAGTGTGCTCAGCTGTGACCTACGCTGCATCCTTTGGATTAATACTTCGTAGGTTGCTTTCTATAATATTATACCGAAGGAATTAATTTTCTCCTGTATAACTCGTATTATAATAATCCGATTTCTAGTGAAAGTTTAGTAGTAGTAGTCAGGTTTCAAATATTTACATTCAAACCATGTAGGTAATATTTACTTGAATCCTTACGGCTTTTATCTTAACTCAGTAGGCGTTATTAAAAGCTTTTATATTTTATCCTTAAGGAACGTGGTGTATCACATTTCTAGTACAAAAGCAACCTAAAACAACATGCCTAAAACCCTAACATCGTGTCGTTTTAACCTTTAAACCTTTTAAAACTTCGCTTTAAATGTTTATTAGGAACAAAAGCCGCGGATAAGCGTCTTGGCGGACTGCCAAGTGGGCCAGCGAGTCAAGTGCGCCCCTCGACGTGCTCGACCCGACCAATAGCACTCGGGTCTTACTTGATTCAATAACGGTTAGATAAATTGCGGATTTGCTGAAAAATAGGTTTAGTAGATTGCTGCGGCTGAACGCGCATTTTTAACTAATTGTTTATCTTTTGTATCTCCGCAGATAACGCTGAAATATTCCCAGGCATAACAATAGTAGTAGTAGTAGTTTATATAATAAAAAGTAAATATTTACGTTACATAGTATAAAACAAAGTCGCTTCCTGCTGTTTGTCTGTCCCTATGTATGCTTTTAAAACTACGCATTGTCTATGCCTAGAAACCTAGTTAGTGCTTGAAAGTAAAGCTGGTTTAAGTTAGCCACGTGTTAAGTTTCGTCCGTGTGCGCATCTGTTGCAACGTCAATGTCACAAACAAAACATCTAGATTGGTTCGTAGACATACACATATAAAATCAAAAGCGGCTTCATCTTTCGCTTACGTAATACCGAAGACTTAATTAATAAGTAGTAAGTACTTAAGTTTAGGTGGGGCGTGCATCAATCTGAATTTACATATTGATATGATTTTTTCACAGCTTTACAAATTGTCTATTTCTTTTTTAAACCGCGAGAAAGAGGAAGGTCTCCATACAAATATTGGCACCCAATCCACAAACACTCCATAGAAATGTTGAACTTTGACGGTCATTTGTGACTTTTCAAGCAGTCTGAGTGTAGTTTGTGCCATATAGACAATTGATCCCGATAAAAAATAGAATACATTGACATAAAAAAATTCTATACGCTTATTATTAATTGAGATTGTAACATGAAGTAGGCAATCAACAAAAAGCCAGCTATTTTCACATTCAAACAATTCGAATATTATATAATGGAACCAGAGGCCCTTGGCGTGCGGTACTAGCGTGCACCATGCCTGATTGTATCGCCGTACCCTTTATAATTACACGTGCCCTTGGGCCGGAGTTCGTGCTGGAGCGGTGAAAAACGCCCCATCGAACGGCCACGCTCGAGAGGCCATTAGACGAAGGCGTTTTTCTATGGGCAGCTCACATGTAGTTTGTGAGTCAAGGTGTACTAGTAGTTTGGGTAAGTCCACGATTTAAGCGTCTCTGTTTGGACAAAAATTCCTTCGTATGTCCGATTCCTGATGTTCAGATGTCCTGTAATTGTCCTTATTTCCGACTGTTCTCGTCGCATTAATCAAACGATTCTCGATTTTTTAGGAGCAGGTTGACATCTATATTAATAAGATTTTTTTCGGTCATTATTATATGGTAAATATCATATCTCTAGAGTAGATATAGTGGCGAGATCTCTGTTATAGATGTCAATCTCAAACGACGAATATTCATTCTACATATAACGATAGTTTAATTCACCTTGGAGCTCAATCTCTAGTTATATCTCTCGATGTTGTACCTACATGCATTCATGCATCACGGCTTCTATCAAGCAGTCATTATTTTGATCCCTCGTATTTTAATAATGAAAATCTGTTGCGCTATGAAAGCGCACTACCAAGGTTTCATAAGATTAGCTTTTGTACGAAGGATTTGAGCAACTGCAGGATTGGCAGAAAATATTAATGTGATGGCTTCTTTTATTAACCCCATTTTTTTCAGACTTCTTTAACTTGTGAGGCATGCGAGGGATGTATTGAATAAAACATGTGCATGTCGAAGAAAGCGTACATTGTAATTAAATATATGTCCGTCTATACTCCGTATCTGTATTTCTATTCCTCAGACTATTACTTTTATGAGTAGGTAGTTATTTTACGTAATCTTACATAACCCTTATGATGTATCGATAATTAGTTAGTGTTAGTGTCTCGTTTCCTTCTCGTTTTTGTGCTTATTACTTTAGTAATTTGTATTGAATCGAGTTCCCTAATAACAAAACCAAATGTCTTCCAAACAAACACTTAAAATTTTATCTTCCTTCAATAAATTGCGTTTAGCTCAAATAAGGAAATCTTCCCGCGTACAAAAACGTGCTAAGCAGATCGGATTACCGCCTGGCGCCCGGCGCTCCTGTGTCGGTACCGTCTCTATCCAAATTGGATTGTAGACAGGCCATTAGTACGCCTCCGTCGGAGCCTGCATTATTGAAAGATGGACACCAACTTAACATTTTTCGTTAGCTTTTTAGCACCTGTTTTAGTCTAAATACGCGAGTCTCCCACTGAGGATCTCGATCTAGTGTAGTATTCATTCAACTGAGTCCACCTACTCGATAATTCTACCTCAAGTTTTTAGACACACACATGTAAATATATACTGTCTTACTTCATCCAGCCTATGGTACTGCTGTTTAATTTATTCATAACACAATAAAATTTCCTATATTGAATCTGCGTAGGTACAAAATATGCAAAATTCCGCCATCTACAAAATGTACTAAACTTTAAAACTTTATTCAAACTTACGGCACTTTTGTTATATTTGGTGTTACATCTATATTAAACTTAACTGTGCTTTGTTCAAAAGGACTCTGAATCGTCTTTGGGTAGAAGATCTTGATTTAACCGCTCGGGACTAAGGAACCATGCAACTAACAGAAACAAAGATCGACTCAAAATCCTTTTGAAACATCTCTCGTCCCCCAGTTCTCACCAACGAAATGATAACTAAATGATCATTTCTGTTTGTTGTCAGGTTCCGAAGTCCCGAAGGGTCGCGTCGGAGGTGGGACAAATGATCACTGAGAAACGCACAGGCGAGCCGTCTGGACGGGGACCGGAGCCCTGTCGAACATGGTAACAGATCTCCGCGACTCACAGCGTATTTAGCACAAATCTATAGAAAACCTTCAAGATGGCAGAAGGGCCGCAGTCAATATGGAAGAAGATCGACAGTGCCACCATCCCCATGGTCAACCTGGAGGTGAAGGAGGTACGGGAGATAGTATGGGAGAAGACCCAGGAACCGAGCGCGCAGAGAAAGATCATTCTGGTGATCGTGTCGATTGCACTGCTACTGGACAACATGTTGTACATGGTGATCGTGCCGATCATTCCCGACTACCTACGCTATATCGGCGCGTGGGGTGAAGCGGGGTACGACCACGTCGTCAACCTCCCGCCTATCCAGGTGGGAAACCGCACCATCATCCCGACCAAAATCATTCCCGCATCACACGAGGGCCAAGACTCCGCCACGGGCGTACTGTTTGCTTCCAAAGCTATAGTTCAACTCATGATCAACCCATTCTCCGGTGCCTTAATTGATCGCATAGGATACGACATACCCATGATGATCGGGCTCATAATTATGTTCCTCTCTACGTCGATCTTTGCGTGCGGTCGGAGCTATAGCATGCTATTCTTCGCGAGGAGTTTGCAGGGAGTGGGATCCGCTTTCGCGGACACAGCGGGGCTAGCGATGATTGCCGATCGATTTACCGAAGAACAGGAGCGCTCTCAAGCTCTTGGTATAGCTCTCGCCTTCATCAGCTTCGGATGTCTCGTCGCACCGCCTTTCGGAGGAGCACTTTACCAGTTTGCTGGCAAAGAAGTACCATTTTTGATACTCGCCCTAATATCGCTTCTCGATGGATTTATGTTATTACTCGTAATGAAACCACTCAAAACCCAAATGAAGGAAGCCAATCAGCCCAAGCCCGCCGGGACACCAATCTGGAAGCTTCTTATGGACCCATATATTGCCGTATGTGCCGGTGCGTTGATGATGTCAAATGTGGCTCTGGCTTTTCTTGAGCCCACCATCTCGTTCTGGATGGAAGATAATCTCACAAAAGATAACTGGAAGATTGGAATGATCTGGTTGCCGGCGTTCTTCCCTCACGTGTTAGGTGTCATCATAACAGTTAAGGCGGCGCGGAAATACCCGCAGCATCAGTGGCTAATGGCAGCAGGCGGGCTGGCGCTAGAAGGACTGTGCTGCTTTATCATTCCATTCGCTACCTCTTATAAGATGCTGATGATACCTATCTGTGGAATCTGCTTTGGTATCGCGCTGATCGACACAGCATTGCTCCCGATGCTGGGCTATTTAGTGGACGTGCGCTATGTCTCCGTATACGGCAGTATTTATGCCATTGCTGACATTTCGTACTCTTTTGCGTACGCCGTGGGACCCATCATCGCCGGTGAGGTTGTCGAAGCGATCGGTTTCACGGCGTTAAATCTTTTCATCGCATTCAGTAATCTCTTGTACGCCCCGGTACTCATGTACCTGCGACATATCTATGATTTTAAACCGTTCGAGAATGAAGCCAATATCTTGATGGCCGATCCGCCCGACAAAGAGTACCAGACTTACAGCCTGCAGGAGCAGCGGCCGGTGAATGGGGACTATAAGAATCACCTCGAATACTCGAATGTGGAGGGTCAAGCGGGCGTACAAGAGACCAGTGTAGACGCCGGCGGTTATTCGTATGACCAATCTTACCAGCAGGGTGGGTACCAAAACTACAGCCAAGGTAACGAGCAGCAGCAACAGCAAGGGTACCAGCAGGAGTATCAGCAACAGGAGCAGGGGTACAACCAGCCCCGGCAGCTGCCGTCGCAGCCACCCGCCTCAAACCCCTTCCGCGCGGCCCCCGCCGCCCCGGCCCCCGCTCCCGCCCCGGGGCCGGTTAAGAATCCCTTCCGGCAAGGCTTCTAGAGCCCTTATTCGGTGTTGTTGTCTTTTTTGAATTTACTTGTTGTGTAATTATAATATTTGGGTATAACTTCGATCACTGAGCCGTGGCGGCGGCGGTTGTTTTGTGTCTGACTAGATGTCTATTAAAATAGCTGTGCTTGTAATAAAATAACGTATTGTAGAATATTCGAGGTTGCTCGTCTCGCGGCACCGGGACCACGACGCTCTATTTATTGATACGGTATTACATGTCGTTACATATTTATGGGTTACAAGTTCGAAATAAAACAATTTCAAGAATCGAGTCATATATATATCATGGATAGTGTTCTAGTTTGAGGGAAATTGATTATTCTCTATTTTTATTTAACTTAGTGACATATCGCGAACTATTGACATATCTAATCTTTTTAAGAAATCAATTAATATTAAATATCTTATAGGAACATTCCGATTTCTTATTTCAAAATTTAAATTGTTTTACCACTTAATTCGAATGTTTTTTTAATAAATTTATTACTAATGTTATGGCAGATATTTGAATCCGAGCATATAACTTAATATCTGAACACAACTTTATGCTCCTGACAATGGTTCGTTTTCAGATATTTTTCTTCTTGTAAGTGTGTAGATGTAAATTAACTCGACTGGACAAAAGAAAACGTGAATAAGGGTGAGATACACAAAGAGATCTCTCTAATTTGGGAATCGTGAATGTTTTCATAGAGATAATATTTTGATTGAAGTGTCTGTGTATTAGTATTTTCTGAGAAGGATCCGGCCGCGAGCGGCGCCGCGGGGCGAGCGACGAGCTGTTTCTTGTTGATCTGTATTGTTCTGGATATACTAATACCACTGTTGATTATGCCTTCTACTAGAATATAGGTATTTAATCGGAGCAAAACTATATATAAATGGTAAATTAATTCCCATGAACCTAGGTAGCAAATAGACTCGGTTAAGGTAGATGTTTATTTTTACAATACTTAAAGTTTGGGAAGCGCAGCGGGCGACGCTGGCGCTGGCTAGCCCACTAACTCGTGTGAGGGCCTAAGATGTAATATATATATTAACAAATCTTTTGGCACTTACTGTAGGTAATTTTGGTCACACGTTGGGAAACACGGTGTTAGACAAGTTATTTTCTTTGAGAAAATGTTTTGACAAGTGACAGAAATTTGAATTAATTTCAAGTGAAAACAATTGATAGATTCGCTTGATCGTCACGTATTAAGATTATAGTAAAAAAATATTAAAAGTACATATAATATGTTTTGTACATAAGGTTCACTACCGTCATTATGTCGCCTTTGACTGTGAATATAATATTTTCGTCTAATTATTAATTAAGATTGAAATTAAGATGTATCCTATGCTATATCAGCAATATTAGCGTAAGATCTAGTTTATCGCTTATATCAATTTTCACAAACATATTCAATTATAATATCAATTAATTTAGGTTCAACCAACTTGTGATAAAGTTGCAACCAAGGTAACGAAACATATCAGAATCTTTTGATTCACGTAGGTTAAGGATAGTTTTAAATTTTATCTAAGTGTACAGTGTAGTGCGTCTGTGTTTTGGTATATTGTGGTAGCAACGCGGGAGGATACGAGCATCCTTCGGTGGAGAGAAACACTAAACATAACTATAACTTGCATTGAGATTGGCATCAGATATTTATAAATTGTTTCTACTCTCCGAGAGGACATTTATTTCGCGGTCGACTGTATCACAGAGTCAAATTAAAAAATATCTAAAGATAATTGTACAAGAAAAAAAGTGACGAGCCCGAAATGTCAATTGAAAGAGTGTATAAAATTTAAAGGGATACCTATTGTGAATATTGTTCGTTAAATTATTGTCGGCTAAGGATTCAGTTACCGCTTTGTCGACAGATCCTCGATAGTTTAAAGCATCCAGTAACGCACCTTGTGATAATAGTTAGAAATGTCTGGTAACAATGGTAATAGTACAAGTCTACGATGACTTAATGAACGGTTCATCATCAGTTACATAGAGCTCATTAAACAAAGAAGTTAGCTCAGTTACAAATAAAAATGAGATAATATATCGTAAAGCATATTATGCATATTCATGACCATTGTAAAGCTTCTGATAAACTAGGTATAGTCAACTTTCAATATGAATCAAGCCTCTAGATCTATTAACATAATACGTTGCGCATATACGTTGAGTCTCGTATATATGCGATATAGTTTACTATCGAACATTACACATAATATAAAGTTTCATTTCGGAGTTTCTCAGGGCAGGTTACTGGGTGCCTTGTTCTATATAAACCGTGGTAGCGTTTGAGTTGAAGTGTTGGATGTAGTCATAGCCTGGAGAGTACAATAGTAACCTAGAGCTCCTCCTGCACATTCTGATCGCACATCTTTTTATGCACATAAAACGTAACATTACAAGTGCACATATCGGCGATGCCGCGGTCAATCAATCATTTTGACTGACACTTTAAAATATAATGTAAGTTTAGAGTCAATTTTTGTGTCAAATTCTCCCGAAATTCAATTAATTAGTAGCACAAAGTGACATTTGTCGTTAGTGTGGCGTTCGTGGATGCAGTTGGAAATTAAAAATATGTAATTTCTTAAGTTTAGCTTGATTGAAATTCAAAAGTTAGATAGTCTAAGAGACAAAAGTTAAATTCAGCGTTTCGTGAGCAGTGGTCTGTGAAAAGGAAAAGGAAACCTGTGAAGGAGAAACTTCCTTATCCGTAACTTGTTCTTATTGGAAGAAAATATAAAATATAGCATTAAAATGGTGTAGATAAAGAAAATCAATTCAGAGACAGGACTTCACCATTGTATTTAAAATGATGTTGTTATCTTTATATTTTTTATTATGTCGTAAACAAACCAATGCTCGTGACACAAGATTATTCGTAACAAGTTTGTGCAAAGTTGTCAGCTTCAAAAGCAAAATTTAAAGTTGTAAATTAAGTATTTGTTCTATTAATGCATCCACGAGCACCGATCGATGTGTTTAGTACTAGGTGTGCGTTATAATTCTTATCGTGAAAATTACTGTTAGCAATAAAGGAACCGATATCACATACATATCATTAGATGTAAGGATATACATATACTATGCTAGTTTTATATACGAGTATTATCTCTTTACGCGCTATATTGATATTGTCGTTTATCTACTTAAGATAGCTTTTTGAAGACTTTGTCATAATGTATTGTGGGACTGCGACATTTTATTATATTACATTTTAGTTGTATCTTTTAATGGTGGGATGTGAAAATTAAAATTACTTTTTTAACTTATAGAAAGTATGATGAAATGGTTATAATTTATTTACAATCCGTAAGATTTATCTTCTCTAGTTCGTTTTTATATATAATACCCGACTTTGTTTTTATCTATTAGATTATTTTTAAAGTTGTTACTTAATATTATTAATAAATTTAGTTCAAAATGCAAATATAATCTAACACACCTTAAGTACGTTTCATTTATGTTTTTAACAATTATGCAAATAATATTTTCTACTTTATTTATTTGTGTAAGTGAAACGGGTAGTTTGTGATGACACGCACTGTAGGCGAGTATGGTTAGGATAGATATTGTAATTGTAACAGGGCCGTACGTAGATTTAAATTCAACATTGTCCTCTCTGCTCCAGAAATGTAACAAGCTGACAAAATATCATGTTTTATATGAACATCGAATTCGCTATTATATGACGCAGAATATTATAAGTGAAATAATTTCACTGGATTGACATTTGAAAATAGCATATAATAATAGCATGAATTATCAGAGAAATTTAGATTTATGTCTCTACATATAGTTAACAAACGGCTAAGATTAATGAAGGTCCTCTGTGACAGAGTGGAATTTTGATTTTAAATCTGTATAATGGCTCGTTCATTTTGTATTAATTCAGGAATGTGTGACTTAATGAATAGGGATTATATTTTTACATTGTGCACAAAATAATGATTCAACAAAACAATAAACTTATAGTTTTGCAAAATATTTTTCTTATGACGTCACCGTTGCACCTAAGTGCTCAAAATAACGAAATCGATAACATATCAATTTTTACATACGGAATTTTTGAACAAGTGTGCTTAATGTATTAGAAAATGTATTGGAAATAGGTCGTGTGGCGTCATAAGAATAATCAAAACATATTTCCGCCAAAATTATAATTATCAAGCAGATTTGGTACAGTAAAAGTAACCTGTTACTTTTTTGTTTTATTTTTATGTCAGAAGTAGGTAGTTAGTTAAATACTCGTATAAGCTCTCTCTTTACTATACACATACATTCATATTTTATGTATAATCAAGCATGAGTGTGAATGTTTCACAAAACATTATTTACACAATTAGAGATGCATGTAGAAGTGAAGATGGGAAATGACAAACGAGTAAAGCCACATTTTGGTATAATTGAAAATAAAAAGATACTGTCTTATAGTAGTAAGTAGATTATAAATTATGAAATTTTGCGGTTACTATCAATCTTATAAGTTAAAGATGTAATGTAAACGCAGCATTTCCAATTTTTTCGTTACTTAATATATTGTCACTATCATCTATTACTATCACTATTATAACTAACATTGATACAATGAAAACTAACTGCAATCTTTATGACATTAATGAATAGTAGGTTATTAGTTTCCGATTTATGATATCTATTATAAATTACAACAATATTTAATTAACAAATATACCTAGCCATGGTATTTTCGGCCTCTTAGCCACTCACCATCGGGTGCTATTTACTGGGTGGGGCCAATTGCAAAAAAGGTTGATCTCTCGGTATTTTCTATCCGTCATTGTGCTAAAAAGCGAGTTTGATGATCTCAATTTACAAATACAACACGCAATTAGTAATACGAATCAATTAATGTATATATATAATATATAGTTTGACTAGCGTCTGATTGATGAATTAAAAATTAATTCGAATTTCATTAGGAAAGTTTAATTGTTTTAAAAGTTAAGTCGTTAAGTATTAAAATTAACAGGTCTATTTAGTCAAGTTTGCTGTTAGATTTCCTCAACGTAGATCAGCACCCGTCCGTTAGTACTACGTCTTAACATTTCCTAAATTATTATAGGCTCTGTCTGTATATCTTCCAAGTTTCGACTTTCATATAAACTATCTATTTATAAGCTATGATCTTAACCTTGAAATTATAAATACAATTGATTTATACTTAAAAGTCTCTGCACACGATTTGTAACTAATTCTTATTTACTTATTGACTGGATGAAATGGTTACGAAGAAAATAATATGATGTCATCTGATACACGGTTAGGTTTTTTCGCCCGTCTCTTATCCACTCAATTGCTTCGAATTTTGAGTTGAACTCTATTTATATAATAAAATAAGAGCGGTGACAGGTAGCCGTAGTTACCAAAAGCAATCTAGTGGCTAAATAGTAATTCAATATCTTAGCCGGTATTTCGAATTTCTGGAGCATTAATATCGATAGGATATTTTATATATTTTTATCGTGACTTCGCGCTCTTAAAATTAACAAATGAATCAGTAAAATAATTCCCACAATTGGAAAACATAAAAATGTAGCATACATTTATAACGTTACTTTTATTCTACATTTCTTTGGCACCTAGTAAAGAGAAGTCGATTCGATATTTAAGCAATTGGTTTGTTTGACGAAATAATTTATTCGGTATTTTTTAATGCATCTTTCTGTACATAATTTGCAATTTTGTGTTATAAAAATTAATATAAAAATATATTAGGATTTACATTTATTTTGTATAAATTATTATAGAATCCCTATACGCTTCTTTTGTTTGACTAGTGTGACCATGAGTCAGTAATGGGACAAGTCCTTGAAGTAATATAAAACGTAATATTGTCATTATATAGTTAATTACGTTTAAATAAACTTGCATATAAACATTACATTAAAACTAAGATTAGGTCTTAAGTCAAAGAAATCGTACCGTGCATTTTTCCAATGTACCATATTATTCATAACATAAATATATGTAAATGGAATAAGTAGGCATGTAATGTAAATATAGCAATTGGAGGCCCACGCAAGTATGAGTGATAGATATGAGTATCAAAAATAGTCAACTGTCTATCCCTTGTTATTCCCTTGCTGTCTCGTAGGAAATGAAACCCTGGTTATTTTCTCATAGTAAACCCGGTTTTAACCGGTTATTTGTTGGTAAAATAACCGGGTATGCATTTCTAACTATCTCGTAAATAGAAGTCTACTAGTAGTATAAACTGTGGTTTCAAAATATATCAATATTTTCATATAAATCAAATTGAAAATTCGTATATATAACTAATCTATAGTATGAATACTCAAATATGTACTATTTTATATTAATTTTGTCTTTTCACTTATGCCTAATTGAATAACTATTTATTTTAACCTTTTAGCATCTTCTATATTAATCGTAACATACTTATAGGTATAGTTATTACATATATAAAAATAGTGCAATATTATTAAAATACAGTACGGCTGTTAATATTTGGCTTCGTAGGTATTTAATTAATTAACAAACAATTACAAATTAGGAATGGCTTCTATATATAAAACATAGTATAATTTGTATTTAAGTCGATTTGTATGTTGAAAGTGGATTCAAGGAATACCTCACTTTTTTGTCGTTTTGTGAAACAAAAATGTGTCGTTGAAATGTTTAGCCCAGCTACGTCACTACTAGGTGGATGAAATCAACTTTTAGTTCAAACTACCAAAGTTGATTAAATACATCTATTGATTTAATGTTACTAACTAATAATGAATCTAAATGTACTCAATAATCACGTCATTATATATATTCATGGTACATACTCGATATTAACACGTTAGAGTTTAAAATTAGATCACTTTGATATTACTATTAATGTATAATAGAAATTACAGTTAGGTAGTAGTGATGACTGTTGATGGTTACGATCTCTATCATTTCGTTCGAGTATTTTGGTTAATAGTAAGATAAAGCTTTTTAAGTAAATTATAAATGTAATCGTTTATCATTATCATGTTAATGGAATATCCTGATCTTTTTTGATAGAATTTATGTACTGAAATTGAATATTATTGGTTTAAATGGTTTAACGATCTTTATTACTCATTAAGAACAAAAGTTCACTTACAATTAATCAAATTAAATTTGAAGTAAAATAAACATTGAACAGCAAATTAAGGTTAAATATCGTACAAAAGCTTTTTGAATCACCTTAATTGACTTGGTTATGGAAATGCATTCACATATGCCCGTTTAACTAAAAATATTGAATCTGTTTTGCGGCAAAGAAAATAAGAAAACGACGAATACATCTGTATCTTTCTCGCTTTAACGTCGCGACGATTATCACACTATTAACATAGTGGTAAAAGGGTTATTATTTAAGCATTTTAACCGTACTACTCTGTCCGCAATATTGGCCAATTCATAAAAGCAATTACTATAATTTGATAATAATTGTAAAATGCCGCGACCGCTACAAGGCAACGCAAAATGGCGCCACAATTCATACGAAGTTCGTCAATATTGGGAACAGATTAAGACGACGGTTAAAACGCCCAAATAATGACCCAAAAGCATCTGACTCTTCCTTATTCCTTTAGTCCACAAAGAATGAAAGATTTCAGGATATTCCAGCAACGTAGCATGCATCGTAGAAAGTTGTAACGAAACTATGAGAATATATTAAATGAATATGTATAAGCGATATATTCTATTTAGCTGTATCTAAGTGGGAATTCAGTGATCGAATCAAATAAAATTGTTACACCAAACTCTGTTTTCTTATTTTATCCCGATATCTGTGCATAAAGAAATAACATAATACTGATGCAACTATATTTCAAAATTAATTACGCTGGACTCCACGGAATGATTGTTTACAAGGGGCTTAACAAAATTATATTTAATTCACCTCAGAAACACAATCGTTCCCTCGCAGGTTGCATCCTATCTCTATTTATTTAAGTCGGGGTTAAGTAAAATTAAGTACCTCTTAAACTATCTGTTATTTATCAATTCCAAACACCTACCTAATAAGATGTAAGTATACAATATGTTGAATAGGAAAGCGAAGACTATTTGTCACTCGTATCTTAATATGGCATTAACACGAACGAATAATTGTGCATCTAAGTGTGAGCAATCTGGAACACATTTTTAATGAATGTATTTATGAATACGCTTCATTTGGATGGCCCGTTAGTCGAGCGCGTTCGAATATTTAACGTGAAGCCTTTGTGTCTATTATTTTAATTTAGTCAGTTCTAAATTCGAAAAAAATACAAGTAATATATTGAAGTGAATAAACAAAACCACGTTAAATTTATCTCCGGACCCTTTGACGAGTATATTGATGATGCGAAACATTTAAGATACAATGATTTAGAAATTAGGTACCTACTTATTGCATCCCTGTATTTTATTTCTGAAATAAAAATCCGTTTCTAAATACCAGAAATAAGGCCACTACTTTTTCGTTGTATTCAACCTACCTTTCGGATATTATTACTGCATATAGTTACGTAGTTATTACTGTATGCTGTAATAAAAACCGATTCAAATCGGATATACGACCGTGAATCGGCTGATGCTCAGTTTGACACTATACTGAAGGATCTAAAATAAGTATGTATTCGTAGTATCGTTCCTGTATTCTATTGTATTTCACAGTCATATCCCAAGTAGGTTAAGAATGAATATCTAGAAACACAAATGAGAATGGTTTAGTGAATATTGTATTAAATATTATCTATGTCGCTTCAAAGATATCATAACATTATTTAAATGAAAAGGCCGCCGAATAATGTTTGAAACATTATATTCATCTGGTCTTAAGTTAAGTATCTACTTCTTACAACATGAATACCGAAGAGCGACAGTCAGGAAGAAAAGATATATATTTTATTATGAACAAGGAAAACAAACGAACCTAATTATGGGAAGCATGGAATATTCGCATACCTACATTCTAAAATTTCCTTATGTTTACGTACATAATAATTTCTTTATTTTTATAAATATTGACACAAAGGTAAATTACGAACGAACATTACATTTTTCTTTCATAGTTTACCTTTGAACATTACATTTGTCTTTCACAATTTACCTTTAAGTCAATATTAATAAAAATAAAAATGTGTATTTCCACATTAAAACAGTATCAATAAAAAGATTCTTTTAAAAAACGTTATTTGCTTTAGTTATTTTAATTCCATAAGGATTTTTGTCAAGGTTTGCTTAAACTAGAATATATTATTTATTTAATTTTTATTGAACAAAGCAAGACGTATCGTTATTGACCGAGCGAGCCAAGTGTCTCCGTTTCAACTTGGCCAAAAAAACCGTTTATCCGGATGTCCGGATTTCGCGCTTTTCTCGCCAGCAGGCCGAATTTCTCATCTGATTCTTGTTCAATTTAGTGAACAGGTTCAATATTTTTTTTTTCCGAATGGCGGAGTTATGGAGGTTGACATCGTAGAAATAGGCTAGTTGAGCCATTCTTGAAATATATTTGAAATAGTTAATAATGATCCTACTAGCTCTAAACTTTTTTAACTGAACATTTAAATGTCATGAACAGATAAAAACGCCGCCCTTTAGTTTTCTTTACGGGACCGGTTACGTCACTGTGTGTCACTATAGTGAGCGAAAATGGCGGACGGCGTTTTAAGCATTTCAAAAAACAGAATAAAATCCTTACTTTCAAATTAAATTATTTCAGCCATCTTCTACTTTTATGCACCTACCTGAAAAATATATATTTATGTTTCCTATGCGAATGACTATGCGAATTAAACATTAGTTTAATACAATTTAACATGAGTAAACTAGCCTATTACTCGGTCGTTGCGACAAACTCGCCAGGTCTACAGCTCACACAGCCCCTGGTGGAGGTATTACTGAAGTAATCTGACATCGAAATCAAAGTGTAATTATTTATACAAACCCATAATAACGTTTATTACTCTGTAGCAGTTCAACTTTCCCAAATATCCACTCATTAATATGATGCTTATTGGAACGAAGGCACAGCACACAACAAACTACTGTTTAACTCTGTTCAACCCACGTTCAACCACTCTACGTCTCACTATTTTACCCTCTGTTATATATACGTTGAAGTCCGTATTCATATAACACGTTGACAGTCAGCAGCAAAACGAAACTGAACACGTTGTAGGTTAATAATTATTATAATGGAAATTTGTCATACTTTACTTACTGTTTAAAATAAAGATAAATACACTACTGCAGGAACAGTAGGAACAAGTTAAGTACGATTGTCAATTTCATATTTAAAAATCATAATTTAGTATTTTTTATCCAATTTCACACATTTTCAAAAAGTAGGTACTTAAAAATAGTGAAAATCAAAATCGTAAGTTTTCCTCCATGCCTGACATAAATAAATAATTATACGTTCGTTATTAATACAGTGATAAAATATTACAAATATAAGTAAGTGTGTGTGCGGTTTAGGATTTAATTTGGTAAATTGCTTACAATCTAGACACGCGGCAGCGTGTCCAGCCAAGTTCACCGCAGGAACTGGCGAGCAGCAGCCGTGTGTTATATTACACGAACCGTTTGGAGCCACTTTTGACCCCCCAATAACTCCAAATCTATTTAACATAAAAAAATGAAATTTGGCTTATGTATTAAGATCCTTTAGAACAAGTAGAACCCCAAATTTCATTTATATAGGTTAAATAGTTATTGAGATATTAAAGTCCAAAAAACGGTATTTTTATCACTGACTGACTGACTCACTAGTAATCAAAAACCTAACCCACTTCCAGGTGACCTAGAAAGGTGAAATTTGGCATCCAGCTTAGTAATTGTGTGTGTATACATATAAAAATCTAAAACAGTAATTTTTTTATGTTTTTTTATTATTATTATTATTGATGGTTGTTGCCTCAGAACTCTGTCATTTATAAACCGATTTGGAAAATTCTTTTTTTGTTTGAAAGATATACTAGAATAGCATATACACTCACACGCACACACTTACACATACATGCACATAAAAATCCAATACGTACTAACCGTTTTGGAAAATTCTTTGTTTGTTCAAAACTTTCAAAATATGTACTAGAATAGCACACAGAACTAATTAACAAATAATAATTAAGTAATTTACACATCATAATAATTTCTGTACAAAAAGTAATGATATCCCATCAAAAACATAAATGTAAAATGAGAGCCAAGTTCAATATCGCGTGCACTTCGCCGACAAAAGAATTGAGATCTGCCAGGGCGCCAAGTTCTTTGCTCTAAAATTTTTAGATACAAGGACATGCGACATACTCAATGCATTTATTTTACTTGGGGAGTAATTCAATATCAAGACGTGACTTGGCTAGTTTTAAAATATAAATTTATATTATAAATCAAAATCAATCAAATCATTAATCTATTTTCGTAAAGGTAAGTACGCAAGTTAGTGTACGTCTTGTTACTTATACTGTTAGCTTGATAATGAACTATCACTATGACTATGTTACTTTTATAAAATTTTGTTAGTTTGTGAAAACTAGCCAAGTCAAATCTTGATATTGAATTACTCCCCAAGTAAAATAAATGCATTGAGTATGTCGCATGTCCTTGTATCTAAAAATTTTAGAGCAAAGAACTTGGCGCCCTGGCAGATCTCAATTCTTTTGTCGGCGAAGTGCACGCGATATTGAACTTGGCTCTCATTTTACATTTATGTTTTTGATGGGATCTATAGTTTTCGCCAACCGGCAGCGGAACGAGATTCGCCCGGCAGAGGGGAGACCGGGGAGCGTTGGGGAGGCCGAGGAATGTTCAGGGGAGACCGGCGAATGTTCGGGGAGAATCGTGTTTGGTAATTAGTCAAATTAGCAGCCGGGTTCAAGGGTGGAGGAGAATTAAGTCATTAGTGAGAGCACGATAATCGAGATTCTCTGACTTTGATCCTATATTTATCGAGGTTACGTAAATAAAATAATTAATTAAAGGTAATATAAGCAAAGAAAATGACCAATTTGTAGGGAAAATTCAGTGAATCATCATCATCATCATCATTTCAGCCATAGGACGTCCACTGCTGGACACAGGCCTCCTCAATTGACTTCCACATGGGCCGGATAGAAGCGACCCGCATCCAGCGAGTCCCCGCAACCCTGACCAGGTCGTCCGACCACCTTGCGGGTGGCCGTTCTACGCTGCGCTTGCCGGTACGTGGTCTCCACTCGAGAACCTTTCTGCCCCAACGGCCATTGGTTCTTCGAGCTATGTGCCCTGCCCATTGCCACTTCAGTTTGCTAACCCTGTTTGCTATGTCGGTGACGTTAGTTCGTCTACGAAGCTCATCATTTCTGATTCGATCACGTAGAGAGATCCCGAGCATAGCCCTTTCCATAGCTCGCTGAGTGACTCTGAGCTTTCTTAAGAGGCCCATAGTTAGAGACCACGTCTCGGCTTCGTAGGTCATCACCGGTAATACGCACTGGTTGAAGACTTTTAAACATCAATACTAATTAAATATAACGTAGACAGAGAAAAATTGTGTTATTCTCACAGTCAACCTTTGACAACGGTTAACTATTATAGTTACTGAAACGCCAGGAAAGCTCAAATAATGAATATAACAATATAATCCGCCAACTTGTTTTATTTAAAAACTAATCATTAATAATACGAATTTATATTTGAAAAACAGCGAACAGCAATCATATTTTTAAATGTGGATTTGAGGGCAATTACGACAATAACCTTGGTTTAATTTAACTATTATTAAATTATACCTGACTTATTTAGCATCGGATACAGAACCAGTAATTATTAAGAAAACTCTGTTATTATTAGTTTGGAAAAGGTTGCTTATTCTGACCATGGTAAGCCCAGTTTCACGTTGTGTCCTACAAATTGGTCCATTGAATTATACAAAATGTTTGGAAATTTCGTAACTAAAACTCGTATTTTATTCTGTGTATTTAGTCTTACCATAATAAAGATAATTTAATTCATTATAAACAATGATAAAAAAAATATTAAACTATTCGTAGTTTGTACTAAGACTTAGTACCTATACAAAATGAGGAGCTCGAAATGAAAAAATAAATAAATCGACAACAAATTATAAATTGGCCCATATAACCCTACTGATGACGGACACCTGATCGCTCCCTGTTTGTGAGTTAACCCTTATTTGCTTTCCTTTCCTAATTAAAGCTCGCCAAGTGCCAAACACTAGACAACTCTCGACCAAAAGCAGCTCAATGCTCAGACGGTTATTGCTGGTACGACGAGGTTAACGCAGTGGTATTGCAGCTGCCTGCTGAGCTGGCGGTCCTGGGTTGAAATCCCAGGAAAATGTTTGTGTGATGAACTCGAATAATTGTATAATGAACTCGGGTCATGGACGTTTTGTATTTATCTATAAGTATAGATATGTACTTACGACATTTTATTGAATCCTTGATCAGAGCAGGGAAACTGGGATAGCGCATGATTTCTTGGCAAATTCATGCAATAGTGGGATGATGCATGTTTAATAAGTGCGCCTGGCTGCCTGCGAATAATAGGCTGGGTACAATTTGTGAATGACCTATTTTTTTTCGATAGTCCTTAAAGTTCTACAAACAGCAGGTCACTAATTATTCTTTACCATGATTTTTTCAATATTTTTTTAATTGAAAAGTTTACAGTTCACAATTAAATTGGCTGAAGGGACCTTTGCCTTTAAAACTTAATAAAAAAACTAGTCGATGGTTGATACTGTTGACCAATTCCTATAAAATGAAAGATGGAAGGAACTTTAAAAATCGGGGTGCGGAACTGAACCTAACAAAAAAAACCTATTGAGAGGTTCGCTTGAACAGTTTCTCTCCCTCGCACCGATGGGGGAGACAGGGGTCAATTGGTCGTGAAATTTTAATGAGCAGCGCTCCAATGCGAATATACAATCAAAATGCGTACTCTAATACTTACCTATTTAGGTAGCGGTGTTTTTAAAGTGAGTAATAGCTTTCTTCAAGATTTTTGTCGTACAAATTAATGGTGGTAGAAGTAGAAACGATTGCGTTCTATGTGTGTCAATGAATGATGTATTACCATGTAGCCATATGCGTTATAGTAATAGGTACAAATACTTTCGTAAATTAAAACTACAAAAGTAGGTATTTGTATACATGTATTTTATGTATTCATTGTGTATCATCGAATGGCATACTTTTCTGTAAACCTGTGTCTCTCTTCGGTAGTGTTCAATCTCTATGCAACATTATATCGATGACAAACAAAATTAAAAATTAGATACTAAAAAAACATGCATGTTTTGTATCGGGTAAGGAGCGTATCTCCCTCTGGTATAGCGGCACCGCGTTGTCTTAATTTAAACCTTAGAATGTTAACCAAACAAGTGTAACATCTTTGTAAACAACCATGGTGCAATGAATAAATGAAATGAAATGAAATGAACAAGTGATGTAAAACATAAATATTTCACTTAAATACATAAGCCGACCCAAGCTATAAATACGTCCCTTAAAATGAACAAACACAATCTCAGTCCAACATCCCGGGAATCCGCAAAAAATGCAATCCTTGTCCGCCCCGCCCCGGCGTCCCCATGAGTAATGTCTTTCATTAGCCAGCGTTTGTGCTACGCCGTTACGCGTAGCGCTCGTAGCACTAATTATGCTACCAGTGCTACGAAATTACGAGATAACTAAAGAAGGAAATGTTATATGTTTGTAAGCATAATAAAAACTATGATATTATAAAATTCAAAAAAAATTGGTAACGAAATAAGAAAATTATGTTGAACTTTAATTGAAGTCTTAATTTTGCACTACAAACTTTTCGGGAAATGCTCAAGGACTCCGTTACTTCAGCTGAAAAAAAAAGTCATGGCCCTGTTTTTTAACCAAAGTATGATGTTCAGATATCCCTGTCTTCAAAACACTTCAAGTTATTGAAAATTGTTTATATGACATACGAGTGGCTATATAAGTACAGCAAAATGTCGTCAATACAAAGATTCTATATCTATAACTTCATAATCGTAGGTAAAAATTAATATTGATGATATATGTACAATGACACGCATCGCTCTCTTAATTTCATATCATTATTTTGCCTACATATAGGTGCAACTTGTGCAAGTGCTTTATGCATAAATGTAGAGTACTAAAAATCAAATAACTAGCAAATCATAAAGAAGGTAAAGCATAATGATAAGCTATGTCATTTTCAACCGAGGACACATTTTATATACTTTTGTGCCAACCCGTCGAAAACCTAACAACAGAAAGGCTACTCCGAAGTTTGAAAATGGAAGTTCGTACTGTGCCATATCTCTCGATCTCGTGTCAAATAATATTTGAATGACCGGATGGGCACTATACAAAAAGTTGAATTTCGGACATCAAAGTAACCCATGTGGCCTTTTAGGGAAAGAAAAAAATCTACCGACGCAGCAATAGCTTCGCAAAAAGGGACATTAGGCGCGCAAGAAGTATATGGCCGAAAAGTTAATTCCCGACTGCGTGCTGAAACAGTAATACTAACAAAACAGTACCGTAACTTCGGGCAAAAATCCATCGCATTCATAGTTCATGGCATTATAAAAACAATAAACCCCAATGAATACATACTGGCGCTGGGCTTATTATAGTATTTATGGTACACAGAAAACTAAAAAATACTTTAGTATAGAACATTTTACAAACACCTTCACTGCGGTATAGGGCCTTTATGACCCGATACAAATACGGTTAATTACACGTTAACTTAATGGCCGCAGCGAGTGTGTTATTAAAAAAGGAACAACCGTACTTTTGCTCTAAGGTTTCCTGGAAGAAATCCTTTATACCTATAAATTCGCCTTTGTACATATCTACTGTTTTGAACTTTTTTAAATTGTTTTATTTGCAATAAAGTACACACTTTGCCTTTCTCTGTGTCGTCAGTTGCTGACCACCATCATTCCGACTTAATGTCGCCCACAGCTGGACAAAGGCGAAATACTTACTGAAGATACTTAGAGATGATTAAAACAGATTTTAAAGGTTCCACAACACGCATGTGTTCTTCTGGCGTTACAAGCTTTCATAGAGTGTGTTAACTGATTACCAATAGACGGGATGACGACTGATGTTAAATTCTAAAGCATAGTGTAAGATATGTGAATAAAATTAGCTCAATGTGTCATGAAAGGAAATAAAAAAAAATATTTTTTGATATATGTGACTTGCGTACGCAAATTAAATGATTTTTTTATCCAAAAGAAATTTTGAAATTGTTGTCAGAATCCTCATGATTTAACAAAACAATAATTGTATGACAACCATGAGCCTAACCGCACTTTTTCATGGTGATAATGGTAAATTACTTATTGTCTTCCCACTATGATCACGAGATCGGCGGATCATTCTTTCATCCAAGTCTATTAACTGTATGTAATTCTTGTCTTGTGCACCTTCGATCACAGGACGGGCCGGGAGGGTTTTTCCAAACGAAGCGAGATATTTTGTACTTTGCAACGTCATGTATTTTTAACGAATTCTTACTGATAGGGATTTCTTTCTTAAGTACCCTAAATATTTATATGCACATTGGTCGACATTGGTGTTTGGTCGACACTATCCCAATAGTTGGCAACTTCAACCTATAGTCCAAGATCCGAAGCTAAATTGATCTTCACCGAGCTGATAATAGAATGAAACATATTTTATAATGAATTTAGTATATTAAAAATAGGTTTGCTAAAAATATCCTGGACAGGCTATTTTTAATTATTAAAAAAAATGATTTTTTATTTTATCTCGGCTCACGAAGCCGTAACCACATGAAATACCGACGCCGCAGTATAGTCCCTAGTATGTAAAGCAAGTCACATATTTATCATGTTGTTTCTGTTGATATATAATTCATTATTCTACTGTTTCTTATATTTAAGTAGCGTATTGTCTACAATTCACATTTTTTGCTCCAACGAATTGTGTTTATTCATCATTGGAATGGAAAAAGTTTTGCAAAGAAAATGTCTGCCCCATTTAATTCTCGAATACTTCTAGTATTTAACTTGAATTGTGTTTTCAAACTGAGAGTGTCGTTGTGTTTTGCTTGATTTCACCGTTTATTTTATAAAAGCCCGTTTGTCCGATGTCTTTGAAAAGATCTGGAATTAATTGAAACAGTACTTTTCTCGTTTTATTAGAAACGAGCTGTTTTTCTACGGATTTATTAGAGTTGATTTTTTTTTACTTCTGAAGGAAACTAAGATTTGTTAAACTTTCAAACTAATATGTATGTTGGTTTATGACTTCTTGGCTCTGAAACGCATGTTCTGATTTTCAAGCATGTTACGACTGAAAACAATTCAACTTCAAACTACCTACACCACAGAATAACGCATTTTTAAATTCATACAATAGTAACATTTTATCGGGTTATATACTACCATTTCAGACGACTAAATTGGATTACATAATTTAGCGTTCGGAGTTTATTGAGGGAGGCACTTTTTCATAGACAATCGGTTTTATCGGCTATCGACAATTTATCGAGCTGCCGGCACCGCCAGCTTCAGTCATTCATCTTTGGAAGTAAATCTGATCTAGATCTTGACATTACTCTAAGGTATAGCTGTTTCGATAGAAATCAAGACTAGATTTTGTAATGTACATAAGAACGTTACTTAATATTACAAATTTAAATTTAATTAAACAATTGTGATTGGCAATTAATATATTTATATACTTTTTCATACATTCATGATGTCTACGTAGGGTCGGCAAATGTGGCGTGCTTTGGGAAGGCCTGTGTCCAGTAGCATCTTTAAGAAGATATTGGTGATAATGGATGCCGCTGTTTTTTTTGAAATATCAACGTTGAATTTTTAAAAACATATTGGTAACAATATAGAAAAGTCAGTCGTGATAAATAAATGCGTAAACGTCATTAATTTCCCAAACAAACCAGACACAAAACGCCACTTAGACCGTTTTCAAAGAAGAGCCTTCAAAAAGTGGGGCGTTTAAACTAGCGGGGTGAGCGGCGCGGGCCGGGAGGGGGCGGGGTCGCTTGGCAACGCCAGGTGCGATCGATCGCCCGGCAGGTGTGGCGCAGGGCTGTCACCCATGTAGACATATATGATTTATACCGGTCGCACTTCATACGTACGGTGGAATCTTACCCAAACCAAGGATACGGAATCCAGCTGACCACCACGCATCTCGCCATTTTAGTTTGAAATTTGATATAGGCCAGTAGTGAAATTGTTAGCTACTTTCGATGCTGATCGTACGATGGGTCTGCAAGGTGCACAAATTATCCAACATACCCCACATTCCCAAATCCGTATTACTCGACGTCGTGATGGGTTTTGACAATTGTTCCTTATTTGATAGCCCTGGGTGTCTCGCGGTCACGTCTCAAACTCTGCGATGCGTCAAGTGTACCGTAACCCTTATTATAAGCATACCCCACAATCCACAAACCGCGTTACATGACGTCGTGATGGCACATCACAATATTTCCTCCTGTGGCAGCCTGCAGCCCTGGGTGTCTCAACTCGACGTCTCCGACTCCGACATGCGTCAAGTATACCGTGACCCTTATTATATACATACCCCACAATCCACAACCATCGTTATACGACGTCTTGATGGGATTTCATAATATTTCCTCTTGTGTGTGGCAGCCCTGGGTGTCTCGCCGTCACGTCTTCGACTCCGCGACGCGCCAAGTGTACCACGACCCTTATTATAAACCTACCCCACAATCCACAACCCGCGTTATAACGGCGCTACGAAGTGATGGGATTTAATTCGACTCGCTGTAATGCCGCAATGTGATTTTTAAAAGATTTTGTAAAATAATGTTTTCAACTCAAACTTCTTTTGTGCCTACATTGTCAAATTTGTTAAAATGTAGTGAATTATGAAATTGCACGTGAACAAGTATAATGCATGTATTTAATCTGGATTTAATTACTGTGCTCTGATTTTCGGATATTGTGTCTTCATCAGTCCAAAATGGACAAATTTAACAACTTTTATAAAGAGTAGTAGGGTCAATTTCCCAAGCAGTATTTTTTGATGGCAAGACTGAAAACGCAGGTGCAGAAAGGATGAATAATAAAGTACCATTTTTTTTCGGAAACAGCCCGCCATTGTCTACCTCGGGCAACAGCTAAAATTAAAATATTCATATATATAATAATTTAAAAAAATACATTTAGACCATATTTCTCATCAAGGTGGGTTGTCCCCAAGCCGGTTTTGTTTGTAAAATGCCGGGTAAGTCAAATACTATGCATGACAAAGAAAATCTGTTACCATTATTTTATTACCATATAAATAGGTAACAAAAAAAGCACATTACCCGTTTTATATCTCCTTTGTATACCCTTGAATAAGTGCATATACGTTTGTCCCGAGAAAACTTCTCATTACCGCCGACAATATTTCGAACCGATTTATTTCCCAAATTTGATCAAGTACGCCCCCCGTCTCCCGCGCACTTCAAAGAATTAGTCAAGCTGCGGCGCTCGACGAGGCCGGTTGTGTATAGTGGCAATACGTTGGCTTGTATAAACGTGAATCGCGGTGGACCGGGGACAAAAAAAGTGTCATTCCGGAGTTTGTTATAGTTTCTTTATTTTTTAACTGCGTGTTTTGAAATTTATATATATCAGGTAAAGTATACTCGCGATGTCAAGAGTTGAATTAGTTTTAGAATATAGGCCTTACTTTTGATATAAAAATATGTCGTGTTTCTCATCCCACCATTCTCATTCCGGTGTTTCCGGTGTAGTAAAATAACTTTAGACCCCACCAAAATGAGGAAAACACCGGAATGACATCAAAAGTAGCTTCACTTTTCATAGATATTGTTGAAATACCTAATAATATTTATTTTTTTGGTTTTAATACCAGACTAAGATATATGTTTATATTATTATTTAATGCCAATATAATATTTATTACGAATATAAAACGTAAAATTACTTTCATAATATGCCACTTTTCTTTCATTCCGGTGTATGAAATTTCATTGCGGTGCACTTATTTTATCATCCTGGTGTACATTTATCATTCCGTTGTGTGTTTCATATTCAATCTCGAATATCTCGAAAACTATTTCAGATTTTAGGGTCCCATTTACATATGTTTAATAATATAGTCTAAAGTATCTCTTCACATTTAAAAAACTCAAAAATAATCAAAAATAAATAATCACACCGAAATGATATAAAAAATGCGTCTTGTTGAAATTGACCCAGTATGTAATGATGGTAGCGTGATATTTTTATTTTTACCCTACTGCTCTGATGCAGATATCTGACCACTGAAAAGGTTAATAAAGCCCCTTACAATCTCATCATACCAAAAATATCTGATGAAAATAAATAACTGAACTTTTCTTTACTCGTAGCTAAAAATACTAGATCTAGTCCCTTTTGAAACAAAACAAATTAAAAACGGATAGTCCGTTTAGGATCTACGATGTCACAAATGGACTTACAGACACACGTTGAATTTATTAAAACTTTGAACGATCTTCATAATACTTTTGCGAACCTAATAAACATGATTTTTAGGGTTCCGTACCCAAAGGGTAAAAACGGGACTGTACTGAGACAACGCTGTCCGTCCGTCTGTCACCAGGCTGTATCTCAAGAACGGTGATAGCTAGACAGTTGAAATTTTCACAGATGATGTATTTCTATTATTTGCCGCCATAACAAAAAATACTAAATATAAAATAAAATAAATATTTAAGGGGGGCTCCCATACAACAAACGGGATTGGTTGCATTAACTTTGCACCTCATTTTTATGGAGCGCTATACATACCAGGTGCAAACTTAACTTAACCACTTAAGGATGGAAAGTGTTTGTACGGAACCCTCGGTGTGTGAGTCCGACTCGCACTTGACCGGTTTTTTATTATTTTTTATTTATAACATACCTCCCACTTCTGTTGAGGTTAAAATTCCAGAAATCTTGCCAGGGTTATGATACCACGAGTACCTACTTCAAAATGGCATTAGAGATTTATTTATTAATCGTATGGCGAAAAATGTACACGGCATGCTTATGTATAATCTAAATTTACAATTTGTAAGAAAGTCAACAGCTTCGCTTGTTAGGTCTTTGAGATCTTCCACTTGGCCTGCGAATCTAGTTAGGTAGTGGGCACACTGAGAGAAAAATTGGCCGACAAAGCACAATAAATGCTTTGTCATTTTTTTTGTTGTCAAAAGAGCAATAAGCTTTGTCGCGAAATCAAAACGAGCTTATTGCCATCGACAACTTTTTTATTGCCAACCGTAAATCAACAGTTTATTGTATCGGCAACAACATTTACATTGCTACCAGAACAACCTATGTTACCTTTGCCATGGCATTCATGTAATATTGCTAATTTATCAAGGTTAGACTTAGCTTCTACAACAAAGCATCTGTATTTTGTCGTAGCGACCAAACCACTTTGCTATTTTATCAAATTACGTGGTTTGTTACTGCAACAAAGCGTTTCTGTTTGTTCCAGTTACAATATAACTTTGCAATGTTATCAAAGTTTTACCTTGTTGCTGGAGCAAAGGTTTTATCCTTTGCTGCAGGTACAACGTGCTTTGCTAACTTATTAAACTTAGATTTAGCTTTTATAACACAGCAGTTATATTTTGTTGTTCTAACAACATCACTTTGCTCATTTTTAAACTAAAACGATTTGTTACTGCAACAAAGCGTTTCTGTTTGTTCCAGTTACAATATAACTTTGCAATGTTATCAAAGTTTAACCATTGTTGCTGGAGCAAAGCTGTTATCCTTTGTTACAGGTACAACGTGCTTTGCTAACTTATTAAAGTTAGATTTAGCTTTTATAACAAAGCAGTTATATTTTGTTGTTCTAACAACATCACTTTGCTCATTTTTAAACTAAAACGATTTGTTACTGCAACAAAGCGTTTCTGTTTGTTCCAGTTACAATATAACTTTGCAATGTTATCAAAGTTTAACCATTGTTGCTGGAGCAAAGCTTTTATCCTTTGTTGCAGGTACAACGTGCTTTGCTAACTTATTAAAGTTAGATTTAGCTTTTTTAACAAAGCAGTTATATTTTGTTGTTCTAACAACATCACTTTGCTCATTTTTAAACTAAATTTGTTCCAGTTACAATATCACTTTGCTATGTTATCAAAGCTTTATCTTGTTGCTGGAGCAAAGATTTTATCCTTTGTTGCAGGTACAACGTGCCTTGCTAACTTAATAAAGTTAGATTTAGCTTTTATAACAAAGGAGTTTTCTTTTGTTATTCTTACAACATCACTTTGCTCATTTTAAAACTAAAACGATTTGTTGCTGCCACATAATGATTTTGTTTGTCAAAAACAATATCACTTTGTAGTTTTTATAACAAAGCAGTATAACTTATTGAAGTTAGACTTTGTTGCTGAGAACGATACTAAGGTAGGTACACTCGACGTCAAATCAATTGGATCTTTTTAACAAGTTATAAGCTGACGACAAATTTAAGCACTGTTACATTATTTCCCGCCCCGATATCTATATTCATTTAGTTGAACCATTTCAATGAACCCGACCGTCACGCCAAAATCTGGGAAGCGCTAGAAGCTCAAGGCATCGAATACACAAGTACTTACGCATAATTAAAAATATATACAAGAACATGCAAGCAAAAATAAAAACCGAAAGACTAGGCGAACTGTTCCCTATAAAAAGAGGAGTCCGTCAGGGAGATCCATTATCACCCAAACTTTTTTCAGCAGTACTGGAAGACATATTTAGGCATCTTGAGTGGACCACATATGGACTAAATCTTAACGGAATCAAACTTAACCATCTAAGATTTGCAGATGATCTGATTCTGATCGCAGAAGACCCAAAAAGCCTACAAAATATGCTTGAACAGCTTGTGAAAGAAAGCAGTAGAGTTGGGCTTTCAATGAACATTTCAAAGACCAAAGTAATGACAAATCTCGAAAAAACCCCTATTGAAGTCAATGGTGCCATAATAGAATATGTTGATGAATACATATATTTCACAGTACCGTCCTATTTCGATTCTCCCTGTGTTGTCCAAAATAATTGAACATTTTGTCAATCGTCGCCTCCTTTCTCATCTCAACAGGCACAATATGTTCAATCCATTGCAGTCTGGTTTTCGGCCCGGGCATAGCACAGTCACTGCCCTGGTTAAAGTCACCGATGACATTCGTCTTAACATTGAGAATAAAAAGCTCACTCTTCTTGTCCTATTGGACTTCAGTAGTGCCTTCAATACCGTGGACTATGACATCCTCTTAGGGATACTCCGCACTCTGAACATCTCTTGCACTGCTTTAGCGTGGTTCAGAGAGTACCTTTTTGGAAGGCGCCAGCGGGTCAGAGTGGACGACAAGGTTTCCCAGTGGAGCGAACTTACCGCTGGTGTCCCACAGGGAGGTATTCTCTCGCCACTTCTGTTCTCCATTTTTATTGACGGCATAACTAGGTCGTTAAAGTCTAGCTACCATCTATATGCAGATGATTTACAAATTTATGCTGAGGCCAGCCTGGAGGATTTTCCTTGGCTAGTTAATAAAATCAATAGAGACTTAGATTCTATCCAACTTTGGGCCTCTAAATTTGGGTTAAAGATTAATGCTAAGAAATCGCAAGCAATAGTCATTGGAAGTCCACATTTTATTACCAAATTTGCAGACCTGGTGGTGCCAGATATCATTTTTGATGGAACTAAAATTCCCCTCTCCTCTACTGTAAAAAATCTGGGCATCACCATGGACCAAACACTCTCATGGTCAGCGCACATAGCTGAGGTCAGCAGGAAACTATTTGCATCACTTCATTCTTTGAGGCGTATGCAGAATTTTCTTCCCATTCATACAAAAATATCTCTCGCTAGTTCTCTTTTACTTCCTCTACTTGATTATGGTGACATTGTATTCCTCGACCTTAAGGAAGTCTTGCTTGACAAGCTTGAGCGCCTGCAGAACGTTTGCATTAGGTACATTTTCGGTCTTAAAAAATATGATCATATCTCGCAACACCGTACGCAACTCGGTTGGCTCCCGATACGCCGTCGTAGGGATGTGCATGTCTTGTCACTGCTCTACAATGTCTTGTTCAATCCTTCCTCACCTCTGTATCTCTCCGAAAGATTCTCCTATATGGCGGCTGGCAGTGGTCACCGCTTGCGTTCGAGCGCCAATCTCGCTCTCGCCTTCCCGTCCAATAAGTCACGCTCTTACAGTAAATCTTTTACAGTTCACTCTGTAAAATTGTGGAACTCATTACCGGTGCCCGTCAGGCAATCGCAATCCGTGGCATCATTTAAGGAAAAGTTAAAAAGGTTATGGCTTCTAGACCCCTAATTTCGTCGAGTGCTGTATTTTTTGTAAAATTGAATACTTATTATTTTATTTATATTATTATATATTTATTTGTTTGTTTTATATTATAATATTTATATTCATAATGTGTAAGTTTATGTAGGTATATTTAAGATTTTGTCTCTTTTTTGCGTAAGCCTTTAGTGTCTCTGTGCATTTTTAATAGTTTTGCCTATCTTCTTGGATCTTCTCTGTTCTCTCTCATTTGCTCAAAGGTTAACTGGAAGAAATCCCTTACAGGGATAAGTTCGCCTTTGTACATATCATTAGTTTAATGTCTTTATAATTATATTTTAATGTACAATAAAGAGTTTACATACATACATACATATACCTGGGCCAAATAATCTCGCCAAAAGACCTTACATCAAAAGAAGTAAATAATCGAGTTCAATTAGCATGGAAAAGATATTGGTCCCTCAAAGAAATTGTGAAAAACCCGCAAGTACCACTAAAATCTAAGAAAAAGATATTTGACTCGTGTATCTTACCCGTAATGACATATGGATGTCAAACATGGAGCTTGACGAAACAAAATATGCGCAAACTTGAAACCTGTCAATACAACATGGAGCGAAGCACATGCTCAATGTCAGACTAAAAGAAAAAATAAAGCTAAAACACTACGGAATCAAACTAAACTCACAGATGTAACATACTGCACAAGAAAACTAAAATGGAGGTGGGCAGGCCATATGATGAGAAGCAACAAAGGAAAATGGGCTAAGGATGTAACAGAATGGTGTCCGCGACAAAACAAGAGAAGGAAAGGGAGACAGCGGCTTAGATGGGAAGATGAGATTCTTAAATTTGCCGGAGTCACTTGGAGGAGGACGGCCCAGAATCGGAAAATGTGGCAAGCGCTTGGGGAGGCCTTTGCGGAAACGCAAGACAATCAAAGTGTTAGTTAATAAGTAAATTATTTGTTTTGTATATGTGATTGTTAAATAAAGGCTTATTATTATTATTATTATTATTATTATTATTATTAATGAACCCGAACACGACTCTGCTGAAAGTTTGTGTGGCGTATTTCGCAGAGTAGGAGGCCTATATACCCACAGAGGGGCCATGCTGTAAAAGTTTTTTAGTGTTAGAATAGTTATAATATATTTTATGTAAATGCATGAAAATAAAGGCTATATTATTATTATTTTCAAGATTCAAGTGGTGCTTTTATACGTATAACGCCTGTGGCCTGTAATAAAGCGCATCACGCACAGACCGAATAGATTTTCGGTCTGTGTTTGCTGTAATAGGTATGTATTTTACTGTGATATATATTGGGACAGCTCGGGTTCAGATCAAATACTCTCTTTAGGCTCCTTGTTTTATTCGTTTTGCATTTTCAATTCCGCTTCACACAATATACATCTATCTAGTTTATAGCTAATGCCAGCATTATAAGCTAAAACACAAAACTCTTTAAATTATCACAGCGTCGTCTATTTATAGTTTGTCAAAGGACTGTCTCATTTCAAACATAGACAGAGAGCATTCGACCATCTCAAGGGAATCACAATTTACAGGGTATTTTCCGTTGACCTAGAACTATGAAATTTTGCAAACAGTAATACTGTCTTTTACTACAAGTATGGGGTAAAATCTGAAAACTATACATTTGTGATTAATTAATCATAAAAATATAGTCCTTTTCGAAAATCATTTTTGGAGAACTCGGTTGTGTTAACTTTGCACCTCATGCAAACTTAACCCGGCCAGTTAAGATGGGATAATTTTTTGTACGGAACCCTCGGTGTGCGAGTCAGACTCGCACTTCGCCGGTTTTTTATGTTAATTTTAAATTATGGATTGACAAGAAAAATATTATTGTCTGTAAAGTCGGTTTACGGACGATAATTTTACGTGATAACGTACCTAATGATATGCGAAAAAAGTTTGCATATCAACATTTTTAAAAGAAAAACAACCTGGCAATTTAGTGTATTGACATAATAGTCCCTAATAAAAATGACATTAAAAGTCTAGGATCCAGTAACCAATGGATTACATTCGCGTAGGTATACCCGTTTCATCATGCTGAACAACTTACTACAGGTTTGAGTGCAATTCATGTTTATTATTATTTGGGTATCTGAGTCAAAAAAGAGATGACAGGTCACGTGGTTAGCGTAACAGACCGTCAGACATTTTTTCGTGCGCGCAGCTTGTAATCGATTCGATTTATAAGACGTTATCACGTGAAAAAGTGAGAAATAATAATTGGTTGAATAGCGCCAAAATCAAAACAAAATAGTTGGTGGATTGACGCCAAAGAAAGAAAGATACCGAAATATATATTTTTGCGGTCATAAAACTTGTTGCTGACTGATTTGTCAATAGGTATTATACAATAACTGTTTTTTTTTTAATGCATGTGCGATATTTTACGCGAGTGTACAAGGTTTAAGTCGTCACAAATTTAATTTGTCAATTCGACAACCTACCGAAACTAACTTTGCAAAAATGGCAACACGCGGGCACGGGAGGGGTACGGGGTAAGGGGTGTGTATGTTGTCGTTTCGTTTCGTTTATTTTGTCTTCAAATGCGAATGTCCACGGCATTGAATGGTCGCGCGCTTATTAGTTCCTACTATTCTAGTGCTTTTATTGTGCAATATGGACATAATTCAGTTCCTTGAGAGTGCCGGTCTGCGACATTTAGCGCAGCGTATGTCGGGTAAGTGTTTATTTATTCTTATGAATGTTCTAAATATTAAAGTGAGTTTTTATGTTTATTTGTTAACTTTTTTCTTCACGCCTTAACTTTTCAACAAACATTTTCGTTCCTCTGCTAAAACACACTGCGTTGATCGGATCTTGGGCGTGATGGAGTGATGTTTTATGTAAGTCTGTATACACGGCCACGGCCACAAATCAAGATATAACTGGCAGTGGCAGAGGTGCGACACAAATGTGAAAACACGAGGCGTGTTAAAATGAAACTTGTGTAAGTAGCCGTGTGTCCGTGTGTAGACATGACGGCCGGCGATTCATAGCACATTACATTAGCTACTTCTATGAGCACGACTACAGTGCTATTGTTTTGTACAAAAAGATGTGGATCTGAACTTGGAGTATATAATACCAAGACTTCAAGGTGATGGGTTCCAAACACATTGCGTTGCACTTTTGAGCATAATTTGTCGATCCAACAAAACTTTTGTCATATCGACAAAGGTATCTATTTAGGTACTTACTAACTAAACGGTGTTTCTGTAGCAATTTATGAACATTGTCATATCGACAAAGGTTATTAACTTGGTGTTGAATGTTGTTTCTGTAGCAGTGTACAGGTACCAGCACGTTAAGTTATCCATAATGACTCCGGTCCTAATTCTTTATTTCGACACGTTCCAGGAACACCCTACGGGTTGAGAACTTTTAAGACCGTGGAGCCTAGTGAGAGGCTGGTCTTACTCCCCTGGCCTTGGAGTGGCCCAAGAAAGCTTCGCGCTGTCGCGCACTGAGAACCCTGCCCTTGGACCTTGGAGGACATCTGCACTACTGGCCACACCTACCGCCACTACCACGCCGCGCACTACCGAGGGACGTCGGGTATCAGAAGAACGACCAGCTCTCTAGTAGAAAGACCCAAATCAAGGCATCGGACCCTTACTTGTCTTAATCTAATTACTTAAATAGTTAACTTAAAATTAGACCTAGTAATACTCTAAATAAAATTAAACTTACAACTAAATCATTCTATAAACTTAACTAAATTCTTAAAGCTACAAACCAGTAATAGAATTATTTTAAATAATAGAATTTGCGAAATTTAAACATAAGAATTATTTTAAAATCCAGAAAAATATTAAAATTTAAAAGTTTAGAACTACCTATATTAGAACGACATTCCCTTTTATCCATAATGACTCCGGTCCTAATTCTTTATTTCGACACGTTCCAGGAACACCCTACGGGTTGAGAACTTTTAAGACCGTGGAGCCTAGT
Organism: Apotomis capreana; assembly: GCA_947623375.1. Taxonomy (NCBI): domain Eukaryota; kingdom Metazoa; phylum Arthropoda; class Insecta; order Lepidoptera; family Tortricidae; genus Apotomis; species Apotomis capreana. The sequence goes on along the minus strand of OX392500.1, from coordinate 1,491,006 downwards.
GAGAGGCTGGTCTTACTCCCCTGGCCTTGGAGTGGCCCAAGAAAGCTTCGCGCTGTCGCGCACTGAGAACCCTGCCCTTGGACCTTGGAGGACATCTGCACTACTGGCCACACCTACCGCCACTACCACGCCGCGCACTACCGAGGGACGTCGGGTATCAGAAGAACGACCAGCTCTCTAGTAGAAAGACCCAAATCAAGGCATCGGACCCTTACTTGTCTTAATCTAATTACTTAAATAGTTAACTTAAAATTAGACCTAGTAATACTCTAAATAAAATTAAACTTACAACTAAATCATTCTATAAACTTAACTAAATTCTTAAAGCTACAAACCAGTAATAGAATTATTTTAAATAATAGAATTTGCGAAATTTAAACATAAGAATTATTTTAAAATCCAGAAAAATATTAAAATTTAAAAGTTTAGAACTACCTATATTAGAACGACATTACCTAAAAATAGAAGCCTTAACTTTTATTATTATTGAAATTAGTTTACCGGATGTGTTAATAAATATTTTATAAGATTCTTGATTAATTTTTATTTTATGTCCTTTTAATATACCCAGATAATAGGTAGGATATATAAAGGTGACACAGTCTGACAACATAAATCTTGTCGATTTGGCTGCAATACTGCGTCACTGTAGCAATACGTTGTGTGATATGTATATATTTTTGTCAGTCTGACAACATAAATCTTGTCGATTTGGCTGCAAAACTGTGTCACTGTAGCAATACGTTGTGTGATATGTATATATTTTTGTCAGTCTGACAACATAAATCTTGTCGATTTGGCTGCAAAACTGTGTCACTGTAGCAATAAGTTGTGAGACACACATATATTATTGCCACTCTGTAAACATTGTCAATTTTACAGCAGATTTATGAGACTGTAGCAATATATCGTGCTACAGTCACAGATCTGCTGTAAAATTGACAACATACTTGTTACAGTGGCAACAATATATGTGTGTGTGTGTCTCACAACGTATTGCTACAGTGACACAGTTCCGCTGCCAAATAGGCAACATTTATGTTGTCAGAGTGACAACAATATATACGTGTCACACAACATATTGCTATACTGACACAGTTCCGCTGCCAAATAGGCAACATTTATGTTGTCAGAGTGACAACAATATATACATGTCACACAACATATTGCTATAGTGACACAGTTCCGTTGCCAAATAGGCAACATTAATGTTGTCAGAGTGACAACAATATATACGTGTCACACAACATATTGCTATAGTGACACAGTTCCGTTGCCAAATAGGCAACATTTATGTTGTCAGAGTGACAACAATATATACGTGTCACACAACATATTGCTATAGTGACACAGTTCCGTTGCCAAATAGGCAACATTTATGTTGTCAGAGTGACAACAATATATACGTGTCACACAACATATTGCTATAGTGACACAGTTCCGTTGCCAAATAGGCAACATTAATGTTGTCAGAGTGACAACAATATGTACGTGTCACACAACATATTGCTATAGTGACACAGTTCCGCTGCCAAATAGACAACATTTACGTTGTCAGACTGACAAAATAAACATTGAGTGTTGTGGTTACATTGCTACAGTGACAAAGCTCTACTGTCAAATTCACAAAGTTTTTGTTGTCACACCGACAACAATACTTTACAAAACTTGTTTTGACTATATGACAACGTTGTACACATTGCTACAGTGACACAGCTCTGCTATTAAATAGACAATGTTTTATGTTGTCAGAGTGACAACAATATTTTACAAAATTTGATTTGACTTTATGACAACGTTGTATACATTGTTAATAGAAGTTGTGTTTTCAACAATTGTAAAAGTTGTTGCAGAATGTTGTTATATCAACAATAAACTGGTGACAATAATAACGTTTACTCTATAGCAACGTAACTATGTGGGTTGTGTGCCGTTAAAGTTTTATTGTTAGATCGACAGTATTTTTCTCTCAGTGCATTATGACAATATGTCGTGCAGTCTGCGCGGGGCATCCGCACTCGCAGCTTTCGTCCTCGGTTACTTTGAAATGAAAGGTGTCAAAAGTGCAGTTGGTGGCCGCAGTTCATAATGCACAGAATACCGATTGATTCCCAGTTTTTTAAAAACAAAGCGAAGTGAATTCCGCCTCAAAAATTATTTCTACTATATACAATGTTAGACGGTCAAGGGCAACCAAAGCTAGAATATCATCGTAAATAGTTATGGCGCCCTGCGGTTCACACGGCAACCGCATATTAGGGCAGCTTCGGAATTCAGTTACTGGTGTTTACACGAGTAGAAGAGGATACGAGTTTATATACTTCAAGTGACGCATCTAGCAATACTGTCGTAAGTACGAGTATAGTGGGAAACATTTTTATAGACTGAATTCACTTCTCTTTGTTCTAACAAACAATGGGACCCAATGTGTATTGAGTGCATTATGTATACTGTTACTTTGAAATCATCATCATCATCATCATCATCAGCCTGTTTCAGTCCACTGCTGGACATAGGCCTCTCCCATGGCACGCCACTGAGCTCGATTTTCAGCTCTCGTCCTCCAGTTACTACCTGCTGTCCTACGAATGTCGTCGCTCCACCTTGTTACAGGGCACCCTACACTACGTTTACCGATTCGTGGCCTCCACTCCAGAACTCGTTTGCCCCAGTGGTCATCGGCTCTACGGCAGATATGACCAGCCCACTGCCACTTCAGCTTGCTTATCCGCTGTGCTATGTCGGTAGCTTTGGTTTTTGGTGGTAGGTTTGGTTAGTACTTTAAAATGAAAGATGTCAAAAGTGCAATATGTGCGCTCGTTCCCTAAATATCAGAATGGCAAAATACTAGATTGCCTATTTACCCGATTTCTGAAATACCAGATTTCTAAAACACCAGATTTTCTTTATATTATATTCGCTTTTGTACAAGATTTTTATAATACCATGTTCTTAATACACCATGTTCCCGATAACACCATATACCCAAATTATAAAATTTCGATATCAAAAGACTATCAAAACACAAAAACACTGAACAAACCAGATTCGCAAAACACAATCTTCTCGAAACAACTTGATCTCACTTAACCGTTATCATGTAATACATGGTATTTCAAACAGCTGATTTCCGTTTAACCAGATTTTCGAAATACCGGATTTTAAGTAGACGAGATGTCCAAAATATCAAATATCATAAAGTACGGTCAGTGCATCAACGCAAACGAAAATAAGCGAATTTTAAGAAAATTGTTTGAAGCCATTTTTTTTTTACAAGCTTTTCTTAACTTGCAACGTTCGTATATACCTAAGTATGTACGGTCAAGGAATTTAATTTGTGTACCCTTTCGCAAGTTGTCATAGTACTTACTGACATTGATATGGAATCTCTATCTGCTTTCATATTGATTTTCACTGTGACAAGGTATGAAATCAAATTCCTTGACTATACTCGTACTATATAGGTACATGTAAGTTGTGGTATCAAATTTTGCAAATGGTTTTTCAACCACTTCCTGATATCTGATTGAGCTGAAAACATGCAAACTTACCTATGTAAATTTGATGACAATGGAATATTATAGTGCCATTGAGCTGATCTGATAGTGGAGGCAGAAGATGGCCATGGCATATTTTAAACCAATCATAGTAAACCCATCGTTTTTGGCCTCATTTGTTATATCTGGATGAAGACTATAATCTAGTGTTGCGTCCAGGGTCTGATCATGGAGACGGAAGCTAGTCATGGCATCTCTCAAACTATTCATATCAAAACCTGTCCATACTAGGCTAGGTACTGTTCATTCGTGGTTTTCATTCGTCATTCGCGAATAGTTTGGTTATTCTTATTCGTTATTCGTCATTCGAATAAATTTTGTCCATGTCTGCTCCTATCGACTGTGAGACAAGAATTTTGTTTGTTTGACAAAAACTGCAATTTCTAGACATTCAGTCGTAAAATCTCAAATAACTCGTCTACAAAATCTGTAGTTTTGCACGATATTGTTTCTTTTTTGAAAAACAAAAGAATATCTCGGACTTAGACAAAGATAAGTTTTATAAATAATGTTCCACCATGTAGGAATGATAATTATTAAATAAAATTCTTAATTAATCAAAAAGATGCCCTTTCATATTTGGGTTAAATTCCCTGCCGCTGAGTGTACTTCGAACGTTACACATACGTATACGTTAAGTGCCATACAGTATTAAAACATTCCGCTCAATCTGGCGTGTATAATCCATAACTTCCAGGAGGTAATAAGCAGACCTAGGTATTGCACTATCCCCGACGGTATGGGATAAGCATCGATAATTGGGTTCATCGATATAGGCAATCCCTAGCTGCTAGTAGCTGTCATTAAAATTTGCCCTTCATATTCCTAGGTCTGGTAATAAGTAATTACAGTTACTTTGGCGTTTACGACCTTTTTATAGAGCCTGGAATCTTTCTCGTAACTTAAATCTATTCTATTGTGAAGGATAGGCAACTACTGAACCCTACACTGAGCGTGGCCCGGTTTTGGTATGTATTGTACCGATTTACATGGCATGCTCGCTTTTTATCATAGCCACTTATGGTTCTAGTGTTTTGCTAAAATAAAAAATAAAATAGTTGATAACTTGACAGTGACATTAAAATAGCCAATGTGTCTTATGCTATGAAAATCAAGTAATAGTAATAAAAATGGAAAATAACATGATTTTTATAGAAAGTCATAAAGGAAAACCCGTTCTTTTATACAAGGGTTACCGTTATAATTTTATAAAAAAAAATCTAAGCGGATCCACAAATTGGCGATGCCACAACCAAAAGGAGTGCAATACATCCATTACATTGGGTGTAAATAAAACAGTATTAAAAGAAAGGAGGCATATATGTGTTCCAGACAGAGTACGAAACATAGTGAGTGCGACAATGAGTGAATGTAAAAAAGAAGTGTGTCAGAACTTTGGACCGATACCTAAAATTTTTGAAAACTGTTTCGAGAAGAACAGAGCCAAGTTTGCAACATGCGAACACGAAATACCGTCGTTCTCAAGCAAAGCTAGCATTCTATATGGAGCTAGAAACAAATATTTAGGTATGGATCGTACAACCTATAACAACTTAAGAGATATTCGACTGCCCGACAGCCTCGTATCTGATTTTTTGCTGTACGACGACGGGAGTGATGACAAAATTTTACTTTTTGGAACTTCCCGGGCAAGGGTACTAATCCGAAACAAAGAAATATTTTATGGGGATGGCACTTTTCAAGTGACCCCTAAGCCATTCTACCAAATGTATTCCTTACATGTAGATTTGGCTTATGATCATGATGCCGTCACATTCGTGCCGTTATTATATGCTCTACTACCCAATAAACGTCAAGAAACCTACGAGCGGTTATTCACCATATTGAAAAGGCAATTCGGAATGAACATTGTTTTATTTAAATGTGATTATGAAATTGCAGCACAACAAGCGGTAAAAAAAGTTTATGCAAACGCTACAATCAAGGGATGCTATTATCATTTCCTTAACGCTGTGTGGAGGATGAGCAAAAAACTCGAGATAAGTGCATCAGCAGACGGCCGCTATTTAACACACCTCTTGACAATTTTAGCATTACTACCGGCAAACCTAATTCCAGAAGCGTATTTGTCAATTGTTACAAAATTCCCGCACAATGAAACATTTAACAGATTCAAACAATATTTCGACAATCAGTGGATCTTGAAAATTACCAGTGAAATATTCAGTTGCTACGGTCACAAAAATAAAACTACTAATGCCATAGAAGGATGGCACCGTAGAATCAATTCTAAAATTCCCGCGAAACCTACGCTGTTTCAATTCATCCTATTACTAAAAAAATAAGCAAAGTTTCAAGATATTATAATAGAAAAAAACGCTCTTCACTTCAAGGATAAAAAAAGGAATAAGAAAAACATTCAAAAAGATTTGCAAATAAGTAACATAATTTCAGACTGCACAGGGAACGGAATTTCTGTTGAAACTTGCGTAGACCCTATAGCTGCATTGAGGAGATACGACGCCTTTAATGAAAATTAAGAAGATAAAAGGCTAATGATAAGACTAATACTTAGTAACAAAAAAGTCTGTATTTTTTTTTACCAAGAATGAGTAATATGTTTTTTTTTCTTAACCCTTAAATTGATTTTGTCCCTTTTAAAGGACGTCTTATATAATGACCTACACAACTTTGTATAATGGATACTCTTGCGCCGATTCCATGATGCATGGCATTTTTATCCGGCTTCAAAAAAGGAGCGGATTCTCAATTCGGTTGTATTTTTTTATTTTTTTAATGTTTGTTACCTCAGAACTCCGTCATTTATGAGCCGATTTGGAATAATCTTTCTTGGTTCGTGAGTAGACATCTCCAAGTTGGTACCATAAAATTTTGGTGAAGATCGGATGACGAGATCCATGAGGAATCGAAGGAATTCCTGAAATATTATCTATGGCGATTTCAGTGTTTATTACAGTAGTTCAAGCGGCTCAGGCTCGTTCGGTCCGTTTCCTAACATGTCTGTTTCTCAAACTGGTCTTCTTCCAAGAAATGACCCTTTCCTATAATGTCAGCAAATGGTTTCCTATCATGCCACTGTCCTAGAATGATCGTTTCCTATTATGTCCGTTTCGAAAATTGATCTGCTTCCTATAATGTCCGTTCCTTGTGATGTCCTATGCCTACGATGTATGCTTCCTATAATGCCCACTATTTGTGTTCTAAAGCCCGTTTCCTACAATGTCCGCTTAAGTAAAAACAGTCTGCCTCTTCTCATTTAAAAAAAAAACCTCTTGACATTCTGTCAAAAGTATTCTGTCAATTGAAGCAGATAAATATGAATAAACGAGAACATAGTCCAGACAGTGATAAAGATTCTCAGAGCATTTTATCATCACCAGTTCGAAAAAAAAGCAAGGTTAACTCATCCTTATCACCTTCTGGCAACATGTCAACGCCAACGAACTGCCTTGACTGCTCTTCTATGGATGGTGGAGACGACAAGAGAAATGGATATTTCGGACTGCTCATTATGGAAGAGTTAAAACATGTACCGACATGTATGAGGACTACAGTTTAAAAATAGTGGATGCTTTTAAGAATAAACATGATATAGTTAAAGTTATTTATCCACAATCTCCGACTTAATATTGGATTGGACTGCGTAGAGTAAGCCAACCAATATCACTAATAACTTATGAATTTTATTATCTGAAAATAAATATTCTTAATACTTTGGTTATTTGTTAAAATAAATAATGTAAAAAAAATCTTTTACCTTTTGTATGGCCAGACAGAAAACTAAAGGGCCTAGCGGATCCCCCTGCTGTGCACCAACTTGGGAAAGAACAAGAGGACCATTGTAGAAAAGATTAGAAGCGGAAGAATATACTTGGAAAATGAAGGGGTAGAGTGATGGCACTTTATCCTTCACTTCGGACAGTAAAACATCACGCTCCACTGAGTTAAACGCGTTTTTTAAATCAATTTTAATTAATAATAATAATAATGAAAACGGCACCCTAGGTTAGGTTTTTTATAATATGTTTATATATTTTGTAATTTCTTTATTGTATTTTACTTTTTATATACAGATATTGTAAAAACCTAGCCTAAGAATTAAAATAAATAAAGGACATAATAATGAAATAATGAACTTTATTCTGCAAGTAGGCCACAAGGGCACTTTTACATGTCTGAGTCTACCGGCATTTCACAAGAGGAGACCACTGTTGAGAAGAAACGCCGAAAGAAACTCAACAGTCAGTATTTTTTTCAGAAAGCATAAGTACTTAACTATTACAATGATATGAACTTAACTATACGTATTAAAACGGATTCTAAGTTTTTGCTATCTACCGAAAAAGCCCGCGTAGCGTGAATTGCAGCCTCGCAGCCCAATCTTGTGCCAAACCCTAATTGGCAAGGTTGCAGATAAGCTGCCATTTCTTCTCTCACTGCACGGCATCCTAGCTTTGCCGTTAAGCGGCGGAAAGCGCTGCCTATGGCAATGGGTCTTATACCACCGTCTTTTTTTGACAGCGCACATAAGGAAGCACCATAAATATAGGAGCAAACTTCAGGGTTTAATTGACCACTGAGCAAAAAATTACAAAGCTTGGCCAGATGTTCCAGGAGCCGAAAATCGGCGTCTCCCGCAGATGCAGACGTAAGCTCCTTAAGATGAACAGGGCGGATACCATCCAAACCGGCGGCCGAACTATTGTTGAAAGAGCTGAGTGCCTGCACTGCGTTAAGGCAGAAATAGATATGTCAGGTTCCGGTGGAAGTACCAGCGGCCGGGACGGGGCTGGATGCTTCGACTGCAGCGTAGCTAAAGTCTCAGGGCTCGACGGCGCCACGCCCTCATCCGACATAAGCACTCGCACTGCACCTGAGATCCCCTTCATGTACTTTACGCTCAATTGTCTTCAGTATGGAGTGTGATCTCAAAGGCGTGGTCTCTGCACCGATGTTCCCACTGATATCAAAAGAAGCAGAGTTAATATTTCTCTTAACTTTCGTGGTTAAATTGCCCGTGGCCGACGCTTCAGGCGATTTGAGTGCGGAATAGGCAAAAGACAGTAAACTAAACCATTCGAGAGTGCCATTGGAGTCGATACACTTATCAATGAGGTCGCTCAATTTGGCCGCTGCCAAGTTTCGCGCCCCTTTGGGGATATGCCGTAACACACGTACTGACTGCTTTAACGTAGCTAGATCACCAAAATCTAGATGAATGGGGTTGTTACCATGAGCTTGCTGTGAAACCGACAGTCTAGGGTTGGAGGGGATGACTTGGGGAAAATGTTTATGCATGTGCCCTATATGCACTTTAAGTCCATGAGGGGTAAAAGTTCGAGTTGAGTTGGGACAATGGGGACAGCGCAAGGATGAAGAAGGATCACTCATATTTATAACTAACACTTACAAATAAAAGTAAAAATACAAGCAATTATAATAAAAAAAGATACAATTTAAAAGCCAACATCAAAAACATAACAATTTCGATTTAAACTTCATAGCTTCTTGTCGGTCGGCAAGACTCCCGTCTAGAAAATGAATGGCTCGGTTGTGTTGGATCCTTGATTTATGTATGTATTTATCCTGGAAAGTTTCACGAAATCAAAACCATTCTGCGGCTGAAAGCAGGAAAATGAGAGCAGTGGTGATGGAAAAGTATTCACGCCTTCTCTATTTCTAAGCTTAAAGCTGAGTCACAATTAAAGCGGTCTCTCTCTCTACAGCAAGACGTCTTCTTCGATCTTAGCACCATACAAGCACGGCTTAAACACCAAGAAAACACGGTCTTTGCATTGCACGTTATAAAAGTTGTAATCTTGGATATCACAAAAATTCGTTAAGTTTGTTTGGGAGCTGAAAGGAACACGTATCTTTTAGCCGATTGTGTGACGGGCGCTATTGTTTCAAAAGCAGCACATTTTACCCGTTAAGCGTAGATTTGATTAAATTTTATTTTATTTATAAAATTTTGTTGACACTCGACATGAAGTTGACATTGACAATTTTATAGTTTGTTTATGTGAACATAATGGTAGTTTAAAAAGTCGTATCTCAGTATACGATCGGGGTAAAAATACGACTTCTTAGTTTAGCAGGTTATGCGTTAAGCGTTATAGACTAAGATCCCGATATAAAACGACCTTCACCGAGATGTTTATTTGATGAATGTATTTTATATTTAGTTTAATATGTCAATAAATATATTGCATATGGGTTGCCTAACAATTTTTAGTCCAGGGTATGTTTAGTAAAAAATAAAAATATATATTTTTTTAACATTTCACCGATTTGATTATTAGATAAATTCATAATTAAATAATCTTTAATTTTATTCAGTTTCAATTCAATAATCAGACCGTTGCAAAATGCTAGTAGGTATAGATTTACCTGTTTATACCTGGCTACCCGATAGTTGTGACGGGAAAAGAATAGGTAACCTAACGTTTGCATATTCTATGGGCTTCATACTTTCGATTGGTACCTATAGAATTTATCTAATATTAATCAAACCGGTGAAATGTTTAAAACATTTTTTTTTATTATTAATTAAACATACCCTGGACTAAAATTTGTTAGGCAACCCATATGCAATATATTTATTGACATATTAAATTGATTATAAAATACATTTCATAAAATAAACATCTCGGTGAAGGTCATTTTATATCGGGATCTTAGCCTATAACGCGTAACGCATAACCTGCTAAATTAAGAAGTCGTATTTTTACTCCGATCGTATACTGAGATACGACTTTTTAAATTAGCACGGCAGATACGTTCGATTTTATACCCCATATTTTTCATACCCCGGGCTTATATATGAAAATCGATTCTTAAGGAGTAAACTCCAAAAAAAACCTCTTGACATTCTGTCAAAAGTATTCTGTCAATTGAAGCAGATAAATATGAATAAACGAGAACATAGTCCAGACAGTGATAAAGATTCTCAGAGCATTTTATCATCACCAGTTCGAAAAAAAAGCAAGGTTAACTCATCCTTATCACCTTCTGGCAACATGTCAACGCCAACGAACTGCCTTGACTGCTCTTCTATGGATGGTGGAGACGACAAGAGAAATGGATATTTCGGACTGCTCATTATGGAAGAGTTAAAACATGTACCGACATGTATGAGGACTACAGTTTAAAAATAGTGGATGCTTTTAAGAATAAACATGATATAGTTAAAGTTATTTATCCACAATCTCCGACTTAAAATTGGATTGGACTGCGTAGAGTAAGCCAACCAATATCACTAATAACTTATGAATTTTATTATCTGAAAATAAATATTCTTAATACTTTGGTTATTTGTTAAAATAAATAATGTAAAAAAAATCTTTTATTTTTTAATTTCTTATATAAGAGAATACAATACGTAATGCATATAATTAAATTAAAATACCTATCTGCATCTCACTTAGTAATCATCAAGTAAGTATCATATCATATATGAATAAATAACTAAAATAATAGTCGTGTTAGTACAATTTTTTTTAAAAACTGTTTTGGTGTTATAGCATTACTGGTTAATTCTCGTAAGAATTTCATATATTTTTTGTCAAATGCCATATCTTTAGTTTTCCTATTTTTTTTAAATGGCTGAAAAAAGCTTCTTAGTATTATCGTGTCATAATGTTTTGCTTCCTGTGTTAAAATAAAACAAAACTTAAAAAAACCAGGTTTCTTCGACATCTTTGAATTCAATCTTCTGTGGTATCCTTCTAATGCATTAGTTGTTCTATTTTTGTCATTCGCACAGCTGATCATATTATAATCTTTGCTGAGCCAGGTCGTTACAAAGTAACGCTTAAATGCCATTATAGCTGCGTCATTCGCAATCTCCTCAATGTCACGCCATGCGGCGTCGATGTATTCAGGTGGCAATAGAGGGAAATTTGAACAAAATCTCGCAATGTTCCTTCCATTATATAGTTTGTTAATAATTTGAGTCGTTCTGCTTTTTTTCAGATCGCCCTACTGAAATGGAAGTAGCATCCCGATATTTTGGCATTCGGGAAAACGTCTTTCACAGCATTCATTTGTGAAATTTCGTAGTCACTTTTGAATGACACAATGTTAACATTCAGTCTATTTTTAACAATTTCGTAAAATCGTTTATATGTATTTTGGGACTTATTGGGCAATAAGGCATAAATGACTGGAATTATATTGACGCTCTTTTCGTCTGTATAGTAGTCAAGGTGGAGTATATACAATTGATAAAATGGCTGTGGAGTGGTTTTGAACGTACCGTCGGCGTAGTAAGAACCACTCGTTGCAATTGTCACAATGTCTTTGACGTAATTAGAGCAAAAAATTATCAGTTTTTCTTCATTGCCATCCTCAATAACATGGAATACCTCATTTAATCCCCTGGGGATTTTCACTTCACTTAGATTATTATACCTTAATTTGTCACAGTCTAAAAATTGTTTTAGGTACTTATCCTCTAAATATCCCAAAATCAACATTAAACTGAACCCTAAATAAATAAATAAAAACATGTTCTATCATGGTGTGCCAATTTAAGGGTTAACTTATTTTCTTTTATAGAAAACTAGTAGTATTTGCCAACTTGAAATTAGTAAATAAATTTTACAATAAAATGTTGTTGTTTATAATAGTTTTTTTTTCTATCAGTACTTATGTAATCGACTAAAGTATAAATCTGGTGTTTTAGGAATTTAAGCTTTCGGGAATCAAGTATAATTAGCATCTTGTGTGTTGGGAATTAAATAAACTGGCAATCTGGTATATTGAGTAACTGGTAGATTAAGAAACTAGGTGTTTCAAGTACATCGTGCTTTACGAGCCTGATGTTTTCATTATCTGGTATTATGGGAATTAGGTTTTAAATAAAATACAGTGTATTGAGAATAAGTTGTTTTTGCAACCCGATATAAGAGAAACACGGTAACCAGAAAATCTGGTGTTGTAGAAATCTGGTATTTCAGAAATCCGGTAAATTGTGCAATCTAGTATTTTGCCATTCTGATATTTAGGGAACGAGCGAATATGTGGACGTAGTTCATAAAGGACAAGAATACCCATTGAGTCTCATTGTTTGTTAAAATAAAGTGACGTGAATTCCGCCTCAAAAATTATTCCTACCATATACAATGTTAGAAGGTCAAGGGCACCCAAAGCTAGAATATCATCGTAGTTATGGCGCCCTTCGTTTCACACGGCAACCGCATATTAGGGCGATTAGCTTCGGAATTCAGTTACCGCTGTGGACACGAGTGGAAGAGGAGACTAGTTTGTATACTAGCAATAAAAATATATAGCTAACAGATTAGGGAGCTCGTTAGAGAGAGCGGATAAACCGGTAACAAAAACGGGTTCAAATAACGCAAGTTCGTAAATTCAACACTGAGTATATTTCAGTGCCTCCAGTGAAGAACGGAATAAGACGAGTTATTCCCTTTGGATTTTATTGCACCATTGGAATCAGCTCGTCAAACTACATAACATATCAAAAGGACGTATCTCTAGCTGTCTCCTAACCTAGTTTTTTCGATGAGCTAAAGGGTATAAGTCGAGGTTCAAAAAGGTATAAGTTACTCTTATTTTGCATTGCAGACGTTAACAAGGGAATAAATGATGTCGAGCCAAAATTACGCATGAACCCAAGGAAATATTTACACTTATATTTTTGAATTTGGACATAAACACATCTATGCCATGATTCTAACATGAGCATAAAGGAATAACTCGTTTAGTGCCACCGGACCAAGTAGCGCCATTTTGACATAAACACATTTATGTCATTATTCTAACATGCTCATAAAGGAATAACTCGTTTAGTGCCACCGGACCAAGTAACGCCATAGGACAGTTTCGCTACCAATACCGTCTTGCTATTGGTCTATTTGCGTACCGCAGTTATTTCATTAATTAACCTTTGAAGTTTTAATAAAACCCCCCTCTCGATTTTAATTTTTTTTAAGTTATAAAAGCCTTAAACTCAATGGATGAAAGATAAGTGGGAACAGTTTTACCAGTGAGAAGAAATTGTAGTGGAAAAAAGTTTTCCACTACAATTTCCACATAGCATATGTATATTTTGTACTATAGCTTTCACTTCTAGCTGTTTTTACATAGCACCTTTATGCATGTCACAGTCGCAAATGTGTATTATTTTAATTTTTTGAGAAGAAAGAAAGTGTTATGTTGAAATTAAATCACATTATCATTTTTATAACGTTTATTTATGCGGGTACTTGCGTTAACTGGGTGTTAGTTTTTGATGAAAATGTGACTAATTCATTGAAACTGGGCTAAGTTTTACTTATTTACATGCAAACTTTAACCATGAATGAAGTTATTCAAATTAATTATCTTTAAAATAAATATTGCGTTGTATTTCTCCTGTATGTTTTAGTTATGAGGTGCCCAATAAAGAGAACGTACTCATGTATGGTATTGTATTGTACCTATATAATTATACATTCAACATATAATTACTGACATTGTCATGTATATTTCAATATCCTATCGAATCAGTTACAGTTTCTACTTAACTTTAGTTTTCTGACATGACTCTTTCATCCACTATTGTATTATGAATAAATATTTAACAAACTTTTAAATCTCACTGCATTATCTGAGTAACGTGAACAGGACAGGATGATACTTATGTTGTATTTTTAAACTCAAAAATATACAAGTGGTAAGAAAGTTGAAAATTTTGTAAATTAATCCATCGAGAAAAGTATGGTGTCTATTTACTTTATTATAATTAATTCATCAGTCTGGACTTTGTCAACGAGTCGTGATTTTCATTCTATTCGTGAAGTGTTTTATTAAGAGGATAGTTTATAAAAGTGGGCTAAGCTTGACGAAAAAAACAATAACAAACGGAATAATAATGGAGGAGTGATTAACACGTTCTTTATTAAAAGTTTTTATTAATATTTATATATTGTATGTTAAAAAATATTTCAAGGAAGATTTAATTCACTTTCCGAGGACTTGAGCTGAAATTAGGTTTACATATACTTACATAACATACATAGTTTCAACTCCCGTCCTCGGAAATTTTAATACAATAAGCATGGACCTGATCTGATGATGGGGCCAGAGATGGTGGGCATAGGCAAAACTCTATAATAAAATAACGCAATCCTACTGAGTTTGGGCTTCTTAAATTCGTCTCGGTACTTGATGAATTGCAAAGAAAAATGTACGCTTTTAATTAAAAGGCATGAAAGATATGAAAATCTTCTTAGTATAACTTTAACAGACATTATCCGAAAATCCGTTACTGATATGTGTTGAGAAATCGGAGGATCTAAATAGAGCTGTTGCCATTCATTGACAGTGAGTGCAATGATATTTATGTTGATATTGATATATTTGATAATAGTAATAAACGAGAATTATTTATTTCATCAATGTTTTCTTATGATCATTCTATTACACAGCCACATTTGACTCCTTAGGTAGCCAATTTCAAACTTGATAAGTCGTGTAATATCTAAAGTACCATATTAAAAATTGGTATAAGTCGTTTCGTTTCGTTTATGCACGTCTTTCACATAGGTATAAGTCGTACTTTTTTCGTTTATGCACGTCGTTCACAATGGTATAAGTCGTGTTCATCTTTTATGCACGTCGTTCATAAGGGCATAAGTCGTTTAATTGCTAAAAAATCGCTAAAATTGGTCCATATAAATTGAGTTATGTCCTTAAATATTCGTGAACAAAAGGCATAACTACAAAAAAACCTGAAAAAAACATATTTACAGGGCCAAATTATTAGTTCTTTATTCATAAAACGAATGCCTAACACCATAGCTTGTATAAAAATGCTTAAAAAGTGAAAGTTCTAAATATCTTCTATTAAAAAATCGTTTTTTGTCTCTCCTGAAAAGTGCCGTTTTTGAGTTATTCCCTTATTCACTGGAGGCACTGATTTGTGACAGTGTCTAAAGTATTAACCCTTTTCTTGGCAAAATTAATGAGATGTCCGCATTACAAGCCGCATTGTCATAACAGTAATTACTACATTGATAAAACAGTAACAGTTAGTTTATTCAATAGTTAACAACTTAATTAAAACTAAATTATAAAAATAACAAGGTTAAAAAAAAACCGCTCCCTGTCATTTCTGGCCCAATGCCCGTTGGATCGCAATGGACACCCTTTTTACCAGAAATGACTCGGAGCGGGGGTCTTCCCCCTTTTGCCTGAGTCTACGGCCTACGTGGCCCACAAAACATTTTGCATCTGTCCCCCAGCAACTCGCCGTCTCCACCGCAAAGGGAACAAAAATGTAGGACGAACCTAGTGTGACATATTTCTGCCGTTTCAAGTCCGCCTGATATTCGGCTGCAGCTCCAGCCGTGCGGGTGGTACGATTCACGTGGGAGGCAGCAAAGGTGCTCGCACACGTAGCGTCCCACACTAAACAACGACCCCTTTCCCATGGTAATAAAGTTAGCCCATCGGGCCGTTTGCCGTCTGTACGACTTAGACCCGGTGGCTCCAGTACGGATGGAACGCGAGCCGACCTAAGCGCCCTCTGAATTATGTCATTCAGTGCGTGGTGACGCGGGTGCCTACCAGTACATCGACGGCAACTCAATGCATGGTAGCCGTCAGAACCCACCATGGTACCGCAAATGCACAAATGAGGTTGACATATATTGCAGCCCAGGCGGAGAGCAACGCACACATCACGCAGTGAGTCACCGTCGAGTAAAGTGCCCAATTGAGGCGAAGGTAGCGCGTGCAGCTAAGCCCCTGATTCTGACTGTGAAGCAGCCAGAAGTCTTCGATACATCAATTTTTTTATTTGATGTATCGAATTAGTCCCATTGTAAAATTGGTATGGAAACTATTTGACATAGGATACTTTTCATCACAAATAATAATCTTATCTAATCTAATTGGACAATCTCACGCAAATGGACCTAGTCCCAAAGTAAGCTCTAATATAAGCTTGTGGTGTGTTTTAAAGTTTTATTACTTAATGGATAGTGTTCATTACTTGATTTTGACCTCAGGAAAGTATTGTATTACCTACTTGGAGTACCTAGGTAAGTATTACTGATATCAATCGCGAGCCCTACTACACCCTACACGCCACACTCTCATTATTAGTGTGATCGTACTATGGTACACGATTAGATCTATTCCGAATTATTAATTAAAGAAAAGCACACATACAATTATAAAAATATAACTAAACCTTAAGAAGTTTATGAACTACGCGACCATTCTTCCATCCTCACCACTTAGATAGTTGGCACTTGTGAAACCGTGCGTTTTTCTAGAAATTTCCTGCCCCGTACGACTGTTTGTGGAATGAATTGTCGCTTGCGGTATTTCCGGACCGATACGACCTTCAAACCATCAAGAAAAGAGCGAACTCCCACCTGAAGGCCGGAAACGCACTTGTGACTTCTCTGATGTTGCAGGTGTCTATGGGCGACGGTAATCGCGCACCATCAGGCGATCTGTTTGCTATTTTTCTCCCTATGACATAAAAAAAAACTAAATAAACCTAACTTAACCTATTGGAATCTAAACTATATGTATATCCCCTAAATCGCTGCCATTGGGTATGGCTTGAATTGTATATACGAATGATTACGATATCGTATATCGTATCCCTAATTGTCCAAAAATGTCATAACGGTTACTTTGAATAAAGCATATTGCTAGAGTAGTCCCATAGGTGATCGTCACATTTCGGATAGTTATCATCAGAAATTTCCAGTTTGGTCATGATTTTACTGACTGTGAAATATAGGTATGTATTTTATTGTCCAATAGACATAAAAAATAAAGCATTACCAATAATTGAATTGTACCTTTTGTATTTGTGATGCTACATTTATATCTTTTCAGTAATTCAAGGCTAGTTTCCTGTTATGCTCAGAATAGCTGAAATTCGTCTTTATAGTTATGATAACTGCCAAGAGACGTAAAAAGATAAAACGTCATTGATGATTTCCTCTGTTAAGCATCCGTAGCTAAGACACAGCGGCCGGAAACTCTTGCCACCGGAAGTGACCGGAAGTAGCCTCCATTAGCCCCCAATGGAGCGGTACCCCTGGTTCTTCCCTCTATCTTAATCACTACTATATCCGGGAAGAAATCGCTGTTTTGGTTACTCATTGCCTACTTGAAAACCACAAAAACTATTATCACGATGAAATACAGTAACCCATTCCCATCCCATTATCAACCTATTGCCATTTTAGTATGCGTATTTTACAAGCTTTTATTTAACTTGAAATGATACAAGCTTTTATTTAGCTTGCAATTTATGTATTATATAACTACATTGTAACTTATGTTTGTTTGGGTGGAATCTTGCAACTCAATTTTGAAGCAGATATATCTTCAACCAAGCGAGCTGAAATTTTACATATTTACTAAACTTTGATGACAATATAATATGGTACCATAGTGCTGGTCTAGTGATGGAACTGAAGGAGGCCCTAGAAACTCTGTAATAGATAAAGCAATCCTACCTCGTTTGGGGTCTTTAAATTCCGCTCAGTGACCAATTAATGGATGTTCAAAGATGAGTAGAATCGGCTATAAAAGATTAAAAGCTTGTCACAAAAATGATTTTTTTGACAGAAACTTGCTTATTTTATTTTAATAAATATCAGACAACATATACGTAACTCATCATCATCATCATATATTTAAGAACTAGGCTCTTGTCGGTGGAGTAATTATCAGCTCATTCTATACTCCGCTTTTTCATTCACTTCTTTATAATGATGAAGGATATTTTTTCTTTTATTTGCTCCATATAAGTCACTAACTGAACCATAACCAGCGAACCCATTGTTAAGTCGCTATGGACTCGAAAATGTATCTCACAGCCTAATTTATTCATCCTTGCCCTGAAGAACCAAATTATAATAATCAGGAAACACACGTCGGCGGTCCGCGTTAGGAATGATGAAGCAAACCGCTTCGTGCAAATGAATGGCGCCACATATACGAGGGGCGTCTGAAAAGTTCTAAGCCTAAGATAGAAAAAAACAATTTACACAAATGAACTCGTGTTTATTTTTCAATATAGTCTCCTCCTAAATCAATCAACAAAAACATCGTTTTGTCAACAGTGCTTTTAGGCCATTAAAAAAATAATCTTCATTTTGCCCTTCAAAATGCTCCTGTACAGCCGCCTTCATCTCTTCGTCACTTCTAAATCGCTTTCCCCTCAACTCTTTCTTCAAATTATTGAATAGAAAATAATCGCTTGGGGCTAGATCTGGGCTGTAGGGTGGGTGGTCAATTTCGTCAAAACCAACTTCCTTCAGAGCACGCCTCGCAACATTAGCGGTGTGAACGGGTGCGTTGTCTTGCAAAAACAAAATGCCTTTCCTTAGTTTACCCCGCCTTTTCTCAACTATGGCTTGTCGCACCTATCTTATTAGATTTGCATAATAAGTTCCGTTTATCGTAGAGCCTTTTTCTAAATAATCGATTAAAAGAATGCCATCACAATCCCAAAATACCGTAGCCATTAACTTAGAGGCCGACTTTTGCACTTTAAATTTCTTCGGCGGCCTTTCACCCTTTTCAATCCACTGCATCGACTCAGACTTACACTCCGGATCATACTGTCTGATCCATGTTTCATCAACAGTTACTATTCGGGAACAAACTTCATCTAAATCATCTTCGCACAATTCTAAAAACGCCCGAGAAGTTTCCACACGACGTACTTTATCGAAGGCCGTTAGCATTTTCGGTACCCAACGAGCACTGACTTTACTCATGTACAAATGTTCATGTAAAATTTCTCCGACTCTTTCTTTACTAATACCTAAGACCTCAGCTATTTGCCAAACCTTAATTCTTCTATCTTCTAATACCAGGTTTTTGACTTTTGCTACGTTTTCTTCGGTCACTACCGATATTGGCCGCCCTGAGCGGGGGTCGTCTTCGATCGATTCCCGTCCGAGTTTAAATAAAGTCACCCTCCACCACGTTGAGACGCCCGATGAAACAGGGATTGAATTGTATAATTTCTATGCACACTCTCCAAAATTTATTTGATAAAATCAACAAGCTATAACTACTTGCGGTGATGCTCAGCTCAGGAAATTGTTACCCGACATGCTAAGGGCTCAACTTTTTACAGAGTAAAATTTCTGAGAAATTCAAGCCATCTATAATTTTTCGCGTCCGTCAAATAATATTGGGTATTGATTGGGATGGTAGATACTTTAGCATCCAACTCAAAGGAATTCTATTAGGAAATAATGAGACCACTGATTATTGTCATTTACCTTTGTAATTTTCCTTTTTCTTTGGGTAACGGTACCCCGAGCTCCCCCATGGCGTCCCCATTAGCCTTTGAAACTGGACGCTTCCCCGCTCTCCCCGCCAGGTGTCCGTTCCCACAGATGTGGGATCGATACAATTTGGTTACGGATGTAGCACGGAAAGTCACGGTATTGCCGCCGCGCCGGTGGTCCTGAGTTCAAATTCCGGCAAGTGCAAATATTTGCGTGATGAACTCGAATTTGTATTCCTGTGTCATTTATGTTTGGTATGTATCTAAGTATGTATTTCTCTATTTAAGTATGTATATCCTGGTCTAGTACCCATAAAACAAGCCTACTACAGCTTACTTTGGGACTAGATCGATTAGTGTGAGGTTGCCCGATATTTATTTAGTTATTAACGGCTGATTACGGATGACAAGTTGACTATTTGATAATGACTTTGGGCTAATAAAAAACATCCTATTGATTTTTTATACCATACTAGTGACCCACCCCGGCTTCGCATGAGTGTCATGCTGATAAATTTTGCACATAAACACCTTCCTCTTGAATACTCTATGTATTAAAAAAACCGCATCAAAATCCGTTGCGAAGTTTTACAGATGTAAGCATACATAGGGACAGGCAGCAGGAAGCGACTTTGTTTTATACTATGTAGTGATACTAAAGCTTTGACAGTGTTCTAGTATTATTGGTCAATGTTAATACTGCGAATGGGCACTAAAGGTTGTTTGACTAGCGTGTGGTAATCCGCGGCTTTGGCGGGTCTCGGTCAGACCAGTGTTTACTTTAGAAAGGGCGGGTCGGGTGTGTGCGATAGGGTTGATGAGGTATGAGGTGGTTACCCAAGTAGCACAACTGGGTCTAAATAGCTCGTATATCATATCTAATTAGATGTTTAAGTGAAATTTACCACCATGACTAAGTGCTATATAGGTGGCAAGAACCCTTATGCCACCAGTATAGAACCAAAAGGAGAAAAATTGCAGCCTATTTTTGGTGCTAAATAGAATCCATAAGAGATCTCACAATTACCTTAAGTGGTAATTAGAACTATGGGTGGAAGTTATGCGCAGTGAACGAATGAAAACATTTCAGTTCGGTCAATGAGTGATAAATGAGTCGCCAAAATTATCTTTGAGTGGCAACTGTCAAATTGTGTTTTATTAAAAGTAATACGTGATCGGCCATATTCATTTTGGATTTATATGTCTGTTTGATTGTGATTAAAACTTTACGTTATACAAGCATTGAAATAAGCACGAAATTCTTGCGAATTTTTTTTTACTGTGAAACTATAGTATGTTTTCTTTGTAAATTTCGACGCGCCCTTCATTTGATCAGGAATATTAAAAAAGAGAGTGCTAAATTAAATAAGGAATAGATACTGATAAGAAATAAAACTGTTAAAAACCTGACCTAATGATTGTAGGTTACGTACAATGTTAAAGTAACATCGTCACAACTATCAAAAGTCTGTGATTATGCGTGAGTGTGATAAAATTCTGGTTAAAATAATCAATTTTCATAGGCTTCCATTTGTAAACATGGCGAAACAAAAAAGATCCTACAGTGTTTATTTTCACTTATTTGTTCCTTATTTGGAACTATCAAGTCTAATAATCACTTATTTGTATCTTGCGAGTGGCAAAGCAGTGAATGATATTACCAATAGTAATTATTTGCTCTTTTGTAGACTATTAAACAAGCAAGACTATTATAGTAGATTGTTCAACAAGGGACTAAAACAAGCCATAATGACACGAGATGTTTTAGCCACCCGAGCTAAGCGAGGGTGGCTAATAGTTCGAGTGTCATTATGGTTGTTTAGTCTCGCGTTAAACACTCTACTTTTCACTTTGAATGCGAGGAAAATAAACGAATTTCAATATAAAATTACGATATTTATTATAACAAAGTTTCTTACAATTACGTAGTACAGCCGTTAATATAACCTCAGAAAAATTTAAAGGGCAATTTGTGAAATTCTTTACATTTAAATGTATGGTTTTCCCCTGTAAACTAAGCTGGGTCGGCGTGGTTTGTAATTGAGAAGTATGTTCAATATTTTCACTCGAAGTCGAAGTAAAAGTTGGAGAGAATGGAGAGTACCTAGGTATAGTAGAGACGTAGACCTTTTCTCAAAAAGGTTGCTCATTCTCAACCCGCGATGTTAATGGGCGTGGGTCAAATGTTGGTTGTGATTTTTGCTTTGAGGATATTTTAATTCCTTCAATATAGTATAGCCTTCGATAGATATTGTGTTTATTTTGGATTGACTCCTCTATATAGCCTTCAGCTTTATTCTTCTTCATTGGAAGATGATGATAACATATTTTGTCCGTAATTTATAAAGTGACACAGTTAATTGGTCTAATTGGTGATTACAATTCAAGCTTAATACAAGTAATGGCCAACTACTCATTCCATTCAAAATTCTAACAGAAAAAAGAAATGTTCCGTGGTTTTTCTTTTTTTTGTAAAGCGACGCTTTAAATGCTTGCATATTTAGCCAACAGATTCAAACTAGAAAACTATTTTATTTAAGACTAATATGGACTTATGGACCATGCATGATAAAATTACATTAGTATTCGTAATAATTAATCGTGTTTCATTAAATAAAATCATGAATTGATAATATCTTTTGAGCGGTTGTAATTTTGAGGTTACTTTCACGCACCAAAAAGTTTGTATAAGTACCTATCACTGAAAATGGCTATAAACCTCCATTCACAAACGTCGTGATTGGCTGTTTAGGGGTTTTTCAAAGTAAATTAAAACAATTTTACTTTTTTTGAGCAGTTGTAATTTTGAGGTTATTTTCACGCACCAAAAAGTTTGTATACCTATCACCGAAAATGGCTATAAACCTCCATTCACAAACGTCGTGATTGGCTGTTTAGGGGTTTTTCAAAGTAAATTAAAACAATTTTACTTTAGTCCCTAGAGATTAATAAGGAGCTTTAGTCCCGATATGCAGAGACTAAAGTAACATTTTAAGAGCATGAGAAGTGAAAAATATATTTTGACAAGGCGCAAATAGGAACTATAATAGAACTTTTAGTTCGTTAGTGGTTTGAAATAAGTGAAAATAACTGCTTTTGGTTCCAATAACCTCCTACTGAGACCTATTTATACGTTGGAGTGGCAATAAGGTACTTCTTAGGCCTTAAAGTTGCAATATTTTTTGGTTCCAAAAGAGCCGTAAAATTATCCCTTTAGCCACTATTGGTGATATAATTCGCTATTGTACTAGTCATGTGAAACTTTTAGTTCCAAATAAGGGTATGTTCCCACTTATATGTAAAAGTTGCTTATAAGTGATTTTAAGGCCTTATATAGCACTATTGCTTCTTATTGAGTGACAATTTGAACCTGCATGCAACTTTAAGTAGCAAAATCGACTTTATCCCACCATAAGTAATAAAGTAGAAAAAAAACGCTCCTATGCAACTACAAGTGATAGGATGAACTCATATACAGTTTTGAGTTGTGTTTAAAGCTATAAGTTGTATCAAACACTGTTAAACCACTCATTTAGAACTTAAAGCTATAAGATAAGCTGCAAAATTCACTAATGTGCTGCTTGGGTATGGTTATACACGATGATTCTTAATCGGTGATCAGGAGTAGAAAAATATTAATATCCAGTTAAAATTAAACTTAATAGACGAGGTCTCACGCAGTTACCTCACTGTTTAATTAATTAAAAGCTAAAACATAATTAAAAGTCATAACCACATGGTCATCCTACATAAATTATTGAAGTACGATACCTACGTCAAGTGCCATCGCTTTGGCGGCAAATTTAAGGTGGTTGCAGAGGAAACAAAACTAGACATTCCACGCTAGATGGCGCTGGGAAGCAAGATTTGTAGTTTTTGTGTATTATTTCGTATGTTATACTTGAGTTTGAAGTAAAATTTGTGTATTGGCGAGTCCGCGTATTTGTCTTTTATTCATGTAGTATTAGTAGCACGTCATACATTGTATTATTCTCCCGTGTATTAGCAATTTGTGAAAAATCAGCAAGTACTCACACTAATAGACACTAATTGTGAGTGTGTGCGGGTGATTCATTCATTAAAGGGTCGCGTATCATCTGTCAGTTTGATAGTAAGCGCAGAATAAATAACCAGGCATGATATTTGATTTTGATGATGAAGTAAAGATGCACCTCTAGCACAACTGTGACACGCAACTCTTTCTCGCGCGAGAAAAATTACCTACTTATCTCTTTCTTTGCGGTACTGTAGGAGACTGACGGGCGTTGCTATGTCTCGCGACAACAACCGTGAAGCCTAGTTGTATTAGACGGGCTGGATTGTCAAAATAAATAATACGAAGAAATTACAAATCTTTAGCAGTTCTATATTTTTAAAGTATGTGGTGAAATTAAATAAGTATTTTTGTTGGGTTTCTTTTCTGATATATCGTGATTCTGATTTGTGATGTTATTGAGTTTGTCCTAAGTGTTTCTGAATGATAGATTGGGGTATAGCAAAAAGGGCCCAATTTTAGGGCACATATTTTGCTGAAAAATATTTTTCTCATTTTTGTTACTTTTTTGATTACAACTAAAGAGTACATTAAAATAATTATATATGGATTTTAGAACCACCAACCCCACTAAATAAAATAAAACAATTTTGTTACGTGTGAGTTTTATTATAATACTAATGATTGTGTGAGTTGTAGACGTCGCTTTAATTCGAAATGGTGGATTATTTTCCTTTTTTACCCCCAGATCTTCGCCATTTTCAATTTTTTCGTTAAAACTAGGTCTATTACCTAGGCTTCTTTCTGTTTAGTGCTGTTTAGTGAATAGTACAGCTGCCTGAAAACGAAGGTTTATATTTACATATGTGGTTTGCAGGTATACGTTGTAATATTATTTTAGGCAACACGCATGGTTTGTAGAAAATTATAAGTTTCTGCAGCTTTTCTTGGATGAAGCCTTCATCTGTAGCTACGAACTTTAATTGTCATTATTGTTGTTGATAAATCAATGAAGGAAATCATCTTGCAGTAATCCCTTTTGATGAAGGTCTAAGCTGGCCTTGAATCTGTAAAGAAATTATTTATTACGTCACAAGAATGCCAGCAATGGAAACCGCTGTATGCAGTACCTATTATGTGATTATCTTATAGGGTGTTAGGGTAATTAGTGTTATTACAGTTAACCTTCAAGGAGGAAACTTAGTCACTGAACCGATAATTCCAAAACAATTTGGTTTCCCACACCTATTGAAAAACATGGGTATATAGGTCTTGGTATCAATTCAGTCAGAGAGAAGAAACTACCTACTACGTTTTATGTTAATTTTTTGATGTGACGTCACGCATGTCAAGATTGTGATTGTCAAAGTAAAACCCGCTCCAGACCTTCCGATCCGATTCGATTTATCGGAAGAAATCGGATAATGTGTAGTGCAATTGTTAGGATATTTCTTGCGATAAATTGGATCGGATCGGAAGGTCTGGAGCGGGTTTGACTGGCGCGCGGCGCCATTACACAAACAGGCTCTGGAAATTAAAACTTTAATATTGAGTTTTAATCATAATACAGTAGATTTCCCGTATATATTAGTAGAAATTTGCCTATTTTGTTTTAAAAAACAATTTAAATATATTCTTAAATTTGTTACATAGCCTATTTAAACCCGTTCCAGACCTTCTTGTAGGATCTAATCCACTACACATTATCCGATTTCTTCCGATAAAACCCGCTCTAGACCTTCCGATCCGATCCGATTTATCGGAAGAAATGGCCTAACAATTGCACTGCACATTATCCAATTTCTTCCGATAAATTGGACAATTGTACTACACATTATCCGATTGCTTCAGATAAATCGGATCGGATCGGAGGGTCTGGAGCGGGTTTATATATTTACTTGTATGTGACGTCTAGGCTAGGGTTGCCAACTTCAAAAAAATACCCCTAAAGCTGAAGTGGAAAACCCCTAAAACTAAACATATTTTTTTGGAAAATCCCCTAAATATATAATAAAAGAAATTACATGACTTAGGGCGGCTTGCATCACAGCGCTATGTCTCAAATTATCTGAATTAAATACAAAATAACGTTCCGATTTCCTAACAATTACACTGCACATTAATTATCCGATTTCATTCGATAAATCGGATCGGATCGGAAGGTCTGGAACGGGTTTTAGGGAACTCAAAATTAAACGCCCATCAGAGGCAATTTAACTCGGCTAAATACGTTTTATGTCCAGCAGTGGACGTCTTTTGGCTGATGATGACGATGATGATGAAATACGTTTAGCGCTATACATATTTAAAATGAAGTTCACGTATGTAGGGTAAAATGGAGAAGCCGAATCGGATAAAAGGAATAAATCGGATCCGATCGGAAGGTCTAAACTTTAGACTCTAAAGCGGGTTTTAATCGGATAATGTGTAGTGCAGTTGTCCGATTTATCGGAAGAAATCGGATAATGTGTAGTGCAATTGTTAGGATATTTCTTCCGATAAATCGGATTGGATCGGAAGGTCTGGAGCGGGTTTTAAATCTAAAAGTAAGGAAAATTCAATAGAGCTCGTGTTACTTAGTAGAAACCTACGACTGTATTACTGTCTCTGCAAAGCACGTCAATTTTCCGCAAGAAAAAACGAGACGACATACACTTTGTGACGACGATTTTTGTCAACACGACTACAAAGAAAAAAACCCATGAGTCAAAGTTTTGTTGTTAGTGACGCCCAAATAGATGTATCGATACGACATCGATAAGACTACTATTATATTATATCACTACATAGTAAAAAACAAAGTCGCTTCCTGCTGTCTGTCTGTCTGTCCCTATGTATGCTCACATTTTTAAAACCACGCAGTGCATTTTGATGCGGTTTTTTTAATAGATAGAGTGACTCAAAAGGAAGGTTTATTACATAGATTTTGGAAGATAGGGCGTTGAAGACCTCACACCGTTCAAGCCTAAACGTCACAAAGGCCTCTGTCTGTCCAAAAGGCCAGTCTGTCAAGATTTTTATGCTACCATATAAAGTAGGGGAATAAGCAGATGATAATGACATCACTGACGATTATTTACAATTTAATCGCATTAACTCGCTATGCTTTGACTTAAATCTTTATTGAATCTTCCGCAAAGACAGCATTCCATAAGCTTGAAATCCTTTTCAAGGTGAGGCTGAATTGAATCGCAAAACTTAATCTTGGAGATTTTTATAATGCTCTGTTTTTTATCTTTGCACTATGAAAATTGTAATAAAATCCAAGTGAACCATAGTGATAACAATAAAAATACATACAAAACCCGTGTATTTATTTTAATATTATATTCTATATTACAGGATTAACGCATTTACTACCGCGTAGTGCTACGGGCTACGCTCGTAACCGATAACATGGGAAAAACCGTACGTAGCGAAAACTTATTACGAGCAGAGCGCCCGGCTACCGGGTTGCTGGTGTCGAAAGTGTCGTAAGCATAAGAAGTTATTTTTATGGATAAATCAATCCATTGACATTAATTGACAAAAT
Organism: Apotomis capreana; assembly: GCA_947623375.1. NCBI lineage: Eukaryota > Metazoa > Arthropoda > Insecta > Lepidoptera > Tortricidae > Apotomis > Apotomis capreana. Next base: position 1,463,659 of record OX392500.1, on the reverse strand, counting down.
TTCATATTTGTAAAGGTGAAAATTAATATAGATATCGAGAGAGTATTGCATCGTGTGCACCCTAAAAAATTACTTGATTTTATTTTTCTGTATGTGAAGAAATGTAAGAAAATACATAAAATAACCGAAATCTACGACAACTATGCATGCATAGAGCTGTAGTCTTCAACACGGATAGTGAAAAAAATAATTCCATTGTGTCACAGTGATAACGTCCTTTTTCTAAGCGCAATAGAGAAAAGTAATAAAATTGTAGTGTTAAAAATATGAAGTGTTTTCAATTTCTTAGAAACTATAATTATAATGATAGTTTTTTAGATATCGATAAATCTATTTGGGCGTCGCTTACAACAAAAAAAATAACAAATGTGCTGAACACGTCCTTGAATTTGACGTGTTGACAAATATACTGTCGTCTCGTTTTATCTTGCGGAAACTTGCCGTGCTACACAGAGATAGCAATAAGGTCGTAGGTTTCTACTTAGTAACACGAACTCTATTGATATTTCCTTACTCTAAGGGCTAATACTATTCTTACTCAGCCTTGTCAATATAGTTAGAAAGAGACGGATTTGTTTGATGTGAAGTTAGGTGTATTTGCGTGACGTATTTACTACACGCACTTTCGAATCGAGTTAACGTTAGCGTGCAAATACAACTTATGGTGCCGACCACTTCTGGTAGTTCTATACGTATCCGCTAGAGGCGCCGTACAAAATCTCCATACAAATCCGTTACGTAGTCGCAAGCGAGTACGGTGTTTGTAAACTCATGGTAGAGCTACAGTCGTAGTCCAATACGTAGCGCGGGGTCGTCGTGAAATGCAGGTAAGTCGGAATCCAGAAATCAAGCACAAGTCGTCTTTAAAACCTCGAGAAAACAGCAGACACAAAAGCAAACGTAAATAACAAGCAAAACCGTTAATTCGTTTGACAATGACATGACAACCAAAAGTTGTTATTTTTTTTTAATTATTTTTTTTAATATTGTTTGAGATGAACGGTAATGTTTACTTTCGGTATTTTACCAACTGTCATTTAGGGGATTTAAAAAATGATATCTAAAAAACTATACGACTGAAACATAAATTATTCGTACATTCAGGGTCCAAACAACGTATATCGGAAAAATATAAAATATGACTACTTTTGGAAAACTTAATGATCCCTATTGTAATTTATAATAGATACTTTATTTTAATGTACTCTTTAGTTGTAATCAAAAAAGTAACAAAACTGAGAAAAATATTTTTCAGCAAAATATGTGCCCTAAAATTGGGCCCTTTTTGCTATACCCCAATCTATCATTCAGAAACACTTAGGACAAACTCAATAACATCACAAATCAGAATCACGATATATCAGAAAAGAAACCCAACAAAAATACTTATTTAATTTCACCACATACTTTAAAAATATAGAACTGCTAAAGATTTGTAATTTCTTCGTATTATTTATTTTGACAATCCAGCCCGTCTAATACAACTAGGCTTCACGGTTGTTGTCGCGAGACATAGCAACGCCCGTCAGTCTCCTACAGTACCGCAAAGAAAGAGATAAGTAGGTAATTTTTCTCGCGCGAGAAAGAGTTGCGTGTCACAGTTGTGCTAGAGGTGCATCTTTACTTCATCATCAAAATCAAATATCATGCCTGGTTATTTATTCTGCGCTTACTATCAAACTGACAGATGATACGCGACCCTTTAATGAATGAATCACCCGCACACACTCACAATTAGTGTCTATTAGTGTGAGTACGTGCTGATTTTTCACAAATTGCTAATACACGGGAGAATAATACAATGTATGACGTGCTACTAATACTACATGAATAAAAGACAAATACGCGGACTCGCCAATACACAAATTTTACTTCAAACTCAAGTATAACATACGAAATAATACACAAAAACTACAAATCTTGCTTCCCAGCGCCATCTAGCGTGGAATGTCTAGTTTTGTTTCCTCTGCAACCACCTTAAGACAAAATTGGTTTCAAAATAACAATTATCATAGAAAAAATAAAAGTTTGTTTTCATGTAATTACGACTTCAACGTGACCGCCATCAATTACCGAGTTAGAAAAGTTGGTACCTGATCACCGATCAAAAATCATCGTATATATCGTATTATACACGTATTATACACGTACATCGTATTATATTATCCGACGTCACGAATCCAGTAAAAAAAACGTTGTGACTAAAAATATTATTTGCATCCTAGATAACAGTGTACTTACCTACTGGTCTTTGTTTATGGGACTTTTCGCTTTCGTCACGCCACAGATCAGATTTTTTTAGTGCTAGTAACATAATTATTAACAAGTTCTAATATATTTCAAAAATGGACTAAGTAGCCATCATGGGTTATCTAAATATAAACTAAACTTCCAGAGCAGAGCCTAGTACCATGTTCGTATCATGTAGAGAACATGACTTGACATAATTATACTATTACCACAATTCGTGAATCGTAACCGTGTAATTTGGTCACTGTTTGGTCAGTATTAATTAATGTTTGTCGCCCGGGAACGACGGGGCGACAAATCGAACCGCCCCCGAACGACAGTGAGCGATCGCAGTCCGAAGCGCGGTTCTATTGATGTTCCCATTTGACGATTCCGTACCTACTTTAAATAAGCATTCCAAAACTGAGTAAACTGACCGATCCAGGAGTCAAGACACTCTTCCTCCTATTTTGAACTAAAATAAAACTGACAGCATTTAATTTTTTTAATCAGGCTTTCTATCGGTATAATCAAATAAAGGATAAAAAATCATACTTTACATTTTCAAAATTATCCCAATTGGTGATTGAAAATTTCATTTGAAAAGTTCCTCATTCTAAAAGACCAGTAATTGGTCACAGCGCAAATTTGCGCAAAAATGCGTTCCACAAGACGTGCCTCTACATGACGTCATCTTGTGGAAAATTTGGCCGACGGCCGATTCTAAGGTGATGGTGACGCTGCTTTCATATTTTTTCTATATTAAAAAACCTATTCGGTTTAATAAATTTAAATTAATAGTTTTCGGTTCTGTGATTGTAAATTATTGAAATTAGTTTAAACTACAACAATTACTTTATGCTGCAAACCACTATTTGAAATACGAGTATTGTCAAGATCCCATTCCTATTCCCATACTCGTGTCGTCTATTTCGATTGCCTTGATTGGCAGTACTACGAACAACATGAAATCGTTTACGTAAAGTTTAAAACTAAATAAAGGCTTACCGTCTCTCTGGGCTCTTGATAAAGTCATTTTTCCAGCACATTTATCAGTTACGGGGTATCACAGCTATGTTCAAAAGAAGTATTTGTGATTGAAGGGACGTTTACACATGGTTGGAATAAATAGGTTCAAATAAAATGTGAGTACCTAAATATAATTCATAAATTAAAGTTCCTTGGTATCTATTTTAGTGTAACCATTAAATAGTTATTTGTTATACAAGGGGGGAAAGTTGTATTTTACCCGCGAGTGTTTATTTGAATCACGAGCTAGCGAAAGGATCCTATGATTGACCACGAGCGAAGCGAGTGGTTCAAAATAGAATCCTGAGCGTAGCGAGTGTTTTAATACACGAGACGTAAAATAACTTTCGCCCGTGTATAACACAAAACTTTTCACCTCACTACAGCGAGGTAAAAAGAATAAGGGTTTGTACTTTATCTTTGAAAAATATCTGCAATAATCAACCAATTTGCCATTTATTAAAACTAAGGTCTAATTAGCTTTCATGTAGGTATTTTAAACGGGATTTTTCAGAAAATAAGCTCATTTCAAATTTTACTTTAGCTGCGTTGAAACGTCAAAACTCTTTCTCCACATGTGGATAAAAAGCGATTTTCTCAATAGATATCAAACAAACAAACTGGGCTTTCCGAGCTAGTGAGGTGAAAAGATCATTTCATATTAATCAAATAGCAAATATTTAGAGTCTATTAACACAGCAAATATGTAACACCATTTTATGATGTCAGGCACGTCATGTTCGTTTCGGTTGTATTTTGGCCTGCGTATAATCTTCACGGTATGTCTACAGTACAGTACCCTTACCATGAGTTTGCTGTGATCGTACTCGCTAGCCACTGCGTAAACGACTTGTGTGGAGAATTGTAGTTCTACAAAGTAACCGCCGGGGGCGCCGCACTATTCTCCATACAAGTCGTTTACGCCCTCGCTAGCGAGTACGGTCACGTTAAGAGGGCGCCAACCCGTTGGCTAGCTCTCTCTCTTACTGAGCGTAAACGTGAGCGAGATGGAAGTGCGTGCTCCGAAGCGCGGATATCATGTTTTTTGAGTTGTGCCATAAACGTGTGCATTTTATATTGAAAATAGTTTTACAGGGTTTTGAAGATCCAACCGAAAACATCTATAAAAAGGGTTATGTTTGAGAGATAAAAGTATCGAGAATATTATTACTTACCAATCGTGTTTTCACGTTGACAAGATTTAAGAAAAACTGTTTAAGTTCCTTATTTCCAAGGGACAGATTTATAATCACGATTTTGAGATCTAGGATCATTCACCTGACGAATTTTGCATGGGTGGGCTCTTAACTCATGGTAAGGGCACAGAAATGCATTCCTCTCCAGTAATGAAGCAATTTGTCCGGCGCATGCATCAGGGCGTGTCATGTCTAAAAGATGTATGGTCCGCTGCGGCGAAAATCTGCGCCTCGACAGTGATCTATCGAAAGGACAGTCGAATACGAATAACATACAGACATTATTCGTTATTTGTAACCCTTGGTCAGTCAAAGCTTTTTTATAAATTTGGTTTATACTTAAATTGGATTTTCTTTTGGTTATTCTATGATAGATATCACGGTTATCATTCACAATAAAATACAGAGAATTTAGATTTATTTACATAATCACATCACTTCTAAACGGCTAGCGATGGATCTGGACTAGAACAATTTTAGTAAGTATATGTAAGTATCGAATTACTTTTAGTAAACTTATTATTATTATGAGCCTATTATGTCCCACTGCTGGGCAAAGGCCTCCCCCTCTTTGTCAATTTGTCGCGGTTTTGAGCTGCCTGGCCAGTCCTTTGAAAATGAGTCCAAGTCATCATCACGCGTGATGATGACTTGGACTCATTTTCAACGCCATCACCTACTCACACTGAAAACTTGATTAAACTTAAGCAAAAAAAATGTCTTTCCTCGCGAACTACGTAGAACCCTCTGATGTTTTTTAAAAGCTTTTATTTAACTTGCAATGTATGTATGTATGTATGTAGGATCTAAGTATGTTTGTTCGGGTGAAATCTTGCAACTCAATTTTGAAGCAGATATCGTCAACCGATTGAGCTGAAATTTTGCATACTTACTTAACTTTGATGACAATACAATAATATGGTACCATGGGGCTGATCTGATGATGGAGCCGGAAGGTGGCCATAGGAACTCTATAACAGAAAAAGCAATCCTACCGAGCTTGGGCTCTTTAGAATCGTCTCAGTGAGAATTTTATGGATATCCAAAGAAAAGTACAGTCGGCTATAAAAGCTTGCCACTAAATTGACATTTTTGACAGAAACTTATTATATAATTATGATTATTCATGTTATGAATATATCTGTATGTTTGTTGCAGCATGGGGCGAGTCGCTGCTGTCGCTGCCCAAGCGCTGGCTCAGCCAGCAGGGCGACGACGAGGAATTCGAGGTAACGTCATCACACGTCACCATCTGGTAGTCAAACACCGTCATCTCTTCAAACACTACCATCTCATCGTCTATCACCAACCATCATCTATACTGTAAGTTTGCACTTATTTTATCACGCTACAAAGAGTTCATCTTGAAGCGAAACATTGAAAATTTTTTTTTTTCTTTTTAATTTTTTTCCAGAAAAAGGTGTACACAACTGCATGCAATTGTAATTAACCCGCCAAACTGCTAAGACAGTTTGTTGGCGAGATCGCGCTCATCTACATTATTTTTAGTTATATGCACCTAACACTACATATTTACCTTATAATTGACTCAGGTGATATGACTCAGGCGGAATTCGAACCCGCGTCTCCAACTCCGTGCAACGCGGATGCTATGTCCACTAAGCTATCGAATTGTATGCCCGAGCCATTGAATTTTACATTTGGTTTACGCTAACAGACGTGTCTGCTTTAATAAAAAATAAAAAGTTAGTTACTTGTAGGTACGAGTAATTTGTTGCCTCAGCAACTTACGTATATTATTTTGAGACACGGCTAACGACACATTCGGCCTAGCATTATAATACCGAAAAAATTGTTTGGAGGCAAAATATGTATCGCAAAAATACTTATAAGTACTTTGTTTCTTACTTTATTTGAGCACTAGAGATGAGGAACTGCCGAGTCCTACCAAAATTTAGGGAATCGGGTATGGACAGAGGAAAAAATGTAACAAAATGGGTGACTTGATGTGTCATTTTCTATGTGCTAAACTGTGATATAATTTAGTCTCAATTTACCTGTATTGATCAGTCTGTAATTAATACTGTACCTAGTAATTTCATTGGATATGAAACATGCCCCGCTCGCCTGCCCTCGACTTGCCTTGCTCACATCATCTTTGCATTCGAAATATTCTTGGAAAAGGCGTTGAAGACACGGCTTTTACCGGGTAAAAGAATTAGATTCTAGGAAAATCGATTGCTACGGCGGTAAATCATTAAAAGTACCAGCTAGTAATAGCACAACTGGGGACTTTAATGTAGTTTCACCTATATGTTCCAGAAATTTTAAAAATATATACTTGTTTTTCTTTTCAGATGTCATATCATTAATAAATAAATATGTTATTGTATTGCCCTTGCTAAGATTTAAACCCCTGATCGTTAGTTTAGTAAGCAGTTATTGCCGTTTCGACTGGTTGTGTCGTATTGTGACAAACTTCTAACGGTATAAATATTTATTTATTTATTTATTTCAAACAGATTACAGATTACACAGCTTAACAGTGAGATACCAAGGCGCTGTGAAATGTATACAATGTTAATCTTAAATGCTAACATTAAATTGTTTTATACAATACAACAATAACAATATTAATAGGTAACAGAAGATATACGATCATCCATCACCTCACATAACCTCTTACATTCATCACAAATCATCTTCCAACTGCTTGCAAAAACATCGCAGTCAGGTGCTGATCTGAGAAGCGCGTTCAGATACTGTAAAGCGCGAACTAACGGCGATTTCCGGTACGCTACAGTGCGCGTTTTGGGAACTGCCAATAGGTCGCGATCACGTGGTCTAAAATTAAATTTTGACTGCGACAGAGAAGGCGCGAAGATGCGAACCAGTTGCGAGACCAGTTGAGGACAGTCTGAATCCCCACGCAATATTCGGCATGCCCCAGTCACGAGTGCATAATTACGCCTTACTTCTAATGAGTTAAAACCCAGGGAGCCAAGCAAGAATTTTGTCGGGTAAAGAAAAGGATAACATCCATAGGTTTTTTGATATAAAAAGCGCAAATACGCTTTTTGGATTTTTTCCAATAACAGGGTGTAAGTAATATCATACTGGAATGTATCGTTCAAAATTAAATGAGTTGACTGAATGAATGAACAAAATAATATCGTTGTTAATTTGTGTTTCATGTTCTATTAGTAGAAGAAGAACATATTGTTTAGTTCTTCACTTCAAAGAGTTTAAAAATCGTAGTCTCGTGTACTGCGATTAGAATATTTTCACTCCTTTTGTCAAAAAGTCCTTACCCCACGGTATTGTCAGCTGGTTTTTTTCTATTTCAGTAATAATTATGTTCCCAGAATGTGCAGTTGCCCAAACTGCCGGTCCCGGAGCTCCAGGCGACCCTGGAGATGTACGTGGACCTGGCAGCGGCGGTGGTGCCCAGCGCAGCCCAGCTCGAGAACACGAGGGCCCTGGCTAGGGCCTTCCTCGAGGACCCTGGGCCGAAGCTGCAATCGGCACTGTTGGCGCGGCAAGTGGAGAAAGACAATTGGGTAAGTAGGAAGACGATGGGGCCCTAGATAGACGGGTCAGCAAAATTCATGCGGGATTGCAGAATACGATACTCTATCCGGACCTCGGTACGTATTGTTGAAGCAACAGATGAGGATAAAAGAAATGGATGTGTGATATACTATAAATTATTATAGTGATTCTTAAATTATCTGTCGCTGTCTCTCGTTACTATTCACATCTAGAGAGTGATGAGGATAGAATGAATAACGTAAAGAAACATTATTTTCAAAATGATTGTCCTTATCAGTAACGCCGTTTCCTTTTCATACACCTAACTCAAAACAACATTGCGTCAACGTCATTGTTCAGCCGGCGCCGCGGCAACATGCCCTCGAGCAAGAACAAATTACCGCCATGCTCAAAATGACCACGGTTTTGTTATTTATTCTCGCTTCGATGGTGGTTGAAAACACTGGTTTTCTGACCTCACTCACGACACTGGAGTCGCCGGCCAGGAACAACCCCATCTTACTGAAGCTGCTGCAGACAGTAGACGCCGCGACCACCGACGAACGACTGCTCGACGTGTCTCTACAACTACTGAAGAGCTTGTGTGTCTGCATGCGCGAAACACTTAAATCAAAACAATCGGAAAGTTTATCATTCAGTGGTGATACTAACTCGCTGCAAGCCGATGATGCGACGGACCCGAATAAAAAAGTATTGGATCTTTATCAAAATATTTATAACAAAACTTGTTTTGATTTAAAACATGAGTTGGCGTTGAAAGTTAATAAAAGTGCTAAGTTATCTTCTGATGAAGAAAAGGATTTTATTCTGCACAGTGACTGCGGTAAAAGACCGGTTCATGGAATAACCAAGGGGTACGAAAGGGATCATCAAGTGACGGAAGCAGATCAAAAAGTTGTCAAGCTTAAAGATATTTTGTACCAAACTTTCGTTAAAACTCGTAATTACCATACATTTCGTACGAGAAAATACGGTTTGTATAATAAAATCGGAAATCGGCGAAAAGAAAACGTACCGGCTCAGCATAGCATTATAGTAATACTAACTTTATACCCCGCATATGACAAGAGTCTTAAGAATTCCTTATTAAGGAATTGTTCAAAACTTACCGATAAATTAAATAATACCTTGTATACGCATTCGCCAATAGATATAGACATCATCGATACCAGATATCGTCAAAAAGAAAACAACAGCGAAGAGGATCTCAAAACCAAGGAAGCAACGAATTGTTCACTGAAATCTATCTACAATTTTTTATTACAAAGTGAAAAAAATAATAAAACCAATGTGTTTAAGCTGATACAACTACAAAATACTGTTAAAGTGTATTTAGATGTCGCTGCTGAACCAAACCATAGTGATTACACTGAAACTTGCTGCAAAAACGGAACTGAAGTACCAATGTGTAAGGTAGACATTTCTAATGCTAGCTTCGAGTCCAGAGAGATTACAACATATCCTCCTACATTTAAAACAGTCATGAATAAAAAACAATTGAATTTCAAAGAAACAATAAATTCAATAAAGACTCTGGTAAAACTATATGATAAGAAAATTAGGAAAAAGAAAATTAAACGATCTACTGTACAACCAAGTGCAATAGAAAATGTGGTAAACAATGAATTACACACACAAAAAGATAACTTAAAATATACGAACATTGACAAAATGGCATCAAATACAGAAAAAAATGGAACCGAAAATAATAAAAGCAATTACACTTTCTTCAAACCCATCAAACAAATATACAAATATACGACAAACCCTTTGATAATCAAGTTGGGCACTCAAGATTTGATAAATGATACGAATTCAAAAGAATTGTGTATGAATAGCATATTTGAGAGAAAATTAAACTATGAAAGTTACCAAACAAATACTACAACACACAAATTACAAACTTCATGGCATGACCACGAAGTTACAGTTCCATCTACAATTTCATATTTAATAGGCGATCAAAATTTAATTATTAAACCAACACATCGTATTACATCCATACGTAATACAATTGATACCAAGCATAAAACGGACGTTGTTCATTTAAATATGCAAAACGATAGTTATTATAAAAGAACAGAACCTTACTTAAAAATAGATTTTAAAATACAAATGGCGCATGCAGATTCTGTTACTGCAAATCATATAACTAATTGGGCATCAAAAAGTAAACCAAAGCTTTTTACATTACCTATCCAAGAAAATAAACCAAAGTTTGTACCTGAAAACAATATTAATAATATCAACCTGGCATACAAAATTAATTCTCTAATAGAAAATCCAATTGAACTTCTAATTACTGCAAATAAAAATAAACCCAAAAAGCAAACAATGAAAAAAATACTAACGAAACCTACTTCCAACGAAATTATAAATAAAAACTTGCCTGAAAGTTTAGAAACGAGTCCTGTCAATCTTATTAAACAAAATAGTGAGAATGAGAGTTATGAAATAGCTCCAGCCAGAAACGTAAATACAAAAACAACAATTTTCAATATCTTCAATATATTTTTTAAAGATCGTAGTAAAATTACTAATAACCAACCTATGTATCCCACAAATTCTGATGGCCATACAATAGTAGATGATAGCAATCTAGAAACTTCAAGCCTGTTTTCGGGAGTAAGTAATGGTTATGATGGAGAACTGATTCTAGATCAACCTATGTACAGCACAACTCCAACGGAAATGTATCGACATCAAATAACTCCACAGCAAACATACACTCACAACTCTTACATTAATGAAACTCCTCCATTCACAGACACATTAGAAAACGATTCATATTATGATAAATTTATTAAAATACCAAAGTTGACAACTGTTTCAACTCCTAAAAATACTAAAACTATACTATTTTCATTAAATGAACAGAGTATTGTAACGGAGGAAAAAGCCCCGGAAACGATATATAGTAATTCAACGACGATATTTTATGACAATAAAGTGAACACTAACAAAGCAAAAAACTATTTAGATCTAGATGTATCGATGACAACCGTATCCCATAATGTATATAAAAATAAAACCGCCGATGATATAATTTTAGAAACATTTGATACAGCCACACACCACATGAATAAAACTATAGACACTTTAGGACAAGTATTTAACGCAAGTGCTGCAAATCTTAATAAGTTAGTAAACACTGACATATTTTACCGCAATCATTCTCATGCTGCGCATAATTTAACTACCTTGATACAATCGACTAAAATAATACCCGAAAATTTGCGCTCTCCAATATTTGACGATATGGTTGTAACTGAAAACGAAATAAACAATTATGATAATATAAAAAATATACAAAAACAGACGACAACTAACGATATTTCTAAATCAAACACAGTTTCATTTGCAGGCCAGACTCAAACAACTCATCTAAATAACACTGCAAATAAACGCCTTGAGCCTATAAGAATATACAACGCACCAGTAACAAATAATTCCATACAAACTTATAATTCAATGGTTTCAAAAGTATTGCCCACTGTAGCTGCTGACCATAACAATACTTTTAAAAATCCCGAATCAAACAAACGTCTAGTTAGTTATTTTCAAACGAAATCACAAAAAAGCAAAAATATTTTTGAAAATGATGTTTTAGGTATAACGAATCCCGGAAATACTGAAGAAAACTCAACAGTAAAACCAGTGACAAAAATATATATTGCTTCTCCGAAAATGTTACACAATATAAAAAACAACGTTTTAAAAACGAATATAATAAATGAACACATTGAAACGACAAGAAGTTCAAGTACAAAATTATACAATGGTACACTGGAGGCTCACAATTTAATGATATCAAACACATTTCACCCACAGACTAGCCAGGATCAAGATAATTTTAAATACCGCGATGAAGCATTAAATAATAACGAAAACCAGTTACGTAACACCATATCATCTACGAATGTGTCCTCATTTACAATTAAACTTCCAGAATTACCACGTTTTATTGGTACTAATAGTTTAAACAATGCGCAAACAGAGAGATCTAGAGGTATAAATAACACATATGCAAATAATATTAAACCAATGAATGACGCTTACGACTCGGATAACAAAGTATTTCAGGTAAATATGAAGTCACAAAACAAAACAAATTTTACTGTGACAAAAACAGATACTTTCGGTGATTATCGTGACATGACAACTTTCCATACAGCTCCAACATTACACTTTCCAGAAAAGATTACTGATGAACTCTCGAGTACAAGCTCTCTTTTATTGACTGGAGCTATTAATGAGTTAGAGAAAAATAGCAATGATAAGAAAGTAATGAACCCCAGCGTTAGTTATTTATATGAATACGATATTAAACTTCCATCTACTACAAATATTGATCATATTTCAAATTTCCGAGAAGACGCTGCAGATGCAAATTTTATTCCAAATACAAAATCAAAGGGAAGCAAAAAATGGGACAGCCATTTAGAAAATCAGAAGGAGCCGTTAACTTATATGAATACAGTTGGTTTTGTGAATGCTTTATCTAATACGGAACTAAACGCTACATCTAAAGCTCCAGCAATAACTTACGTAATAAAAGCATCACCAAATCCACAAACAAGGGATTTCAATTTATTTACAGAGACAAAACAAAATTATACAACTCCTATTGACCCTGAAGCAAAACTAGTTAGTAGGACAGTGACTGGCGACGTTTCAACGTTAATGAAATATCCTTTTATTGGATCAATTATAAATGCATCGAATATCACAAAAATGCCACATTTGCTTGATGAGTACGTCAAAAGGCAAGTGAGCCTTAAAAATGATTTTATAAACACTGAAAACGATACAATAATAATGAATGGGCCCTTAAATACGGCAATTCAACCGATACATTGGAATGGATCAAGAGATTCGGATCCAACTACATCAACTGTAAGCAACGCGGATACTGTAAAAGTTACTAGTAATCATTTAGAAATTACAGAAGAGCCTCATTACATTAAAGGCAACAAAGAAAAAACTTCAAACACTCAAGCCTTAGAGCCTTCTAACAATTATACCAATTCAGATGGAATTTCGTTTACTATTGGTATAAGAAATAAAGGGGTTTCACCAAATAGATTCCTGGCACAAGAAAATACATCAATAGGCCTAATGACAGCCTATATGGTACAAAACGAAACAAAAATATTTACCCAGCTCCGAAATATACTAACAAACTCACAAAGACAGAAGACGGGTACAAATAATTCTCATAAAGAGGCTAAACGAAATTATTTTGCCCCTATCAATCCCAAAACAAAGAATGGTAGTGTGACAGTGGTCACTGATGTATCGACCGTAACTAAATATCCTTTTATTGAATCTGTCCTAGGTAACAATAAAGACCGTCTCAAAGAGAATCCATATACAGATATAGAAGCACGGGTTATCACAGAAACACCGCTTTTTCTAAATGAATATTTAAAAATGCCATTAAGTAATATAATTGACGGTTTAGAAGGGTATATAAAAACTGAAAACTATACAGTAATAAATCTTACGCCCCTACATACAGCAAGTGATCAAACGAAACACAGTGAATTGAAAGTTCTAGAGCCAACTAAATCGGTTGTAAGTAACGCGAATATTGTAAAGGTTACTAGTAATCTTTTTGAAACCACAGTGGAGCCTAATCATACTACGGCTATTAATATTGAGGCTTTACCTAGTACACCATTGGAAAAACCGCTCAAGGCCCCAATGATAACTTATATAACACGAAATGAAACAAATAGTTTAATTCAATTCAAAAGTATACCAACAATATCACAAAACCTTAAAACGAAGAACAATAATTTACATAAAGAGAACAAACTAAATTATACAGCTGCCGTCAATACCGAAATAAAAAATGGTGGTGTAACAGCGGTCACAAATGTAACGGCCGTAACTAAATATCCTTTTATTGAATCTGTCCTAGGTAACGATAAAAATCTTCTAACAGAGAATGCATATACAATTATAGAGGCAGTGGCTATCACAGAAACGCCGTTGTTGCAAAATGGATATGTCAGAATTCCAACAGGTCACAAAAATGATAGCTTAAACGAATATGTAACAGAAAATTATATGGTAAATTTTACGCGTATAAATACAGCAAGTAAACAAACAGAATTTTATGGATCGCGAGTACTAGAGCCAAGAAAATTTATTATAAGTAACTCGGATACTGTAAATGTCACCAGCGAGCATTTTAAAACCACAGTGGAGTCTAATTATACTACAGCTGCTCATCTAGAGGCTTCAACTATTAAGACAATGGAAAAAACGTTAAAAACTCCAATAGTTACTTATATGACACAAAGTGAAACAAGCAATTCAACCCAGCTGCAAAATATATCATCAACACCACAAAAGCAGCAAACGGAGGATTATAATATTCAAAAAGAAAACTATCAGTATTATAAAGCTGCTACCGAACCTAAAATTCAAAATGGCAGTGGGAAAGTGGTCACCAACATATCAGCCGAAAATAAATATTCTTTTATTGAATCTGTCCTAGGTAAAGATAAATATGATCAGACGGAGAAACCACATACAATTTTAGAGGCATTGAATATCACAAAATTACCGTTCTTGCTAAATAAATATGTTAAAATACCTACAGGTGACATAAATGACCGTATAAACAAAAAAATTATAAATAAAACCTATACAGTGGAAAAATTTACGCCCTTAAATACTGAAAATCAACAAAAAGGATTTGAAGAATCAAAAAATCTAGAGTCGGCTAAATTGATTTTAAGTAGAGCAGATACTGGAAAAATTACTAGTAATTATTTTCCAACTACAGTGGAGCCTAATTATACTACAGCTGTTAAGGCAGGGGTTTCAACTAATACCGCAATAGAAAAAGAAATGAAAACCAAAATGATAACTTATATTACACAGAGTGAAATTAATAATTTAGCCCTGCTGAGAAATATACCAACAACGATGAAAATGCAGCAAGTGGAGAATCATCATTCACAAACAGATAACAAACCCAATTGTACAGCTGCTACTGAACCCGAAATAAAAAACAGTAATGCGACAGCCGTCACCGGCGCATCTGTCTTAACTGAATATCCTTTAATTGAATCTGTCCTAGGTAACGATAAATATGGTGAAACTGATAAACCATATACAATTATAGAGGCAGTGACTATCACAGAGACACCATTTTTCCGAAAAATGCCAACAGGTTATATAGGTGACGGTTTAAACGAATATGTTAAAACTAAAAACTATACAATGATAAATTTAACGCCCCTAAATACAACCACTGAACAAACAGAATTAAATAAATGGAATGTTTTGAAGCCAGTTGAATTGATTTTAAGCAACATGGATACTTTAAACGGTCGTAATAATAATTTTGAAACCACAGTGGAGTACAATTTTACTAAACAAAGCCATGAAAAAGTTTCTGGCGATACTGCGAATTCAGAAAATATATATTTTACTAATGGTATGTCAAGAGAAAATGCATTCATTGTTGATTATTTAAGTCAAACAACCTTCAAATTAAATGATACTGTATCGGATGCAACACCTATTACAACAATCACACCGAGAGATACTCAGCCTTCCAGAATGTGGCCGGCAACTTTGAACGATGATATTGACAATCTCCAAAGCACAAGGCCGATTTTAGGAAGCCGGAGATTCGATGAATTACAGGAATCCAAATGGAGTGTTGAACCAATAAAATCATACAATAGCTTTTCATATGAGAATGGCTCAACTGAGACCAAAAGAGTAACCACCATACTACCAATTAATAATGCTGATATAAGCTATACGCCTATTACAAGTACTGATAATTATTCAAATTCACAAATTAAAAATAACGTAACCGCATCTGCTATTTGGAATGATGAAATATATTTGTCACAAGAACATTATATAACAAATACAAGCCATTTAGAGAAACAAGACGAGAAATTAATTCGTATGAGTACAGGTGTTTATATAAAGTCTTCACCTAATACGGCAGAAGAAAATACTTCTGAAACCCTTATAACAACTAACTTAACAGAAAGTGAAACAAATAGTTTAAATAGGCTAAAAAATATCGTGACAATATCATTAAATCAACAACCAGAGGATAATAAGTCTCATATAGAGAACATACAATATTATACGGTTGCTGACAACTTTTCAACGGTAATGAAATATTATTTTAATGGATCAGGTAACGATAAAGATAGTCAAACAAAAAAACAACATACGAATACAGAGGCAGAAACTATCACAGATATACCATTATTGCTTACTGAGAATGTCAAATTTCCAGAAGAATACTTGAAAAATCAAAATAATGAAGTAGTAAATTTGGAATCCTTCAACACAGTAGATAAACAAACGAATGTTCATGTATCTGAAGTTCTGGAGCCAACTAAATGGATCTTAAGAAATGAGGAAAATTTTACTAGTAATTATTCTGAAACTACGGTAAAGCCTAATTATACTCAACTGAGTCAAGAGAACATTCCACCTGCTTCTGCAAATGGTGTATCAAAAGAACCTGCGTTTATTAATAGTTATTTACAAACATCTACCAACAAATTAGTAAATATTAAATTACATGAGATATTTAATACAACAAATACACCCATAGTTTCAGAATATTCAAGAATGTGGACAGCAATGATCTCAAACCACATTATGGGAAACACAACTGGAATAAATAATAGTCATATTAAGAACACAACATTAAAAGGGAAAGACTATCCTGAGACCGTCGATAGTTTTTTAATTACTGATGAAAACATCAAACAAACGAAGGCTTCAAAGAATATCTTAAATGCTTCAAACGTTTCAAGTAAGATCAATAAGTTTGTTGAAACTTACGAGAAATTTAACGTTTCGTTTAAATATAATCCAACCACAATCAAATTTACTGGTGACCTGTATGATAAAACTTCAAAAGAAACGAAAGTTCTAAGTACTGATACTGTTAATAACAAAGGTACATTTCTCTCGAGCATTTTTAAAAATAAAGATGAAAAAGAGAGAAAAGTAAGTGGTGTTGAAACTGTTAATACTTTGATCGAGCGTAACATATTGAGTCCACAAAACAAATTAAATATTCCGTTGGGAAAGACCACCGATATCAATAAACAGATGCTTACAAGGGAAAGAAATAAAAATATAGTGAATATCGTAACGAATGACGACTTAATAAATCCGGATCCGAATACTATAAATATTATACCGAAACATTTCTCACACAAATATAATGATTTGACTATCTCGAACGTGTTTAGGGACATTAAAAATAATACGAAGAATGAAATTCAATTTATAATATCTACAGAAAATACCGTAAATGTAATAAATTCCATATTTCCTGGCGATTTTACTTTAAATTCTACTTATCTTACCAAAAATATGTCAGTCAAATCAAAACCATACTCACATGATCAAAATGATCCGAATGCTAGAGATCTACTTCTAGACAATAATTTATATACTGGTAAAACTAAATATAATATAACACCAATATTGAGTAATGCTCAAGCTTTAAATGATTCTAACGTTGATACATCTTTTAGTGAGGATTATGATGGTAAATTTAAGATGATGGCTAATATTGGTTCTCAAATCCATTCCGATTTGAAATTTGGCATCAACAATACAAAACAATCACCGTCAATTTATGATTTTGATATTAAAACTAAGTTAGGTGTTCTATCAAAAAATAGAACACATTCGACTATTTCAAATTTACCTGATAAAATTGAAAGCACGGCCATAGACTTCATTGCGGATACTTCTTATGATATTAATAAAACTCGCACATCAAATGTTGAACAATCCGTTAATACATCAGTATTAAACTCATATAAATCCTCCTTTTCTGAAAGTGTTAATATAAATCGAAATCAATATGACTTATCTGGGTATGTTTCTACCACAAAATCATATTTTGGTCATGATATAAAAGATAAAACTGACTACACAAAAGTGCTACAATCTACAGATATTAAATTGAACGTACCCATTACAAATAACTGGATAACAAGTTTTAATGAAACTGTAGGGCCTAACCTCTTCAACAATACCAATAAAGTGCATTCTGTGACAGAAAACGATAATGGAAAATTAAAATCTACAATTATTGAGGCTTTTAATATGAGTTTTATGTCGAATGACTCTACTAAAAAAATTTTTGTTACAATACCAAATACACAAATTGACAATCGAAATACAACTAATAAATTTGAATTTCCAGTAACGGCTCATAAACTTAAGCGAAACAAGTTAACATCTATTAACCCTAACCCAATAGTTACGGGCAAGTTCAAGAAAATCACAAAATATACGAAATACAACAATATAAACCACACTACGCCAAAAAACATGAAAGAAGTTCAAGCTATTACGTATAATATTTCAAATATCGATAAATATCGAACGGAAATAATAAATATAGATAACACCAATAATAGCTTAGTACCAGTTACTACGAACGAAGAAATAATCAAACCTGTTACGAGCACAAGTAATATTTCAAAAGTAGCCTCAAACACGACAAAACCCTGGCGTTCGTCAATGCCGATCGTGACAAGTGAGGCTTCAGTAAATTATGATCCGTTACTTTTTCATCCGCCTAGCACAGTCATAGAAATTAAAAGAAATGTAAAACTTCATGACTCAGCACTAACCGCTGTAGTACCACTCGCCGATACCATAATTAAAAATATATTACTCGGTAGTAAACCATACAGTCGAAATAAAGGGAAAACTAAAGAAAAAAACAATTACTCAGTGGTGTTTGATACGCTCAATAAGATAAAAGATTTAGTTAACAATGATGCAAAGTTAAATACTTCGTTAACAAATGAGTCAGGTATGTCTGAATCATTTCAAACACATGATTTATCTCCACAGAAACAAACAAATCCTCTAGATAGAAGTAGATTTCATGCTTATTATACTGCAAGTAAAAATGGGACTGATAATTTCATAGGGATAACAAATATTACAAATCGTAGTAATGATTCAATGGTTAGTCAAATGCCGTACGAACAGAAACTTGATGATATCGAACCCAAGAATCAAATAACAGCATTTCCAGATAAATTTAAAACTCGTTTTTCAGAAAAGTTATTTGGTAATGAACCACGAAATTTGAAATCTTTTTCACTGACATCGGTGATACCAAATATCCCACAAACAAGTAATTATTCGAAAGTTACAAATATATTCTACAAGATAAAAGAATTAAATAAGTTACCGACGCTACATTCAAATTACCCTCAATTATCGACTTCCAATAACCCAATCAAAAATGAATGGTATCCACAAAATCCAAATGTATATTACACTGATACTGCGGATGTGCAAATTACAACGGCTAAATTTAATAAATTCAAAATTAACGATGGTAGCACGAAAGCAACAACCATTGCTCGAGAAGGCAATGATGCATTCGTTTCTAGTGTAATAAACAAAATCAAAAAAATTATATTAAACGACGTCAGAATAAATGAACCATTAAAAATTCCACAAGTACTGGCTGGTGGAAAGGCTCAAAACATATCACAAAACCACGTACCACGTTTACAAAATCATTCAAAACTTCAACTTGAGACTAACAGTAAAATTACAGTACCTAATGAAACGAATGATATATCAACACAATCGATTAAAATTATTCTAGAAGTGTTAAATAATAAAATCAAATCGCAAGAAGAAAACCGTACGCAATATTACAAACAAAACATAAATACGAGTGAAATTAAATATAATGCAGTAAATTCTGTGACTACAGCATTAAATCAGGATGAATCAAATATATATTATCTAAGAAATACAGACTTGAACAACAATACAATTACAACTTTACTTAGAAATATCACTGAAACCCCCAGTGAAGTAACTAACACGAAAAAAAAACAAGTTGATCAATTACTAAATTATTTACAAGTAAAGCATAAAGATATAGTTAATTATTCAGGCTATACTTATAAGCCCTACAATAACATAAATGAACCTTACGTCAATGTTAACCTTCAAACGACAAGTATTCCAGTACTTGATGCAATGAATACTGTGGGTAAAACTTATGGCGTCAATAGTAAATTTGACCACAAACAATTAACGACCAGTTTTCCCAAAGTAGGAGATTTCAATTCAATATTAATTACTCCATCGTCTCAATTGAATGCTACAAAAATAGACCTCAATTTTATATTGCAAAAAAATACCAAGCCTTACAATACGACGAAGTCATTTATTATAAACCAGGGTAAGACTCGCCAAAGTTTTGAAAACACTGTCACAGATAGTTTATTTCCACCACAATTTGTAAACCCTGATGACTACTTAAATACTATAATGATTATTAGCCCCAGCAAAGCTACCAACTTTATGTCTCAAGAACCGTGGAGTAAATTCACAATATCTGAAAAGTTATTAGATCCTTCGAACCTGAAACTGAAAATTTCAACTAAAACTGACAGTCCGCTATTAAGCACAGTAAATACAGAAGGTAGTATTAATCAAGTGTTTAAATCGTTTGGCTCGACAGAAATAGGTTTACTTAAAACATTAACCACAAAAGAAAAATATATTAAACCAAATAACGTAACTTTAAAAGTTTTTAGTGATGGAAATACAAATAGTATAATAATGAACAGAAATAAAAATATTCCAATACCATCTAATACAAAATCATTTTTCTCAACACGATTTCCTGTAAACCAAAACAAAGTTCAATATAAAGTTACTACTGGATCTTTTTCAAATACTGCGATCCATAATGACTACATATTACAACCAGAACAGTACTACAATAAAACAGAAATTACCAACCCATATTTGAAGTCAAAAATAACCACATCGACTGCCCAAATATTTCATGCACAAATTCCTTTGGACCGTAACCCCAAGGACACAACTGACTACTTAAAATATTTTACAGCAGTCCCAAGTACAACAAGAGTATCCAATGACTATGCCTTAACAACAAACGATAATATCTACAACTCTAATACTGAATACAATATTATTGAAAAAGATAAAATATTCAGTAGTAATGGCAACAAATCATCTGTAATGTTATCTATAGACACCATTTCTAATGACTCATATATGGTTCTACTTAATGACGTTCCAAATGTTGTTCTCAGAAATTCCACAGAAAGAGGTGATCACAATGACTTTTCGAGTGTTTTACCAAATATTAGTGTTTTGGCTTCAGAAAAATTACTAACAATACCTAGAATGATAAATAAAATATCTTATTCAGAAAGCGACACTTTCGATACTTTGAACCCGGAATTGTACAATGTACCTAATAGCTCTGTATTCAATACGATCAATACTCACAAAAGTAGTCATAATGAAACATCACTAAATTTAATAAAAACATCTTTATCAAAATTAAACAATACAGAACAAAGTATTGCGTCAAAGATTATAAGTATCAAACCATTTAATGAAATAGACTTCCATTATTTAGAGCCAATGAATACAAAATCATTGCATTTAAAACAGTACCATCTAAACAAATACAATATTCCACATGAAGCCACTGAAACTTTACAGAATATACCTACAGTACTCGAAAATTATAATTTGTTACGGTCAAATCAGTACCACAATAAAACACAATTTGCAAAACCATATTTGCAACCAGAAATAGAATTATCGACGGGTGAAGCATTTGATACACATAAAAATGTTATAGAACTCGATACCAATGACATATCAGAATCTATAGAATATTTTACAACAGTCGCAAGTACAACGAGATTAGCCAATAATTCTGCATCAGCGTATAGTGATATTTATAACTCTGATATTAGTCTTAATCTTGTTAAACTAAAGGATATAATTAGGCAAAGGGAAATCGAATCTGCTACCTCTACAAACACAAGTATTACTGTAAATACAAATAAGGTATCAAATGTTCTTAGGAATTCTGCAGGAAGAGGTGAAAACTTTGCTAACGTCACTATGAATAGTTTACCGAGTAACAAATACACTACACATAACACTGGTATTTTCACTCCTGAAACATTATCACTAAATGAAATATCATATTTAAACAGTAAACAGCCACATTCAAGTCAGTCAATTTATTCAACAAATGCAGCCGTTAGTTCTTCCAGAAATGTTACACCTAGTTTCAATATGAAGAACAATTTTCATATTTCCGATTCTAATTTAGCTTCTGCAATCGATACTGGAATTTCTGGAAATAATTTTATAAAGATTAACGACACAGGAATTATCAGAGAGAAGAATGTTAATCATACTACATACAACAACAAATTTAAATTACTTAAAATGAAATCTACCGAAATTAGGAAGAGAAAAAATAAAGGAATATATGTAAGTCTTAACGAAATTGATACATCACGAAATACAATTCAAACTACCAACGCCTTTGGAAATGACATTGAGGCAACTGTAACTACATCTTTATTTCATGATGATAAATTAACTAAAAATCAAAATGTGAAAAAACATTATATCCAAGAAATAAAAAGTAATAATCGTGTCGTCATTAACTCAAAAGGCACTATTGTACCCAATATATTAATCAAGAACGCAAGTGTGTCTGTGGTTCCAATTATTATTAAACAGAAAAATTTAAAATTCATACAAGATTATAGTCACAAAAGATTGGCTGTAAAATCAAGCAATATTGAAAATAGGCAAAAATTCAACGACAGTTACTATAATAAAGCTATTTTCGTCTTAAAAACAACTACAAATCAATCATTAGTGACAATAAAACCTCAAAATAAATTGCTGGAAGATACAAACCTTAGTATGTTTAAAAACAATATTAATTTAATTACCGATTATAAAAAACCACTTATACATTTTAACAAGTATTCTAACCGCACAACACATTTCATTGACAAATCAATTTATTTAAGTGGGGATAACATCAAGCCTAACTATCTCAAATCAACAGAAAAAACTTATTTTAAATCAACAAAAAAAATACCTACCTCAAGAAAAAATATAACTTCTAAACCAGTATTCAAAACAAAAAACACAATTGTCTATAATACATACAAACCTTTAACTGAAGATGAACTTACTCTACCTCCTGACATCAAAAAAATTGTCACTGTATACACTACAATTTACACAAAGAAAGTTAACACTAGTAACGAACATCTCAAAAGCAAAGCAAGAAAACCTAAGATTCAGCTAATAAAATTAAATGTAAAACCCAAAATCCCGTTAAGAACCTTAAGAAAGAAAAGCAATCAAATAAAAAAAGTTAAAAAAATTGGCAAAAAACAATCGAATGATACCATTTTCAACTCTATCAAAAAAACTTATCTCCATCCTATCGAGAATCTCTCAAAAGAATCTAGAAGGCAATACTTAAATCGTATCAAATTAAATAATAGAAAAAACAATATTCTCTTGATGAATACAGAGGACTTTCTGTCTGTTCGACGAGCGGTCACACGAAGACACGAATTTCGTGAACTGCACCAGCCTCCCAAACCCAGGCATATGATGCGCATTCCTAAAGTCAGCCCAATACCGTCGCGGCGTATGATACTGAGACCTAAATTCAATTCGTTTGAAGACTTCAAGAGGAATCCGAGCGTAAATCCGGTAATTTCGAAACCCTTAATGATACAAGACAATGATTTTTATAGAAGTCCCTTCGAAACACACCATAAGCCGAGACAGTTATGGAAGGATAAGATAGATCAAGTGCGGACAAAGTTGCAACCTCTCTCTCTTTCTCCCAACCAACGCCGATCAAACAATAGACAAAGGATAGGCTTCGAGCCTGTCGTAGATGTGCCGTATTACATGCCCGTAGCGATGAAACCTTATTTTCTAAGAGACAAAGTAGAGTCCGTAAGGAGTTATATCTTTAATGAAGAGATGAATCAAGACGGAAGAAGGCATTTTTTGAATCCTCCTAGAGTGGAGACATCCGGGGTGTCCGTGGACAGCCCGGACTCCCAGGAGCGCGTGTACTACAGCGCAGGCACGTCTCGCCAAGTTACGAAATTGCCGGCACCTCGTGTCACTAGGCCAAAGAAAACTATCTTCTTTTTAAGTCCAACTATACCATACAATCGATATTTTAGGTAGGTAGTAGCAAAAGGAATATTTTCTCTTTAAGTCCAACTGTACCATAAATCGATATTTTAGTAAGATAGTAGCAAAATGGTTATTTTTTTAAGTCAACTGTACCATAAAATCGATATTTTAGTAAGGTAGTATGTAAGATTCTAATATGTATATAGGTACATAAAAATTTGATAACTTGTTACTTTAAATTTTGTTTTATTGACCTAACCCTATTTTCTTGCACTTGTCATTTTATTACTATTAATATTAGAAGTAATTGAGGGACAACGAATTGCTACTGGCCGGAAATACAACAAGGGCTTGCAACATCACCAAATTGGTCATATCTGATCTTTATTACGACATTATATCTGTCAGTTAATTGTTTTTCAGCTGCAATGAGCGATATTGAAAAGTTGAACTTTTAAAGGATCTTATATATCAAGAAATGTCATTTTCTCAAACATGCAATGAAATATTGTCTTTACGTTCCTTATAATAGGCTCGGAAGTATCGCTTTTTGGGCGCAACAACTCGAGAGGACTGTAAAGGGATTTCATACTGATTTTCAGGCCTAGGCCTGCAAAGTAACTTTTTTTTGGTTTCAACAACAAGGTCATTCACACAGCTGGCTGGTTTGACAAAAAGCAGGTTTTGTTTTTGGGTGAATTTCAACAAGCTCGAAATTTACCTAATTTTGGTGGCTTTTTTTATTTTTGATGTTAGAGTCAAAATTATATATCAATAATACGAATAAAGTCATAACCAATATTGTGTAGTAATGGCCCTTTGCTATACATAATGGTTTTAAAGATATTATGATTTTAGTAAATTGCTTGCCACCAAAATTGTACATCTACACCAAAATTAGTTACTTGTGCTAAAAATTAATATTTGTCAATGAAATTGCCTGCTGGAAATGAAAAGAAAGTATATGTTTAATTAATCATTTTAATTATACCAAAATATCTATGAAAATCACTAACTCGTTTCTAACAACAATATATTTTTTTCTTTTCGAGGACTTCTTCTCTTGATTGATTTTTCTTGCGATTAGCTATCCTAAAAACTACATTTCAAAAAAATAAGCATGTACAAAAGCGAACGTATCCCTTTAATGGATTTCTTCCAATTAACCATCGAGTAAATGAGTGTTAAACACAATTAAATGGCAGACAAACCAAGCAACATGTACAATACGATAACTTTACAATAGTACAAATGAAAATGCAAAAACCAAATGAGAGAGAGATAGGCATACAGTCAATGTAATACATATTACGATCTATGGTAATGCCAAATTTCTTTACAGTAGAAGAGAAAAGTACAGGCGTACCATCAAAGAAAATAACTGGCTTAACTTGATCTGAAAGCTTAGAAATAAGGGGCTTCCAACGACAATAGCCTGCGACTTCTTGGCATTCTTCATCAAACCAAAGAACCAAGCCCAAGCACGGATTGATTCCAGGTCTTCATTGATTTGCGAAACAAAGGAGCCAAAATCATCAATGCTGGCCGCCGTATAAAGCTGCAAATCGTCTGCATAGACATGAAACGAGGAGGAGAGTGACTGTGGTTGGTGATTCCGTTAAGAAGACAGAAAAAAGTAATGGAAAGAGTATGCCTCCTTGAGGGACACCAGCAGACAGTTCAGACCAGCTAGAAAATCGGTCATCAACTCGAACCCGCCCAAAGAGGTAATCACCAAACCAGTGAAGTTGGAGATATATTTAAAGTACTAAGTAAACTGAGAAGGATATCAAAATCAACAGTGTTAAAAACACTACTAAAATCTAGGAGCACCAATATAGTCACTTTTCTATATTCTATGTTAAGACGAAAGTTGTCGGTGATCTTAACCAAAGCGGTGGTTGTGCTAAAGAATTGAACAAGTTAAGTCTATTTAGATGTGATGAGGGACGTGGATTTACAGAGGATTGAATGATTTTGGATAAGACGGGAAGAATGGACATAGGACGATACTGTGAAAAGTACGACGGATTAGGGGTTTTAGGAAGAGGAATCACATGGGCGCATTTCCAAATTGTAGGAAACGTGCCAGAGGAAAAAAAAGTAATTTAGGAAAGGATAGGAGCTATAGAATCCGCTACCAGCATAAGCATATCTAAGCTAAGATTACCCTCACCGACAGCTTGTAATATTAGATGTATTGTGTTTATACTTGACTTCAAATAAATTCACCAAGTCAAAAGTGTTGGAAATGCGATTACAAATGTGTAATTATATACAGATTACAGAATTAACAATTCTGGCGGCATCAAGCAATTTTGGTGACTTTGAAATTACCACCAAAACCACCAAAATTGATCCACCAAAATTAGAAAAAGTGATTTAAAAAATATTAAAAAAATATCCGTATTATTTACTTCCAATTTAACTTTATATTTTAAAAAGGAAACCTTTAACACGTCTTACACACAATTCACACACAATCAATTATTGCTAAGTCACTAACACACATACCACAAAAATTGTGTCATAACGTATTTGAACCCCACCAAAATTAGATACTTACGTGCTGAGTGGACAGATCCAGATAGGTACGACATCTGTGTCATCGCTCCATGCCGGAGCGGAACTAAACGAACAGGTTAACACACGTTTGCTGGTCTTGTTGTCTTTCGTTCATCCATAAACACATTTTCAATATTTACCACCAAAATTGTCAATTTCACCCGGACAACTTTTAGTGCTCAATTTTGAGTATCTATTTATGTATTAATCTTTATTTATATAGCCTTATAAGATACTTAAACTAATAAAGATTATAAATAAATGCAATTTTAGTTTAAAACATTGATGATATGGTTCTATCAAAGACATTTATGAGGAACAACGAATACCGGACGCTGCACCAAAATTATCATTTTACCGCAAAAAAAAAAATTATTAAATATAAATGACTTTTACAATACGCAATTTGCGATTTGGCTTAAGATAATAATTTGTGTCTTCTTTTCAGAAAAAAATTAAAACTTTTAAAACAATTGTTTCACACTATAGTTATCAATTCCGCCGCAATTTTTTTTCGCTGAGATAATCACCCTTTTAAAGGTTGGTTGTTAAACTAAAATGTCCTATTTGTCAATTAATAAAATGTTGTTCTTTGAAGTATATTTTTTTACTTCATTGTATGTTTGAGAAAAGCACTATACATGCCTCGTCGTGAAAACGGATTCCCGGCCTCGTATCACTATCCGGCCTCGCTCGCACGCTCCCTTGGCCGTACATACCTACTTGGCCGGAAATCCTCATTTTCCCGACCTCTGATGTAATGTACATATACTATTGTGTCATTTATCATTTTATGCTTTAGTTTAGAGTGAAATCACGCCATTTTCTGGTTTATCAAAGTAGAGTAATATTAACTCCTCTGGAGTCTATGGGCGACGATACCTAGTCATTTTCCATCAGGCGATCTCGTTTGCCCCCTATGACATAAAAAAACATGTCATATTTTGCCAAGTAGAATGTCTTAGTCTATAGTTATTATCACTGTAAAAGAAGTTACTATTCAATTAATATGTTATCGTATATCGCTAAGGTTGACACATAGAGTTCACGGGGAGAGATCATTGATATTGTCAAACACCGAATTTAGGCCAAGCCTTAAATAACCAGAACAATTGCGTGGCTATTATCACAATGGTGTTATTTTCGTGCGATAACCACTTGCAACGCGCCACTCAGTACTTAGACGCAGCGCGTCGTGTGCAGTTTAAATGTTCATACTGTAATAGGATACAGAGTCGAAATAGAAACCTAATATGCAATAAAAAAATACATTGTGTCCCACTGTATTTCACTGTCAGCGCCGATCACTGCTTATAATGGTATGTAATGAATGAATGAAAACATTTATTTCAGGCAACTATGGCCATAGATACATACTCGTACCTTAAAACTAACATAAAAAACATAAGTAACTAAACTAGGTCACATTTGTCAACAGCGATCTGTTACACGTGTTCGAGGTGTCAGGTAGCCGTCCACGGAAACGACGGAACATGACACCCTTCGGCCAATACTCTTCCTTTGTGAAGGTCGCTAGTTGGTCCGTCGGAACTCTCAGCAGGAAGGAATTAAAACTCATGTCGTGGCGAGACTACAATTTTACGACTCTCAGGATGACACCGGACTTCACCCTTACGTACATATTTGCGACGTCATCCTAAGGGCTACAACAGCTCTAATTTAACCGGATGCGTATAGCCGAAAACGGGATAAAATGCTGTATTATTAGGGAAACCTAAGACTAACTTGTTCCCCCAGGTGAATGACTTCTGGCTGGACGATATGTACCTGAAGGTGCGGCTGCCGCTGCCCATCAACTTCAACCCGGGCATGGTGTTCCCGCGCCGCCGCTTCGCGAAGGTGGACGAGGTGGCTGACCTGGCCGCCCTCTTCATCGACGACCTGCTGGACTATAAGGAGATGCTTGACAGGTACTAAGACTAACTGCGAGGGTCGCGATCCCCCGCTAGCGTTATGACTTTAAGTTTGATGGGACTCCATTTAAGTGTGTCTGATTGCGGCTCGACAGCACTACTCGCGAAGTTGGCCGGGGTTGGTTGTGAGGAGGGGCACTTTGCTGTGGAAACCCATACTACGGCCAACTTCGGTCAACTTCGCGAATAGTGTGGAGCCGCAATGAAACGGTGAGGAGTGCATCACGTATTTAGGGTCCAACTGTGAGTGGATTTAGTCATAGCATAATTACACCTTGCATCTGCCAATATTAAAAGAATGGCGTTTAGTACTTTATGGATTATCCCGTGTTCTTGTTAATACAATGTCCATACCAGCCCAGTAACCTAGTAAGAAAGCGCAGAGCGCCCAAGATCTATGTTCAATTCCAAGCCGAAATAATTTACGTGAAGTTTTAGTATTTTCTATGAAGGTTAAACATTTTGAATGAACGTTGAATGTGTTTAGAGGTGAGCTTCCGCTGGAGCGAGCCACGAGCCGCGAGAAGGGTCAGCCGCTGTGCATTGAGCAGTTCTACCGCCTGCTGGGCGTGTGCCGCATCCCACAAGTGGGCAAGGACCGGCTGGAGCTGCCGCCGCTGCGGCCTGAAGGCGAACAGGAGGAGCTGATAGTCGTGGCCTGCAGGAACTCCGTGAGTAGTCTCATTTACAGCAGGTGTTCGGTGGATGATGTAGTTCTACCTTGGTGGGAGAGTGCTGGGCTGGGACTGGCTAGAGGTGCCGCCACTGCGGCTTAAAAACGAGACGGCCGATTTGACTACTATTAACTGCTAATGATTCCTTGTCGTAACATTACTAATACATTATATTTACATTTACCGAATTCGCTGTTACGTTTTAGTAACTAGTGCAAACTTTGGAGTTTAATCTGTTTTGAGACTCGTTAGGTTTACGAGCTGCGAGCCCCTCTAATTCAATGTCTCCAGAGTAACCTTGTTACTTAGCTGCCCGACGAAGTTAGCGCCTCGCCAGAGTCAACGTATCGAGCAGTAGGATGCGAAGACTTTAAGGCAATATCGCAGGCCCAGAGATACCTAGTAGAGGTAAGTTCGGTACAAATTCGGGACAATATTAGACTAGACATATATATCCACGATGCGTGTAAGCGCCGAAAATTAATTATAGGCAAGTAATACATGACATTATTTACACAACTCAGGAAAATAAATAAATATTAATAAATAAATTTAGGGACAATCTTACACAAATCGACCTAGTTCCAAACTAAGCAATGACCCAGGTACAAATATTCGAGTTCATCAGACAAATATTTGCCGTTGCCAGGATTCGAACTCAGGATGTAGATAATCACGTTATTTTAAACAAACTATTACCGTCAGGTGTGTATCTGACGTAAGAGCCAAAATAAAGGCTACTCGTTTGATCAATTGCATCGTCGTCCCATTTATTATACTATGTCTACTGTGACTGTGCGCTGTCTTCAGTCGTCATTATTGCGTAAGTTTTAGGAATTAGATTACAGTTTATAGTCAAATTGAGAGCTCCTAAAAGGTCTAATGGGTCGTTAGGTTTGGGGACGCACTTTTAGCAACGCGAGCTATTTCGTGGCTAGTGTAGACCATTGAAACGGGAAAACCACTCCGCTTTTATGTATTATCTTGTTTATGTAATGTGTTTTAGTACTTATTAAAACTTTGAAGATAAGATCCATACGAGACAACGGTTGTTGTTTTATCTTATTTTCTTATAACGTCATTTAATAGAGATTTGCTCCAAAATTATGTTTAATATAAAGAGTGAGCCGGAAAAGTAGTTAGGGCTCCTTATCCGTTCAAAATTGTTGATTGTTTTGACATTGTTCTCTATGATCAAACTCAACAAAATTCATATTAAAATACATAAAGTAGAGTAACATTAAGTTCGTAGAAGTCGAATAACGCTCGACATGTTTTGAATCGGTACGCGATTCATCATCAGGAGAGACGACCGTTTATGTATTTTAATGTGTCTAAGACTCACGGTAGTTTTCTATGTAATAAAGTATTTTTCACTTCAGAAAGTTGGTTGAAATTATCAATCTATTTATCATAATATGAAAATTAAAACACGACGCCATGCCAGCCTGGCGCCATCTGTTTTTAATTCCCTTCGTCCTCTCATCACGCGGAAACGTCTGTACCAATTTTAACCAACTTTGGTACAGGATAGCTGTACATCCAAAGATGGTTATAGGATACCTTTTAGTATTTTTACCCAATTACATTATTTAAAAAAATACGCGTACGGAGTTGCGGGCTGGCTTTCGGTTTCTGTATCTGTCTGGCTTTGGGTACAAGCTTCCATGTGAATGAACCCATCCAAAAACTATTTATATTTTGTAATTTACTTTGAATGAGATAACATAGTAAAACCTTTAGTACAATGTGCGGGAGGCAAACAATAGCGTGTTTTATCTCGCCGGCGGTGCCATCTATAGGTAGATAGAAGCATTAAGAAATTGTCGCAATAAGAACTGGACCAATGATATCCCCAAGTTACCGAATGTCCAATTAGCATTATTTGCCGACGACACGGCGCTCTTCTCTAGCAGTGTGAGCCTGCAGAGGATCTGCGAAGACCTGCAATCCTCCCTGGATGCACTGGGCCAATGGGTAAATCGTTGGCGCATCCAAGTTAACCCTGAGAAGAGCGCCGCTATTCTCTTTCATCCGACTTCTTATCACGCAAAACTTACCGACCTCAAATTACATGACGAGGTGATCCCTTGGGTCGGGGAGGTCAAATACCTCGGGGTGCATCTCGGCAAAAAACTTAAGTCTTCGTTCACATAGGGGAGAGGAAGCTTCGCCCCCTCCTAGCTATCCAAAATCGATTTTTACTCAAGGCTACCAACGCACCACTGCGCGGAGTCACAAACCTTCAGCTTCACCACGACGCCACGTATCCCACCCTCACTGACTTTGTCAGGCAAAAAACTAAAACCTATTACGAAAATTGGGCAAGTGCGAGTCCGACTCGCGCATGAAGGGTTCCATTCCATAATCTATAACAAGTTTGTTATATGGGAGCCCCCTTAAATATTTATTTTATTTTATTTTTAGTATTTGTTGTTATAGCGGCAATAGAAATACATCATCTGTGAAAATTTCAACTGTCTAGCTATCACCGTTCTTGAGATACAGCCTGGTGCCAGACGGACGGACGGGCGGACGGACGGACAGCGAAGCGATAATTAACAAGTGCGAATCCGACTCGCGCATGAAGGGTTCCGTACCATAATCTATAACAAGTTTCTTGCATGGGAGCTTCTCTTAAATATTTATTTTATTTTATTTTTATTAGTATTTGTTGTTATAGCGGCAATAGAAATACATCATCTGTGAAAATTTCAACTGTCTAGCTATCACCGTTCTTGAGATACAGCCTGGTGACAGACGGACGGACAGACGGACGGACGGACAGCGAAGTCTGAGTAATAGGGTCCCGTTTTTACCCTTTGGGTACGGAACCCCTAAAAAAGTATAAGCATAAACACATCCTTAAATATCAAACATAGCCGTAACATAGGCAAAGTAATTGGTAACGGAATAGGAAAACTATAATTATTGAACTTAAATTGAAGTCTTACTTTTGTGCAAGCATTTTAACTTTTTTCTACTCCAGTACTTTTTTCTGTCATTTATATAGTTACTAACTCTAATATAAAGACATAAATTATGAAAGTCTGTAAAAGTCTATCCTCTACTGCCCAAAAACACACTGCTAACCGATGGTATAATGTCGCCAAAAAAGCATCACTTAGTACCACAGATTACAAGATGAAAAGCTGCATTCACACAATTTGCAAATTTAAAAAAAAACTTATTGTACTAACGCATTGCTGCCAACATAAAAAAAAAAGTTTTATCTTCAGTGCATGGATGTTTAGTATAGTGAACGTAACCTTTATGTATAAGTTTATTTTTTTTGACAGATGTTTGGTATGGTGATCGTATACCTTTATGTATAAGTTAATATTTTTTTGACAGATGGATGTCAATAAAAAAAAGTTTATCAGAGACAATTTTTCTTTTTAATTTTGTTGATTCTGAGCGGGAGCATGTAATTATTTTCTTTGTTGTTTATTTGCATTTTATTTATGAAATGTCGAGTCGTAGAAAAAGTATTGTATGCAACGTTGTATAAGTAGGTCAAAAAACGCTCGTGGCATCTTTCTTACGATGTTCGCTACGCTCACATCGTAACCCATGCCACTCGCGTTTTTTGGCCCCTCTTATACAACGGTTGCATAAAATACTATTAAGTAATGCTCAAATATTATCTTAATATTAGGTTAGACGCATGTAATCATAATCACATGTCACCCCATTTAAAAATTGAAATATACCGAAGAATCGTGCATTAACTGAGTTGTTGTTTTAAGCGTTACGTCACTCTACGGGAAACAAATGATAGCGCGTGTTGTCTCGCTGGTTGCGCTATCTATCGGTGGATAGAAGCGATACGACAAAGTCATGTTTTACACGTCCCCTACTCGAATTCGAATCGTTAACCCTACAGCTTTGTAATAGAGGCTTGTCGTAACCCATATACAGGGACACGGTCAGGGAAGCGTGTTAAATATACATGTGTTTTTTATCTTATTTTATAAAAACAAAGACAATGTAAGTAGTCATGTAATTTACAGATTTAACAAAATTTAAAAACCCTCTCGATCCAACTAAACATGGCTAAGAACCATCTCAACAGCAACAGACAAGGCTTTCGATTAAGAAAAAACCGCATTCAAATAGGACCATCCGTTTGGGAGCTATGATGCCACAGACTGACACACAGATATACAGACATACGACAAACATACAGACATACAGACACACGACAGACATACAGACACACGACAGGCATACAGATTGGTAAATATACGTAAATATAATATATATGTAAATATAATTTAAAAAAACTGGCGTTACGCAAGAGGTTCTGGTCTAAATCCGATGAGGTGGATGAGGATGTCTTTTTAGTCTTTACAATGAATGCTTCTTTTCTTCACAGTTTTATCCCATTCCGGTGAAAGCTGCCGACCGCGGCCGCCTGACCCCCGGCGAGATCCAAGCACAATTACTCATGGCTATGGTGGACGCGGCCGGCGCTCCAGCGGCGCCTCGTGTTGGGCTCCTGTCAGCTCTGCCTAGAGACACGTGGGCCCGGGCGCGAGACATACTCAGCAATGGTGAGTGATATTAAATTTGACCTCGAAGATCCCAAAAAAATATTTCTCACTCTCTTCCCATCGGTTATTAAGCCGCTGTGAGATCCTCTTGTCTCAATTTAATTTAATTCAATTTTAAGTTAATTTTCAATTATCACAATTTGTGTTCTAGACGAAACCAACCGTGACAACATGGAGCTGATCTCCCGCGCGCTGTGCATGGTGTGCTTGGACGAGGACGGCGGCGACCGCGCCGACGCCGACGCCGACACCAACGCCTTACTGCGGGCGATGCACGGCGCGGGCACCCGCCACCACTCCGCCAACCGCTGGTTCGACAAGACCGTGCAGGTTAGATGGATTCATATGTCTAGACATAGACGCCGTTAGTACCCATGCTGATACCACGCACTATGTTGCTACCACTGCTATTTCGATTGATGAGCTGATCCCATGTGTCATGAGAGTAGCGACCGAATGCCAATACTGATAATCTTACACGTACCCGTGTATAGCTCTAGCGTTATTTTTACCACACGCAAAAGGACACTCAATATCGATAGACTTCTTTTATTGTATGAACTCTGCAGTCTCTATAATGGCAATTATGCAAGCAAATGGAAATTATGTTAAGAGTGTTAATTAACCAAAAGGTACTGCCTTCCAGCTGATAATATCTTCGGACGGCACCGTGGGCATGTGCTACGAGCACAGCTCCGCGGAGGGCGTGGCGGTGGTCCGCCTGGCGGAGAGAGCGCTGGCTCGGGCTGCGGTGGCGGCCCGGCCTGCGCCCCCTCCCGCTCTGCTACCTGCGCCTCAGGCCATGCGCTGGACAGTTCCTCCAGAAGTGGAGAGGCTGATCGACCAGGCTGGGAAGGAGATCGACCGGTAAGTGTGCAGCTGCGGCGGTGGCCCGTTGCGTTAGCGCATGACTAGAATGTGCTCCTGGAGGACCGGTAAGTTCCGGGCTCTGCACCGATTTGTAGGTATTTCAGTCCCTGAACGTAGACGCTATGTTAACTCGTCAAGATATATACGAATCGTCTACTTAAGTTTTATAGTAGAGTAAGTTAATTGCTTGTTAATCAGTACTCATTTTCTATTATTGGCCCTAAACTCATAGTACTACGCTATGAGCCTTATATATATAAATCGAATGCCATCTATCATTCTCTGTTCTAGCAGTTTTTTTATGTTAAGGCACTAATGATCACACTTAATTCGACAGCAACATTGCGGACCTGGATCTAAAGGTGTACACATACCGAGGCTACGGGCGGGAGTACATGAAGAGCTGCCGCACGAGCCCCGACGTCTACATCCAGCTCGCTATGCAGTACGCCTACTACAAGTGAGACATTTTCCATCACCTAGAACAGCCGAGTATATAAAAAAAAAAAATACCTTACATATTTCGTAATTTTACGCTTCCCAATCCAACTAGGTTCGGGATTACCCCAGTGTTATCAGAATTAGTCTTAATTTTGAGATTGCATAGAGTTCTGACGTTGGTTCTCTGAAGCTTGAGGTTTCGTACGAATTCATAATAGGGATCAGTTGCGATAACACCAGATGATACGGTAAATTTATCGCTAACATAGCGCAAATGTCTACTCCCACCGGAAGATCAGCGCTGGCTCTCGAGCTAGCATCATGCTGAGGTGGGACGTTTTCGGGGCACAGACATTGTTTTATCATTTCTATCACACCCTTTACGTAATTATGTTTTATGGTTTATGGTCACATCACGAATAAATGTATTTCTTTCTTTCTTTTCTACTCGCCAGAATGTACGGACACCTGGTGTCCACCTACGAGTCAGCATCCCTCCGCCGCTTCCTCCAGGGCCGCGTGGACAACATCCGCTCGGCGCACCTGCCGGCGCAGGCCTGGGCCAAAGCCATGTGCGCCGACGAGACGCCGCCGCTCTCCGACGCCGACGATACTCAGAAAAAGGTGTCTTTTAATTTGTACGGGGTGAGAAACTTAATATGCCACACTTCACATTGCTGTTAGACGCTTGTAAAGTGGATGTCTGTGTCCGAGTCTGCTGGTGCGTACTCTCGTTGTTGTGTTCTTGAGAAATTAACGAAATAGGTGATTGTCAGGAAAGTTGCTTCAACACTATTACTCTAACTTGACTCTGAGTGACTAGCAGCTGGAAAATATTTTATTGAAAACGCGACGGGCGTTTTACAGAATTCTGTGGGCTGATCAATATATTTATTATAATATAAATTTAATATCAGTAATATAAAAAAAACTTTAATTAGGTGAATCTCTCTTTGTTCCTATTACATAGGATAAAAAACACGTGGACCTATTTAAACATGTATAATGCTTCTATCCGCCGATAGATGGCGATACCGGCGAGTTAGAACGCGCTATCGTTTGTTTCCCTTAAAATGTACGTAATGCACAGTACTCAATATTTTTGGTCAATACA
The DNA here is from genome assembly GCA_947623375.1 of Apotomis capreana. NCBI lineage: Eukaryota > Metazoa > Arthropoda > Insecta > Lepidoptera > Tortricidae > Apotomis > Apotomis capreana. Next base: position 1,427,509 of record OX392500.1, on the reverse strand, counting down.
ATACAATATAAATACTTAAATATTTTTGAATGGATTGTCATGTTGAATACATGTTTCTATCCGATCATTAACAGTAACAACATTGTAACGTAGTCTTAAAGTTAAAGTTTATAATTACACTAGTTGTGCCCCGCGGTGTTACCCGCTCATCCCACGGGGACACTAAATTTATTCGGGATGAAAAGTATCCTATGTCCTTTCCCGGGTCTCAAACTATCTCCATACCAAATTTCATCTAAGTCGTTTAAGCGTGAAGAGGTAACAGACAGACAGACACACTTTCGCATTTATAATATTATAAGTATAAGTATATTATAAGTATGGATAATTATACTTAGGAGTATGACAGTCGATTTGGGTGGTAGGGGTATAGGTAATAGTAATTACCTACATATAATGCACGGGACGGGATATAAGTAGAGAACAGAATAATGGGGAAAAGTGTTTCATTTATAGTAACGTGACTATCGTCCCAGTTTCAAAAAAGCCTCAACGAATACCGATCAAGTGCAAAAATATGTGTGTATGTATATATACCTATCGAATTAAATATGTACTGAAACTTTGTTTGTTACAGTGTTTAGTAAAAAGTATTATTGTCTGGCTTACCATAAGCACGAAATTAAACCTTGTGAAACAACACTATTTTTCACCTCCTTAGCTCTAGTTGACGATGTCGTTAATTTTTCCAATGTACTTATATTTTACTATTTTGGGTTTATTTATTTTGTTTATGGTGTAATAAATAGTAGATTGTTTGACAAGGGGCTAAAACAAGCCATTATATGACACGAGGTAATTATTTGGACGAGCGAACAAAGTGAGCGAGCTGAAATAATTTATTTTATTTTATCATTTAATATTCTCAGCCAAGATGAAATGTTTAAGATTAAATTTCTTTTCGTTGATTATAAAACGTGCTAAAATTTCAAACAGTTTCAGTAATTACCTCGTGTCATATATGGCTTATTTTAGCCCCTTGTCAAACAATCGACTATTGTTAAAAGAAAAAAAATATTCCTTAACTGACGCAGTCTTTCTTATATTATTATTTCGTTAATATTCAAGAAAACAGTGACGTCGCTTCCACCACTAGTGAACCTGACCTTACACAAGGCTATCCTGTTTCAGGTGAAGTTATTAGAAATTTCTGAAACTGGGCTAGTCTTAAAGCAGACCATCGGACTAAATTTGTAGATTGTGGGAGTAAACAAGTGTGTGCGCATATAAATGTTAGTTAGTAGCTTGGTTTGTCAAACAACTTCACAAAAAAGTAGTAGCATCTAAATTTTCAGGCTTTGTAAATACACTCAAATACCTATGAAATCTGAAATACATTCGCTGAAATCACTGTGATAAAGAAGATGAACAGTTAGTAAAAAACAATCTGCACGAATTGTGAGCTTAAAAGTACAGTTTGGTATGTAATATTTATTTAATATAAACTTTTTTGTACATTACAAAAATATACATTATGCTTTTATTTATCGCATTAGAGTATTGTAGATAAATCGAGTTCTCCATTCGTGTGTACTGCTGACTGAACTGTGTTATCTTTGAAATAAGCAGTGTTTTAGCTTACAAACTAATTTTCAGGTAAATAATATCATAGTTTGAGTGTATTTTACTCAGCCTCCTGACTCTCTGTCAACCCGAGACTGTTTTTAGGAACAGAAGAAACTGGAGCTCTTTGAAGAAGCAGCTAAGAAGCAGACGGCGATCATGGAAGCCAACATAGTGGGGCGAGGCATTGATAACCACCTGCTGGCTCTTCGGGACCTGGCGCGTGAGCTGGGTCCTCTGCCCGAGCTGTTTACAGATCCTACGTACACGTTGATGAACGATTTCAGGCTAAGTACCAGCCAGGTAAGTAAGTACCATGCGTAAGAGATGTTGGCATCACTCGTCGGAGCTACGAGATATCAGTCAGTTGCTAGCATTGGTTCATACACGGTATTGACTATTTCCTTCTCCCAAGAGCCTAATTTAGCAAACCAAGTCTTTAGGAAATCGCGAACTTTAAGAATTTGTTCAGCTTAGACGCCCACAGCCTTTGGATCCACAGTGTCCACTGTACCAAAACGGTCACTGTGTCAATACGTCCTCTTTGTCAGAACGTCCACTGTGTCAGAGCGTCCACTTTATCAGAACGTCCACTGTATCAAACGTCCACTGTATCAGAACGTCTCCTGTATTAGAAAGTCCACTATATCAAAACGTCCACTAAAAAAAAATGCGAGTTTACTGGACAATTATAGTGACAATTGTTTAATTAGCATTGAAAATAAAACTCCCAGGTGGCAACAACAACAGACGGCACATTCATGGGCTACGGGGCCGTGGTCCCCGACGGCTACGGCTGCAGCTACAACCCCAAAAAGGACTGCGTGATCTTCTGCATCGCCTCCTTCGCCTCCTCCAGCGTGACCAACACGGAAGCCTTCCGGCAGTCGCTCGAGGAGGCCCTGGACTCCATGAAGCTCATGTTCCAGCATCGACAGGCCGAATAAGAACATGTGGCAGCCAGAAGTTACTTGTATGCGTAGGTGGTAACCTAACGTGGTGGGATGGAGTATTTGCAGTCAGGTATTTCAAGGATTTGAAGGTAGAGCACGTAGACGGTAAAGACTGGTTGCCTTGTTAACTGATCTCATGATGCCTATTCTAGACGCCAATTGTATTTTATAAAATTATCTTTCTGGTTTTAGGGGCAACCAGAGTAATTGTGCAATTTGCAAGGATTTGAAATGGCACAGGAAATGTATGTTTGTATGTAGATAACACGATAGCGACATTTTATAATGAACGTAGTCAATAATGCAAAATTAGAAGAAATGTCAATAGTCAATAATTGTTGTCAAAATCTGGTTTATCGTCTTATCGGAAAATTATTGAAAAATTTAGGGAAAAAAATACTTATACGTTGTCCGCTTTTTAAGCGATCTTTAGAAAATTTAATACATTTTACAGAATTATCAATTTTATCCCGTATATAATACGCACATTGTGTAGGTGTAAGAGATGTGACTATTAGTAGCGTAAGGAAACTGAAACATATCAAAAATATTATAGTTAATAATATACTTATGTAGTGAATGGTACATGTTCTAATGCTTACAACTATTGTGTATAAGTTTGTTAGTGTTAATATCTAATTCAATTTATTATATAATTATAACTATACAATTAATAAACATGTAGATATATGTGATGTTTTAAGTGCAATGAGATAGTATATCAATGCAACTGTAGAATTTATTGTAATGCTTATATAGAAATATAGGTTTATGACGTAAATATTATTATTTCATGTTTTATAGTCGTGTACTATACACATTGTCAGTGCTATTAGATGCACTTTTACTACGGGTGTTAAAAAATTACCAAAGATTGCTTGAGTATTTATACCTAGCCTATATAGCTATCATAATATTATTTACACCGTTTATATACACTTTACTACACGTTATACTTTTACATTTGTTATTTTATTATACTCCTTAAACTGTTTAATTTTAAATTTACTTATAGTCTAATTTGCACAAATATACCCTGACTTTGAATTTATCGCAGGCATTTAAGCAAATTGTGATTTTGTGCAAATATTTATATAATATGATATAGGTAGGTAATTACCTTGTTGTCTAAAAGTAGGTCTGCATTTGTTAGATAACACTAACTCATTTATAATATTAAAATTTACGTTCTTAAATATAATTATAAAATAATTATGATACATGGTAAACATATATATACCAAAACATATGTTGAACCTGCCGCTGTCACGCTATATGAAAAAATATATAAAATATTTCGATATCTTAGTTCACCCTCGTACTATTTCTTTTTTCTTTTTGCCAATTAAATTTAAACCACATAGAGTTGTGCACTAACGACCTAAATGCCACAACTTTTTCCGAAAAGTTAGTACGATTGTGCTCTAAGGTATCGATCTATATTAAGATTATAAATCTTACACGACCAAGTTCAATTGTTGTTTGCTATTTTTAGAAATTTATCATTTCATAGAAATCTATTGTTATTACTAAGTACAAGTAATCTACTTGCACTTTTAAATTGAATAAGAACCAGCGACGAAATTAAGGTCATAGCAAAACTATCACTAGAGAACCGCGGGTAACTGTTAACTAGCGCCATCTACTGTGCAGTAGAATCAATTTGCACACTTAGGAAAATGAAAAAAAGGTCTTTTAAAAAATTTCATTTTCAGAAACGTTTTAAAGAGTTTTTGCAGATATATGTATGACTATTGACTATGCGTTAAATAATCATAGTTTATGCATAAATGCAGACAGTAAACGTATAAAATGATAATCGACCTAGACTAACTAGTGCTATACATACTATAATTTAATGAAAATCTCTTTATTGCATAAAAGCCAAAATGTACTTATTATAAAACCCGCCTTGTTTGATTAGGTAATTTTTAAATAATTTTGTAAGAGCGTTCAGCGGAAAGCATTTATAAATGTTACGAAACGTAATAGATATAGGTACTAAGCTAATTTGGTAGTTGTAAAGGAAACTGTTACATATCAAAAAGTCAACGATCATGTTAGACGTGACCAAGAATATCAAAAACATATCAAAATGTTAGTTTTAAGTGAAACGGATACATATCAAAATGTCCTCTTATTCTATAAGATTTGTAGCAATGTAAGTTAGTGATAAATTTAGTTCTTTAAATGAATGATAGATGTCGCTCCCTGTTCCACAAAATTGAGTGCACAGCACCATCTAGTGACGAGTAATATGACTAGTGTATTGTACTGTAAGACGATCTCATTATTTGTTCATTTTAAAATCATATATACCGAATGTGTAATCTTCGTGTTGGTCAGTTATAAGTAATTAATTGAATCAGGCGTTACTTTGCGGAAACCTATTTAAATGCATGTATGCATGAAAAAATACGTAAATAAGTATAACGGGTTAGCACAAATTTAACTGCCACGATATTGTATCGCGGAATAGCAAAGCAATATTATTATTTTCATTTGGTCAGTTATAGTTTTTGGGGTATTAAATGAAAGCATTAGACAATTAAAACGAATGTTTTATCGTCACCGATGACATATAAGATATAGTGTATTCATGGAAGTAATTGTTATATATGTAGTAATCAAATCATTAATTGATGAAAATTGTCCATGTTATGATTATAAAATGAAAGTATTTTAGTTGAATGCGATAGATGCAATAATTAGAAGTATTTTTATCAAAGGAGATGCACAGTATCTACTCCTTCGAAAATGTTGAGCATAAACTTAATATAAAAAACAAAATAGAATCAAACCAATATCTGATGTGTTCAAATTTCTATACAAGTACTTATGCTGAACATTTTCGTGGGCCAGTATCTCCATAGTACTTATTTAGTGTTCATTAATATACTTAGGTTTATCCAGATTAGATCATGATTGGACGGCTTCAATGTTTTGGTATTAGGAGTAGTAGAGATCCCTATAATATTACTTGTTGATTGTTCCTCAATGTTAGCAGAGAATATGGAGGTAACAGAGTAATACATTGTAAAGATATTCATGTTGATCAAAGTATCAATAGGGAACGTGCACAAACGGTCGCAGTACTATCAACATCTATGTCAACTCAAAAGATTCGGATTGGTGGCACCAGTTGGCAGCACCTTCGTTGTGCACGTAGCCTATAAATGGTTTTACTACCTTTGTTTGTTCGACTGACGATTGTAACCATATTGTAACGCCATTTTATGGTACAACACGCTGTATCACTTTATTAACTACATATTTTCTCGAGTTAGTATGAAGCACTATTTAAAATGTATGTCAAATGCTTTCAAATATGTTGTTAGGCTTACTGTAGTTCTACATTGGGATTAAGAGCAGCCAGTCGAAACATTGATTCTTAATAAATATATCTTCCGTACGAAGATGAGTTTCGTTCCGTGTGACGAAGTAGCCGCACCGTTGTACGGGTATTTATGGTAACGGAATGTCCATAGAAAGTTTACAAAATGTCTGAATGTTTCCGCTGACTGCCACTTGCCAGTGTTAGCTAAGTTCACCAGTACCTGGGCGTAGAGTAGCCACTGGATATAGTGCCAGAGGCCGGTAACCATACATATCAGTAGTAGGGCCAGTATCTAAACATATCTGTAGTTGTATGTCGAATTGTCAATTCAATGTTGCTCTCAATAAAGATTATTGGAGAAAAGGTGTTTTATTTGGCAAGTAATTTACCGAAGAACATTGTGATGGTGATGAATCTCATTTGCCTATATGCCATTTTTATACAAGGATCGATAGATTTTCATCACATCTCCTGTTGTTATAAATACATAACTTTAGCATAAAACAATCGGAATTCAGTCACACAAAAAGCGTCCACTGGGAAAAGGCCTCTCCAAAGGTCCACAATAGTCGATCTGGCTTTACCTATCCGCCGTGGTTTTCCGGAATCCTCACAAGATCATTGGTCCATATCGGGACTTTCTACGATTTGAATCCAAAATGCACAAAAGTTACTAATTTGATTTCCAATGTAAAAACATCCATAATAAAAAACCAGAATTAATAATTTGATTATTTATTTAATCTCATTTTCGTCCATAATAAAACAATATATGTACATAAAATATTTCCACTTCATAATTTACACCGTATACGTCATTTCCTAAAATAAACACTGACCAACATCCAAAAGTAGACACGTTCACTGTCCCCCTTAAACTGTTCAATTACACAAACGTACTTTAGTCTTAATATTCGATTAGGACACTTTTTAATACCCCGAGTCTTCAGGTGCTACAACAAGAGGGGATATTAAGTCTAATGAACGTACATGCACTAAACATTACTCGTAAGAAACTATTAAATGCTGCCTCATAATGAGAATGTACTCTTCATGTCGTCCGTGACAATTTTTGCGATATATGTTGTATCCTACTCCGATGTTCGAAATTCGACCGTCGTATAGTGCCGTCCCTTTCAATGTCTTGTCCACTATACGACGGTCGAATCTCGAACATCGGAGTAGCCCTTCTGTATAAATAATATTATTATAAAAAAATTACCATCATTAAAATTGCATAAACGAAAAATTCATTTACAAACAACATATTTGAATTAAAATTTACAACAATATGACTGAAACATCAACATTCTTTTATTAACACCCGTGGCCTAAAATATAACTATGAATTCATTAAAAACAATTTTGGAAGTTTGATCACATACTTGAGATAGGTAAAAATAATTATTGTTATAATTTGAGTTCCTGTTTCACGCAGTTAATTTTATAACATTTATGCTTAAACCAGACTATTACAACAACGTGCATTAACTTTGAGGAAAATAACATTGGTAAAAAAATATTTCGGCGCGCTCTATAAACCTTTTGAACGCCAAACGGTGACGAAAAATTCACCGTGCCATTGACGCCATAGCAAAAAAAAAAATGCACCAAAATCAACACGGGTTGAAAAATACTTGGCGTTAGTGGCACAGTTTATCGATATCTTAAGAGGCCTAAGTTCTTTTAAAATATATTGATAATTTCACCCAACTTTTTGAAGTGAATCATACTTTTCCCTGGGATAGTAACATGACTATTTCATGCTTCCATTGCGTCAGTCGAAACTAAGTAAAAAAAAAAACAGTTTTCTGCTTGAATTTGACAAATTCGAGTAGTTTTTGAGACAAAAAAATTATCAATGAAAAAATCAAACTGTAGGTTATATACTATAAATTGCAATGGCCCTGTTCTAAGTAGTAACATTGTTAATATGTTAAGAAACATGTTTGATCATAGAGAAAAATGTCTGAAACAATTGGCATTTGGAACGGATAAGGAGCCTTAATATGACGATTGTGGCATTCAAAGGGTTTGAAGGCGCCGTTAATAGTCTTATAAATATAGTCAAAAACTTGGTCAAAATATGTATATCTGGTTATACATCGTGAAATTAAAACTAAAGCCGTGAAACAGAAGCTCAATAAAAAACGACCAGACGTGCACACGTTCTCCCGCCCTTCGTACCTTTTTATTTTATTATTTAAAATACATTATCGTAACATTTATTGGTTATATAATTCATCTAATATTCATAGTGATGACAGTCTCCCGACGCCAGTGAAGTGGGCTGAAAGGACGGTCTATTATGACAAGCTCTTTCGTACTAAAGCTACATAGTCTTTCTTTAGCTAGTGCCATTTCACAAAATGACAAACATCCAGTGACGGGTTATAAGGTCAGGTACCATAAGGTCGTGTACTAATTATTTTTTATTAAAACAGTAACGTTTGCTAGCGTAACCCGACTTTACAGACAACCATTTTTTTATTAAAGCATCAACGTTTGCTACGTAAAACAAATGTTTACATTGAAGCGCACAATGGAAAACTGTAATGGTTCGGGCGGGGTTCGAACCCGGGTCAACATGGGCGTCCTACCTATTAGACCACCGAGACGATGCGCAAGCCATTGGATATTTTCAACCTCTTGCTTCATTCCTTAAAAGATTCTGACTTTATAATCGGCACCATCGTCTCAAACTATGTTGAGAATCGGTGGTAACGATATGCAGCACAAACTAGTTACCTATTTTTTTTATTAAAGCAGTTAATAACGTTTGCGTAAATCAAATGTTTTCATGATAGCGCAAAATTGAAAACAATTGTGCTTCGGGCGGGGTTCGAACCCGCGACTTCAACGGCTATCCGTGTCAACACGGGCGTCCTACCTATTAGATTACATTAATAACGCGGCGGGTTACTTTGAGAAATTATATATTAGAGACATAAAATAAGAGTTACACTGTCATAGCATTTGGCGCCTTTGGACACTCTCCATATTTTAGCAATGACCGACGACAGTAATGTCATTTATGTCTGACGGCGCGGTTGGCGCAGTGGTAAAGCAGCTGCCTACTGACCCGGCGGGTTCGGGTTCGAATCCCAGCAAGGGCAAATATTTGTGTGGTGAACCCCAATATTTGTGCCCATAGAAGTATGAATATCTTTAGTACATATAACATAAGCCTTCTGGAGCATAATTTGGGACTAGGTTGTTTTGTGTGAGGTTGTCTGATATTTATTTATTTTATTTATCGATAGATTGTTTCCCAAAAACAAGCTTTTTTGTAGACAGTGTCAGTATTTTAAATCCATGTTATTTAGTCAAACAACAAAAATGGTACATGATTATTATGTCAACAATTCATACTCAATAACAGTCTACGTACCAAAAAATATTTGTAAATCTGTCACTTAACTTCTACTTACGCATCTGAATGTAGAAAAATATGCTCTAACAATGTTATTTGTACTTCTAACACCTTTACTACATTTTTACAAATATAAGCTGTGAGGTTGGCGTAAATTGTGTAAGATTCATGATATAAGGCAAAAACAGTAAAAGTCGAGCTGCCCGTAGTATCATTAACGTATTATGTAAAGACATAGCTTGCCTTTTTTAAACTGTCTCCGGATTTCATGACTATTTACGTTTGGTTCATGTTCATATGCATAATGAGATAAACTATATCCTCATCGGTTTCATGTATCATTCCGTAAGATTGTTTATCTAACCTACAATCAAATATACATTCACTTATAAATCACTAAATAAGCCACCAGCTTGTACTAAAAGACTAGGCTGGACTTGAAAGCTAACGGCGCTTACACACCGCCCGCCCCATGCGATCTGGTTCTCTCAGGTCACACTTGTTATTGCATGAGCCTAAGGCGAGGGTTTCGCCATGATACGGTTTAGAGGAACTTTCCGGTCTCGCAGTCGCAGGGTTCATCGTTCTTCACCTGTAATAGAAAACGAGTGTATATAGTCGAGGAATCTGAAATGGTTAGACATAATCAATCAACATGGTTTATTTCATAACCATTTACAGATCTCTAAGTAGGAGCAGTGATTCCTACAATAGGCAAGTTTAGTATCCGCCGGTAATCCCTAGTGACGTTTAATTCCGACAAGGACAAATATTTATTTATTTATAACAACACTAGCGGCCGCCCGCGACTTCGTCCGCGTAGATTTTTGATGATGACAAAGATATAAAAATAGGTAGGTAAGGAATTTTATTCTTAGTTAATTCACCCCCTTAGGGGCAGAATTTTTCAAAACGCTGAAATCACTTTTTTGTATTTGATTAAGTAAGCGTTCTACAAAGTTTCAACTCTCTACTTCAATAAATAAAGTTTCTCCCATATAAACATTCCACCCCTATTTAACCCCTTAAGGGATGGAATTTTCTAAAACGCTGAAAGTACTTTTTGTGTTTTTTAATAAGTAATCTTTCTACAAAGTTTCAAGTCTTTAGCTGAAAAAAAAAGTTCCCCCCCATACAAACTTTTAACCCCTTTTTAACCCTTTTAAAGGACGTATTTTTGAAAACGCTGAAATTACTTTTCTTGTATTCTAATAGTGTACCTTTAAACAAAAATTCAAGTCCCGCGCTCAACAAAATACTTAATCTCCATACAAACTTTTAACCCATTTTTTACCACCTTAGGGGGTGAATTTTCAAAAACGCTGAAATTAGTTTTCTTTGATTTTATTTTAATACTTTTTTACAAAGTTTCAAGTCTCTAGCTCAAAAAAAAAAGTTTCCCCCATACAAACTTTGCACCCCTTTTTAACACCCTTAGGGATTGAATTTTTCAAAATCGCTTCTTATCTCTAGCCCACGTTATAAAAGTAACCAACTGTGCAAAAATCAACTCTATAACATTAGTAGTTTCGGCTGTACGTTGATGAGTCAGTCAGGACTTCTTCTTTTATATATATAGATTACATATATCATTACAGTTTCACAATGCTATAGAGTAGCAACGCTGATGAACTCGAATATCTGTGCCTGGGTCATGGATCTTATTTGTACTGAATGTATTTATCTATATAAGTATGTTTGTCGTCGTCTAGTGTCCATAACACAAACCTACTAACTAACTGGAGATTAGATCGATTTGTGTGAGGCTGTTCAATATTCAATAGACTCCAGATGTCCAAACTCATCGTTAGGATGCTGCGAGCCTCAACCATGAGCTGGTCGGGGCCGTCAGATACACAGAGCTACCGGCTCCTCCTAAAGACTTATTTATTTATTTATACATGGAGAACCAACAGCTTAACTTACGCTAATAGTGACATAACTAGTAATACAGAGCCAATTATAGGATCTCACATATAGCAACGTAATAATATTTAACATTAAGTTAAATAACACGCACAGTTTTACAAAGACACATGCAATAATAACAACAAATTAATTAAAAAAAAAAAAAAAAAAAAAGAGGGAGAGGTTTCTCACCATGAGGAAGTGGTGCAGCCGCAGCGCCTCAGCCTTGGGCCGCTTGTCGGGGTCGTGCGTGAGGCACGAGAGGCAGAACTGGCGGCCCTCCTCCGACAGCGCCTCGGGCACGAGCGGCCGCCCGCCCATGCCCACCACGAACATTATCTGGTAGTTGCTGTCGTACTCCGAGAACGGTCTCTGCGGGGTCATAATGGATTATATCTATCTATCTGTCTATCTATCAGCCACAGACGTCCACTGCTGAACATAGGCCTCCCCCATGACTCGCCACAAAGTGCGATCCTGTGCATGGATTATATAGGGAGTAGCAAATGACTAGTTTTGAAGGGATTAAAACATGCTGTAACATGATGTTTTCTTGTGATAATTCAATATTGTTAGTTCTTGGTCCAGAAGGAATTAAACTGATGCGAATTTGGTAAAGGTATACTCTTATTAGAAAGTAGGTAGTATCTGCATAGTATTACACATAAATCGTACGAGGTATGCAGAGTTACGAAGTAAATAAGTATTGTACACTTTATTGTACACAAACAGTTAAAAATACATCTATTACAAATAATATACGTACAAAGACGAACTAATCCCTATAAGGGATATCTTCCAGTTAACCTGTGAGCAATTGAGAGAATACAAGAAGAAGACAGACAAACTAACACCGTGAAATAGTAGTTTACGCAACTGTTACATGAGAGGTCTTAAAATACGAGTGCGGTTTTATGAAACGAGCCAAAGGCGAGTTTCATAATAGAATCACACGAGTGTTTTAAAACCTAATTATATATGTAATATATGTGTGTATAAATATAGATAAATGATTAATAATTACACACATAAATATAAATAGGCACAGTATTGAACCGAAGTCATAGTATGAGATGTAGATGTGGTACCTTCCCGGAGGCCATCTCGGTGACGACGCAGCCCAGCGACCAGATGTCGGTGGCGCGCCCGTGCCCGTCCGACTTCATGAACACCTCCGGCGCCATGTACGCTACACACACACACACACACGCACGTTACAAACTGTTAGTCGCAGCGAGCGTGCTTGTTAACTGGGAAATAGTACACGCTTTCATATTCATAAGGGTAATGTAAATTGAGAATATCGGGGTAGCGTGCTGGTAAAAAAGTTTAACACGATTCAAATCTAGCGGTTAATATGAAAAATTACAAATGTCTAAGGCATTACTTAACGAATGCAGGACAAACTCAAAACTTTTCAAAAGCCGTAAGCCGTTCACAATATGATAGGGCAAAATATGTATTTAAATTTGACACCTTGACGTGCAACTGCGTTATGGAAAGGTAAAGGAATTAAAAACAAAACATTCGTTTCGTAATCTTCCGACCGCTCAGCTTTCCGACGAAAAACTGTGTCCCTGACGCTAAGCAGTAGATAGTATGACATTGTATAGCGGCATATGATGACGTGGCGTCTGTGGTATAGCTTTCCGTCGACGCCATTTGCGTTCGAAAGGTTTATGTTACCAAGAATTATCATCGTTTGCGTTTGATCATCATAGTGCCGCTGGAGTGTTCATCTTATTAGAACATGTTGGAACCAGAGATGGGCATTATTCGAATAAATTATTATTCGACTTTGAAAAAAATAATTCGCGTTTTTTTCATTCCCGAATAATTTATTCGCGGATGGTTCATTCGCGGTTAAATCATCCGCGAATAAATTATATAATGTTTAACACGACTCGTTTTTACTGTATATTTAAGAGTTCAGAATCAGAATCAGAATCAGTAATTTATTTGCTCAAACATGGTACATACAGTTGGTCTTTGGAGTTAAAGGATAAGCACAGATAGTATTATAAACGAGCGATTGGCGTAAGGCTCCTTAAGCTAGGTTAAATCTGACTTATACTCCTTTTTACTAGGGCCACAGAATTATTCGTGACAATTCATTCGACGAATAATTTATTCGAATGACGAATAATCATTCGTGGTTTTCATTCGTGTTTCGCGAATAATTTGGTTATTCTTATTCGTTATTCGTCATTCGAATAAATTTTGCCCATCTCTGGTTGGAACATGTTGACATAGGTGCACAGTATACTCACCCTGCGTGCCGACGTACCCCTGCAGCTCGCCGGCCGCGGTGGTGGTGGAGCGGATCTTGACGGCGCAGCCGAAGTCGCCCAGCTTCAGGCAGTGGCCCTCGTTCATCAGGAAGATGTTGCCGCCTGCATCAGTACGGGACGTGAACAAACATCCAACACATAACGGCTTCCAAGACAAGAGACATTCGGCAGATGCCGATTCACAGTTTCAGCGGCGCGGCACTACGTCGACAATTTCACGCGAGCGTAAACAGCTTAATACATTAATTAAATAAGTCTCACGAAAGTTTTAATGAGATTTTCTCAAACATGCAATGAACTGTCGTCATAAAGTGCGTTAAAACAGGCTTCGAAGTATCACGTTTCGGGCGGAACAATTCGAGAGAACTGTATAAGAATTTCATACTAAATTGAAGGCCTAGGCCGGGAAGTAATTTTTTTTGAAACATGGCATCTGTGTTCACGAACAGGCTAAACAGCTGAATTATATTTTTTTGAGTGGTGTATCTTTTTATTTCATTGCATATGTTTGAGAAAATCTCTATACATGCCTTAGCCGTGAAAAGGGCTTGCCGGTTTCGTATTACACTTTGTAGTCTATACCTATACCCGCCACGTACGCTACACACAAGCCCCCGGCAAGCCCTTCCTTCCTGGCGTCATATACTCACTCTTGATATCCCTGTGCGCGATGTTCCTGGCGTGCAGCTCGCAGACGGCGCTGAGCAGCTGCGCCGCGTGGCGCCGCACCGTGTGCTCCGGCAGCGCGCCCGCCGTCGCCACCAGCGTCTCCAGCGAGCCCTCCACGCACAGCTCCATGAAGATCAACATCTCCTCCTACAGTGAAAAGCTTATTCCTCAAACGTGGGTCGTAGAAGAGATGAATTGATCAATGTTCGGTCTGCTCGGGGAAATTTTACGTCGCATATTATTAGTCGCGTCAAACTCGCGGACCGGACCATGGACGAGGCAGCTGACAGGACTATAACAGGTGTGAACCGGCTACGGCTCCCGAACCGAGTAGCCACTCACCCGGTGCACCTCGATGCCGTAGTACCGCACCAGGTGCGGGTGGCGCGCCCCCTCCAGCACGCGCAGCTCGTTGGCGGCGCGCTGCCTGGCGCTGCTCACTCACCCGGTGCACCTCGATGCCGTAGTACCGCACCAGGTGCGGGTGGCGCGCCCCCTCCAGCACGCGCAGCTCGTTGGCGGCGCGCTGCCTGGCGCTGCTCACTCACCCGGTGCACCTCGATGCCGTAGTACCGCACCAGGTGCGGGTGGCGCGCCCCCTCCAGCACGCGCAGCTCGTTGGCGGCGCGCTGCCTGGCGCTGCTCACTCACCCGGTGCACCTCGATGCCGTAGTACCGCACCAGGTGCGGGTGGCGCGCCCCCTCCAGCACGCGCAGCTCGTTGGCGGCGCGCTGCCTGGCGCTGCTCACTCACCCGGTGCACCTCGATGCCGTAGTACCGCACCAGGTGCGGGTGGCGCGCCCCCTCCAGCACGCGCAGCTCGTTGGCGGCGCGCTGCCTGGCGCTGCTCACTCACCCGGTGCACCTCGATGCCGTAGTAGCGCACCAGGTGCGGGTGGCGCGCCCCCTCCAGCACGCGCAGCTCGTTGGCGGCGCGCTGCCTGGCGCTGCTCACTCACCCGGTGCACCTCGATGCCGTAGTAGCGCACCAGGTGCGGGTGGCGCGCCCCCTCCAGCACGCGCAGCTCGTTGGCGGCGCGCTGCCTGGCGCTGCTCACTCACCCGGTGCACCTCGATGCCGTAGTAGCGCACCAGGTGCGGGTGGCGCGCCCCCTCCAGCACGCGCAGCTCGTTGGCGGCGCGCTGCCTGGCGCTGCTCACTCACCCGGTGCACCTCGATGCCGTAGTACCGCACCAGATGCGGGTGGCGCGCCCCCTCCAGCACGCGCAGCTCGTTGGCGGCGCGCTGCCTGGCGCTGCTCACTCACCCGGTGCACCTCGATGCCGTAGTACCGCACCAGGTGCGGGTGGCGCGCCCCCTCCAGCACGCGCAGCTCGTTGGCGGCGCGCTGCCTGGCGCTGCTCACTCACCCGGTGCACCTCGATGCCGTAGTACCGCACCAGGTGCGGGTGGCGCGCCCCCTCCAGCACGCGCAGCTCGTTGGCGGCGCGCTGCCTGGCGCTGCTCACTCACCCGGTGCACCTCGATGCCGTAGTAGCGCACCAGGTGCGGATGCCGCGCCCCCTCCAGCACGCGCAGCTCGTTGGCGGCGCGCTGCCTGGCGCTGCTCACTCACCCGGTGCACCTCGATGCCGTAGTACCGCACCAGGTGCGGGTGGCGCGCCCCCTCCAGCACGCGCAGCTCGTTGGCGGCGCGCTGCCTGGCGCTGCTCACTCACCCGGTGCACCTCGATGCCGTAGTACCGCACCAGGTGCGGGTGGCGCGCCCCCTCCAGCACGCGCAGCTCGTTGGCGGCGCGCTGCCTGGCGCTGCTCACTCACCCGGTGCACCTCGATGCCGTAGTACCGCACCAGGTGCGGGTGGCGCGCCCCCTCCAGCACGCGCAGCTCGTTGGCGGCGCGCTGCCTGGCGCTGCTCACTCACCCGGTGCACCTCGATGCCGTAGTACCGCACCAGGTGCGGGTGGCGCGCCCCCTCCAGCACGCGCAGCTCGTTGGCGGCGCGCTGCCTGGCGCTGCTCACTCACCCGGTGCACCTCGATGCCGTAGTAGCGCACCAGGTGCGGGTGGCGCGCCCCCTCCAGCACGCGCAGCTCGTTGGCGGCGCGCTGCCTGGCGCTGCTCACTCACCCGGTGCACCTCGATGCCGTAGTAGCGCACCAGGTGCGGGTGGCGCGCTGCCTGGCGCTGCTCACTCACCCGGTGCACCTCGATGCCGTAGTAGCGCACCAGGTGCGGGTGGCGCGCCCCCTCCAGCACGCGCAGCTCGTTGGCGGCGCGCTGCCTGGCGCTGCTCACTCACCCGGTGCACCTCGATGCCGTAGTAGCGCACCAGGTGCGGGTGGCGCGCCCCCTCCAGCACGCGCAGCTCGTTGGCGGCGCGCTGCCTGGCGCTGCTCACTCACCCGGTGCACCTCGATGCCGTAGTACCGCACCAGGTGCGGGTGGCGCGCCCCCTCCAGCACGCGCAGCTCGTTGGCGGCGCGCTGCCTGGCGCTGCTCACTCACCCGGTGCACCTCGATGCCGTAGTAGCGCACCAGGTGCGGGTGCCGCGCCCCCTCCAGCACGCGCAGCTCGTTGGCGGCGCGCTGCCTGGCGCTGCTCACTCACCCGGTGCACCTCGATGCCGTAGTACCGCACCAGGTGCGGGTGGCGCGCCCCCTCCAGCACGCGCAGCTCGTTGGCGGCGCGCTGCCTGGCGCTGCTCACTCACCCGGTGCACCTCGATGCCGTAGTAGCGCACCAGGTGCGGGTGGCGCGCCCCCTCCAGCACGCGCAGCTCGTTGGCGGCGCGCTGCCTGGCGCTGCTCACTCACCCGGTGCACCTCGATGCCGTAGTAGCGCACCAGGTGCGGGTGGCGCGCTGCCTGGCGCTGCTCACTCACCCGGTGCACCTCGATGCCGTAGTAGCGCACCAGGTGCGGGTGGCGCGCCCCCTCCAGCACGCGCAGCTCGTTGGCGGCGCGCTGCCTGGCGCTGCTCACTCACCCGGTGCACCTCGATGCCGTAGTAGCGCACCAGGTGCGGGTGGCGCGCCCCCTCCAGCACGCGCAGCTCGTTGGCGGCGCGCTGCCTGGCGCTGCTCACTCACCCGGTGCACCTCGATGCCGTAGTACCGCACCAGGTGCGGGTGGCGCGCCCCCTCCAGCACGCGCAGCTCGTTGGCGGCGCGCTGCCTGGCGCTGCTCACTCACCCGGTGCACCTCGATGCCGTAGTAGCGCACCAGGTGCGGGTGCCGCGCCCCCTCCAGCACGCGCAGCTCGTTGGCGGCGCGCTGCCTGGCGCTGCTCACTCACCCGGTGCACCTCGATGCCGTAGTACCGCACCAGGTGCGGGTGGCGCGCCCCCTCCAGCACGCGCAGCTCGTTGGCGGCGCGCTGCCTGGCGCTGCTCACTCACCCGGTGCACCTCGATGCCGTAGTACCGCACCAGGTGCGGGTGGCGCGCCCCCTCCAGCACGCGCAGCTCGTTGGCGGCGCGCTGCCTGGCGCTGCTCACTCACCCGGTGCACCTCGATGCCGTAGTACCGCACCAGGTGCGGGTGGCGCGCCCCCTCCAGCACGCGCAGCTCGTTGGCGGCGCGCTGCCTGGCGCTGCTCACTCACCCGGTGCACCTCGATGCCGTAGTAGCGCACCAGGTGCGGGTGGCGCGCCCCCTCCAGCACGCGCAGCTCGTTGGCGGCGCGCTGCATGGCGCGTCGGTCGCCGGCGCCGATGCTCACTTCCTTCATGGCTAATAGTTGCCCCGTTTCCGTGTTCACCACCGTATAAACCTATGTTTTTTTCTATTTTTTATTTAAAAGCTACAAAAGGTGTACCAAACTACTAAAGGCAACAATCATCACTAAAGAAAGGGACCCCTACAAAGGCCGCAATAAATAAAGAAGCCCTACACCTCTAGCACAACTGTGATACGGGACTCTTTCTCGCGCGAGATATCTATCTATCTCTTTATTTACAGTACTGTGAGCGAGCGACGGGGGTGACATTATGCCACGCGACAAAAGTCACGAAACATAGTTGTGCTAGACGGCGCAAAGCGAATTTAGCCGCGTTGTTGCTATCAAAGATTACTACTTAGTAGCCAATCTAAAATCGCGCTCAATAACGGCTGATACTTTACCATTCATGTGCTCGAAAAGGGTGTTTTCTAACCACTAAATTGCTTCGAATTTTGAGTTGGACTCTATTTATATAATAAAATACTGTAAAATTGTCAACAATATAATATTATGTATGGAACTATAGGTCTACAATTAAGGTTATTTCTAGTCCTATGACAATACTAATGTTATATTATTTTAAGACTGTTTGTTTCTCAATAAAAAAAATAAAATAAAAAAAAAGAGCGGTGACAGGTAGCCGTAGTTACCAAAAGCAATCTAGTGGCTAAGCAGCCAAACTGTGCGTAAAACTTACTACTTTTTCGCAATTCTTGTCTATTTCGAAGTCGATTTGTGTAAATCTGCTAAAAATGGCGAGTTTAAGTAAAAAGTCATAAATTTAAGCCCGGTTTTATTATTTAATCGTATGGCATATACAGTGGCATCAGACAACTCGAGTGCTTAAAATTACAAATCAATATTAAGGTTAGTTAGCCACTTAATGGCTTCGTCACTGAGGGAGAACAGGTCTTCGGGAGGGCCGCCGGCATAGCGCGTTATGGGGCAGTCGTGGATGATGTGCTGGATGGTTTGCTCTCCGGCTCCACAGGCGCAGGCAGGAGAATCCACCCACCCGCAGCGGTATTTATATTGAGCGCAGCGGCCGTGACCATTGCGAAGTCTATTCAAACTGCACCAGTCACGTCTAGGAAGGTCTGACCCTTTTATTCGAGAGCCCGGCATAATCTCACAACCCAATTTTCCTTCCATTTCCGAGTTCCACATCTGCAACCATTCCTGTTTGAGGTTGAAGTGATTTTCAAGCAGTTTTGAGGCGATGTTGTATGATGCGTTTCTGGACTTCAGGCGGTGTGTGGTGGGAACACAAAACTCGGAATTGATAGGGAGACTTGGGATTTTCTGGATTTTGAGGACTTCTTTTACTAGGGCTTCCTTCCTCCTCAGTTCAGGTGGAGGGATCCGGCAGAGTACTGGTAGCCAGTGGCAGGGGGTTGAGTGAAGGGTCCCAGAGATAAGTCGCATAGCCTTGTTCAGCTCGACGTCAACCCTCGCGGTGTGAGCACTTCCTAGCCAGACGGGCGCGCAGTATTCGGCCGTGGAGTACACCAATGACAGCGTGGACGTGCGCAGTACTTCGGAATTCGCTCCCCAAGTAGTTCCACTTAGTTTCTGGATGATGTTGTTACGGGTCTGGAGTTTGCGTGCTGTGTTGGTTAGGTGCTGCTTGAAGGTCAGCGACCGGTCGAGCGTGACGCCGAGGTATTTTGGTGTGTAGTTGTGCTTTAGGGTGGATCCGCAGAGGCTAACCTTGAGCTCCCGGTTGGCTAGTTGATTATTTAAGTGGAAGCAACAGGGTCTCTGTTTTGCTCAAACTAGGTGTTAGGCGCCACGTTCGAAAGTACTTGGCTAGCGTTTCCATGTCGCCGGATAATGTGGTTTCCAAGTTTGTGAAGTTCTTGTTCTGTGTCACAAGGCAAATGTCGTCGGCGTACACGAATTTTCTAGCCGTGGTGTTTGGCAGATCGTGGATGTACAAGTTAAATAGGATGGGTGCCAGTACGGAGCCCTGAGGGAGGCCGTTGCTCAACCTTCGGACCACTAATCTGGGAGCCTAAGTGCACCGTAAAGCGCCGCTGAGTGAGCATGTTGGATACTAGGTTGGCAATTTCCAGGCAGGGACCACCGCGAGAAGCTTGAAGATCAGCCCTTCTCTCCAGACAGTGTCGTAGGCTGCAGTGAGATCGACAAACACTGCCCCAGATTTTAAACCTTTTTGGTACCCAGTTTCTAGGTGTGTGGTCAGCGACAGGACTTGGTCTGTGCAGTTACGCCCAGCTCTGAAGCCCGCTTGTTCCACCGGAACCACCTCGTCTACAAGGGGGGCTATTCGTGAGTAGAGTAACTTTTCCAGCAGCTTATAACAGTTACTCAGTAGGGCGATTGGGCGGTAGCTGCTAGGGTCATCGTCTTTTTTACCTGGTTTTTGAAGCGCAAAAGCTTAAGCCCGGTAAACGTTAACAAAAGCCTAAATCGAAAGAAAAAATACGCTTTCTTTCGAATGCAAAAAAACGTTGTAGATATTTAAGCATTATTTTAATTCCTCGCATGAAGCATTGTAAAAAGTTGTATAATACACTTGAGTAAAATGATTTTCAAAAATGATACTCGTCTAAAATCACCTACATTTACGCACCTTCACAAATAACTAAAGTAACTGTCCGGCTTATTGGACGTTGGTACGACGTACCTTGCCGAAGGTGCCGGCGCCGATCTTGAGGCCGCGCTGCCACTTGAAGGTGACCTGGCGCATGCGCGGCTCGTAGCTGGTCACCGCCGGCTCGGCCACGCGCCCCACCGCCTTCATCTCGCGCAAGGCGGCGTCGCGTGATGCGTCTAGTTTCTTTATCGCCTCCATAACGCTTCTGGTACGCACTGGACAAAATAGACAGCAATACATGAAACAAGCGAAACCATTTATAAAGGGCATGTATTTAAATCGATATCTGTATATTCCCTTTTTTCGATCAAAATATTTGAGTTTCACCAAAAATACTGACTTGCACACTAATTATGCACACTAAATAATGCGAATTCAATATACTATTTAAAGGTTAAAAAAAAAACTAACCTAACCTAACCCGGCCGAGTCGGATCTTAGTGTGCAGTGCGAGGATAATTAGTGCGCAAGTCAGAATTTTTGGTGAAACTTTCAAATATATCTGATGTACATACCATATTTTTGGTGTGAATTCGGTTAAAAAGGTCATCTCGTTTTGTATGATGTTTAAGTTTTTTTTGCACAGCATAAGTTTTTCTGGTATGCATTCAGTTAATTAGTTGGGTTACCTAGTGTACTGAAAAATTATATAGATGTGCAATTAAATATATCCCTTTATAAAGAAACTAAATGAAAAATATTAGAAATTCAGTTATTAGGAAGAACGACAAGTCCAATTTTAGCGATTGTGTAGTTACCTTCGGGCTCGACGACGCTGAAGCTGGGCGCCGGTTCGGGCTCGCCGGGCGGCGTGGGCGGCGCCGCGCCCTCCTTGTTGGGACCCGTCTGGCTCGGCAAAGGGCTCTGAGGACATGCATAAATTAAGTCAACTCAATGTAGTCAGAATCGTGAGTAGGCGATTCAACTCCAATTTTCAAGAGATCCCAATTTCAGGAGCCGCCGATGGAATTCATAACTAGATTAATTCTTGTTTTATGAAAAAAATACGCTTGTAGAAAAACACGCCGGATGAGTATTGAATATGTTTGGGAAACCTTAGAATAAATACGCCTAGAACGAGAATCATCATACAAAAGCGAAAGATGAAGCCGCTTATGTGTGCGTGTCTACGAACCAATCATAGAGACTTGTTGCTTGTGAGCTTGACGTTGTGACAGATGCGCATCTGTACGCACACGAACGAAACTTAGCCCGTGGCTAACCAAAACTGGTTTCACTGTCAAGCGCTGACTAGGTTTCTTCAGCTCGCTGTCCTGCGCGCGCGGCGCGGGGCCGCGGGACCCCACCACGTGCGAGACGCAGCCGTCCATCAGCCGCCTCACTAGTAGTGAGCTGTTGTGTGTGTATCTGTCGGAGACGACTCACATGCAGGCGGTGTCGGGGGCGCGGGACCCCACCACGTGCGAGACGCAGCCGTCCATCAGCCGCCTCACTAGTAGTGAGCTGTTGTGTGTGTATCTGTCGGAGACGACTCACATGCAGGCGGTGTCGGGGGCGCGGGACCCCACCACGTGCGAGACGCAGCCGTCCATCAGCCGCCTCACTAGTAGTGAGCTGTTGTGTGTGTATCTGTCGGAGACGACTCACATGCAGGCGGTGTCGGGGGCGCGGGACCCCACCACGTGCGAGACGCAGCCGTCCGTCAGCCGCCTCACTAGTAGTGAGCTGTTGTGTGTGTATCTGTCGGAGACGACTCACATGCAGGCGGTGTCGGGGGCGCGGGACCCCACCACGTGCGAGACGCAGCCGTCCGTCAGCCGCCTCACTAGTAGTGAGCTGTTGTGTGTGTATCTGTCGGAGACGACTCACATGCAGGCGGTGTCGGGGGCGCGGGACCCCACCACGTGCGAGACGCAGCCGTCCGTCAGCCGCCTCACTAGTAGTGAGCTGTTGTGTGTGTATCTGTCGGAGACGACTCACATGCAGGCGGTGTCGGGGGCGCGGGACCCCACCACGTGCGAGACGCAGCCGTCCGTCAGCCGCCTCACTAGTAGTGAGCTGTTGTGTGTGTATCTGTCGGAGACGACTCACATGCAGGCGGTGTCGGGGGCGCGGGACCCCACCACGTGCGAGACGCAGCCGTCCGTCAGCCGCCTCACTAGTAGTGAGCTGTTGTGTGTGTATCTGTCGGAGACGACTCACATGCAGGCGGTGTCGGGGGCGCGGGACCCCACCACGTGCGAGACGCAGCCGTCCGTCAGCCGCCTCACTAGTAGTGAGCTGTTGTGTGTGTATCTGTCGGAGACGACTCACATGCAGGCGGTGTCGGGGGCGCGGGACCCCACCACGTGCGAGACGCAGCCGTCCGTCAGCCGCCTCACTAGTAGTGAGCTGTTGTGTGTGTATCTGTCGGAGACGACTCACATGCAGGCGGTGTCGGGGGCGCGGGACCCCACCACGTGCGAGACGCAGCCGTCCGTCAGCCGCCTCACTAGTAGTGAGCTGTTGTGTGTGTATCTGTCGGAGACGACTCACATGCAGGCGGTGTCGGGTGCGCGGGACCCCACCACGTGCGAGACGCAGCCGTCCGTCAGCCGCCTCACTAGTAGTGAGCTGTTGTGTGTGTATCTGTCGGAGACGACTCACATGCAGGCGGTGTCGGGGGCGCGGGACCCCACCACGTGCGAGACGCAGCCGTCCGTCAGCCGCCTCACTAGTAGTGAGCTGTTGTGTGTGTATCTGTCGGAGACGACTCACATGCAGGCGGTGTCGGGGGCGCGGGACCCCACCACGTGCGAGACGCAGCCGTCCGTCAGCCGCCTCACTAGTAGTGAGCTGTTGTGTGTGTATCTGTCGGAGACGACTCACATGCAGGCGGTGTCGGGGGCGCGGGACCCCACCACGTGCGAGACGCAGCCGTCCGTCAGCCGCCTCACTAGTAGTGAGCTGTTGTGTGTGTATCTGTCGGAGACGACTCACATGCAGGCGGTGTCGGGGGCGCGGGACCCCACCACGTGCGAGACGCAGCCGTCCGTCAGCCGCCTCACTAGTAGTGAGCTGTTGTGTGTGTATCTGTCGGAGACGACTCACATGCAGGCGGTGTCGGGGGCGCGGGACCCCACCACGTGCGAGACGCAGCCGTCCGTCAGCCGCCTCACTAGTAGTGAGCTGTTGTGTGTGTATCTGTCGGAGACGACTCACATGCAGGCGGTGTCGGGGGCGCGGGACCCCACCACGTGCGAGACGCAGCCGTCCGTCAGCCGCCTCACTAGTAGTGAGCTGTTGTGTGTGTATCTGTCGGAGACGACTCACATGCAGGCGGTGTCGGGGGCGCGGCGTGGTGGGCTCGCTGTCCTGCGCGCGCGGCGCGGGGCCGCGGGACCCCACCACGTGCGAGATGCAGCCGTCCATTAGGTGTTTCAGCTCCTACAATCATTTAGTTATCTTAACAATCTTAGAAGCTATAGATATGCCCTGAATATGGTCAATTAAAGTCGGTAATTTCATCAAGCTACAAGCGAAAACTCGATCGTCTGCAGCCTCCTTTACAGCGAGAGAAAAGAGACAAGGGAATATTCCCTCATTAAACTGTTCTCAATTTTTTTTTTAATAACTACTTTTCCGTTTGGTCAGTAATATTATGGGCTATCTAGTTGGAACTGGTGTGAAACGAACCTCAAATTCTTCTTCGGTGAGATGCCTTGTGTTGTAGGGGTCGCACGCCAGCATCAGGAACTCTAAACCTTGACTCGCCCATCTGTGAAATACATTACAAAATTAGTGTCATACTTTAGCATTAGAACGTGTAAACGACATTTTTCCGGCACGAAGAGAATAATGCCCGATGATTCAATATGATTAGACAACATACGAGCCGCAGGAACGCGACTGATCCGTCAGCCAACTAAGGCCTTGGTCTCCTATTAGACGCTGTACGCAGCGTACAGCGTCTTTCCATACTATTTATCTATTCATTTTTATTATTAGTATCGTCTAATAGGAGACCAAGGCCTAAGATGCGCCACGCACGCGCTCCACGCCTCCTCGTCGGGGGAGGGTGAGCGAGAGCGCTGCTGTAGAGAACCCTCTCACCTGGGCCTCCGTCCCCGGCCTCGCTCGCAGCGCTCCAGCACGAAGCGCATCCAACACCGCGCGAAGGACACGATGGCGCGCGCCACGCACGCGCTCCACGCCTCCTCGTCGGGGGAGGGTGAGCGAGAGCGCTGCTGTAGAGAACCCTCTCACCTGGGCCTCCGTCCCCGGCCTCGCTCGCAGCGCTCCAGCACGAAGCGCATCCAACACCGCGCGAAGGACACGATGGCGCGCGCCACGCACGCGCTCCACGCCTCCTCGTCGGGGGAGGGTGAGCGAGAGCGCTGCTGTAGAGAACCCTCTCACCTGGGCCTCCGTCCCCGGCCTCGCTCGCAGCGCTCCAGCACGAAGCGCATCCAACACCGCGCGAAGGACACGATGGCGCGCGCGACGCACGCGCTCCACGCCTCCTCGTCGGGGGAGGGTGAGCGAGAGCGCTGCTGTAGAGGACCCTCTCACCTGGGCCTCCGTCTCCGGCCTCGCTCGCAGCGCTCCAGCACGAAGCGCATCCAACACCGCGCGAAGGACACGATGGCGCGCGCCACGCACGCGCTCCACGCCTCCTCGTCGGAGGACGGTGAGCGAGAGCGCTGCTGTAGAGAACCCTCTCACCTGGGCCTCCGTCCCCGGCCTCGCTCGCAGCGCTCCAGCACGAAGCGCATCCAACACCGCGCGAAGGACACGATGGCGCGCGCCACGCACGCGCTCCACGCCTCCTCGTCGGGGGACGGCGATCTAGAGCGCCGCTCTGGGACCAGCGCCGGTGGATTGCCTGACAGCAACTCCTCAATGGATATTTGACTCTGAAAAAAAAATCCTATTAATCTATTAACTACTATCTTGTAGATAGATCCCATTATCATAACATAACACTACAGTTACCTGTACGGCTCTCCTCTCTGCTCAGATGATCGATACAGGTGATCTGAAATGTATCATGTGTAACAACGTACCCGGGTGTCCACACAGTCGATGTGGGCGAAGGCGCGGTCCAGCCCGTCCTCGGCGACGGAGTCGGAGCGCAGCCAGCGCGGCGTGGGCCCGGCGGAGCGGCGCGGGCACGCCGGCCCGAACCGCTCGTTCACGAACCGGTGCAGCTCTTTGTGGATCTGACAGAATAACACATTATATCTATAGTTCCGCCTTAAGGTTTTCAGAAAAAATAAAACATCGACTGAGTAGCGTCTGCCTTAATGACTAGAACAATCTTTAAGCATTTTTATACTTGATCAAGTTACGTCTCGGAAGTAAATAAATAAATAAATATTAAGGGACATTCTTACACAAATCGACCTAGTACCAAACTAAGCAAAGCTTGTAATATGGATACTAGACGATGATATCCATATGTAATATATAAAAACATATAGATAATATCCATGACCCAGGAACGAAATTCGAGTTCAACACACGAATACTTGCCCCGGCCGGGATTCGAACCAAGGACCGCCGGCTCAGTAGGCAGGTGTACTACAAACTGCGCCAACCGCGTCGTCGATATCAATAGTTCATCCTTAAGTTTTTTTAAACAGAAAAGAACATCGGCTCTGTAGCGTCAGGCTTAATGACGGTAACAATCTTTGAATTATTAATGCAAACTCTTGGTCAAGTTGTGTCGCTAAACTGATCAATTACTATTCAGTACTGTACAGTATACTAGTTTATGTATTATATTCATATATTCTAAGGTTCCAACTTTACAAAATTATAGGTATTATTTTTAAAAGACGATCAATCAAGCATACCGCTTACCAATAGAGGACAAAGAGGATACATTAAGCAGTTAGCTTTTAGGGAAAGAGAAGTAGTATTTTACAAAAATATTAATAAAACTGACACATAAGATAAGCATTAAGCATTTATTAAGTGCATAGGTGTAGAATACTAGGTATAGAAAATAAAACACACAGAACATCACAACTTACAAAACAAAAGGAATATTTACGGATAATAATATGTAAGCTGTTTCATACACTTAAAAATGTAATCCCATAATCACAATGAAGAATATCATTAGGTCCGTTAAATCACTTCAAGCTTTATTAGCGTATAGCCATATACACCTGTTTTTCTTTCATTTAAATCAAGCGAATAGTTTTGGAGTTACGATAATATAAATTTCGTACGGCGTGTCATGCCAGCGTGGCGTCATTATACAAATACTTATACATTGGGCAAGTTCAGTCAAGTGACGTCACATCCGCGTGCCCCATTCCAAGCTTAACAATAAAAATATTTTAAAAACTATATGGCGTATCCAAAACGTATTTTTAGTTTTTAATGCAGCATAGTGTAAGGGAAACAAAAGATATTTTCATTCAATTGAGCTATTTCTATCTTTTAATTAATTTTAAAACCAGCTGAAACCACACCGACGCAACACCATACTCAGAGGGAAGTACAATGCAGAAATAAAATTGATAAGTACAGTGAAGATAATGGAAACGCACACCTTTTTAGCTATTGTCACAATGACAATAATAATCATTTATTGAGTCCATCATTTTATATAAAACAAATATGTTTTTGCAGTAATTATATCCCAATAAAATGTAGCTATAGGATTCTTTTGCCTTTCTTTTCTCACTTGTGTGGGAGCCTAAGAAATTGGGACGAAGCCAAGGAGCATTCACATCCCACATAATCACAAATCGAAGTGAAACCCAAAAAAATCCAGCACAGTCTAGAAACGTTATTCGGAGTAACAGGATTATTTGACTCATTTGTAACTATGATTTATGAAAGGTCAGGTTTTGAATTGTCCTAGCTGTGAAATTTGCAGCGACCATCACCATCTAAAGCGAAGCGAAACCCTGCATATTAAACCAAATCGTTGATCGACTCACGAATGAACAAGGTTTCGCAAGTTTGTCTTTATGGTAACATAGTTATTATTCCGGTTTAACGATAAATCTGGCACATTAGGAGTCCCTGAAGGGGCAAACACTACAACCATAAAGCGAAGCACAGCCCAGAATAATCCAGAACCATTACCATTGTCCGACTCATAAATGATAATGGGCCGCTCGAAACGGCCCATGCATTGCGCCAGCGGCGGCTGCAGAGACGCCGGCCGCTATCGTCGAGGGCTCCAAATAATAAAGAAGTCTAGAGCGAACTCACACCACAACCACAAAGCGAAGCACAGACCAACGCGAGAACAATTTGGAACCATTGCCAAAGTATTGACCGTCTCATAAATGAACATGGTCCAATGGCGTCGGCTGGAGGACGCCGCGAGGGCGGAGCCAATAAAAAGTCTACCACACCACAACCACAAAGCGAAGCACAGACCAGATTAATCGAGAACAATCTAGAACCATTACCAGGGGATTGACCGAGTCATGAACAAGCATGGTCTCCGGCCTTCTGAACCGGCCCGTGCGCTGCGGCCGCGGCGGCTGCAGCGAGGCGGGGCGCTGTCGGTGAGGGGCCGGGCTGTACGGGCCGCGGACGAATTTGTAACATTCCCTGTGCAACTGCGGAGGACATGCGTGTTAGGGCATGCAAAGCATAGATACAAGGTTCATTCCAGGAAGACGGAAGTTTTTGTTGCTTGTTACGAAACAAAAAAAAATATTATTGCGTATAAACATCCCAAGTAGAAAACATGTTGTATAAGAGCTTCTATAGCCCTTACACAGCTGAAATAAGTCGTATAAGGTGTGTATAAGCTCTTATGCAGACTGTGTGCCACGTGGGATGGCTTCCTTATCCATTATTCACAAATATCGGGGGTTATGACCCCTCAATAACGTACAGGTAAACAGATCGTTTGTATACAGTCCGACCAAAAAGAGTAGAAATTAAAAAGTGGCAATACTGTAGTGTCGTCGCCGTTTTCTTATATTGATTACAAAGGGAGGACACTACAGTATTGCCACTTTTTTAATTTCTACTCTTTTTGGTCGGACTGTACATCAAGTCCCGTTTTGATGTACCGAAATATAAAACAGAATACTTACTAATGATTTAATTTTTGACACATCTCGTCTTCTTGAAATGAAACAGCTAGCCAACAGTAGAATTAACTCTCGAAGTGTAACAGTTAGCTTAGCGTGTAGTTGGAAAAAGGATTCGTGACGTCACATAATATATTCAAAACTAGGCTATTTATTTAATACTATAAGGAATAATTACATTCACCATAGATAAATATTTATGATTAAATTCTCCTTACCTATTAATTAAATTTAATAAATAAATAAACTGAATAACTTGAGGTCGTGCAAATCGATAGGAATAACACAACTAGGCTTCGCAACTCTTGTCGCGCGACATAGTATCAGCCGTCACTCTCTCACAGTACAGCGAAGAACGAGATAGATAATATTTCTCGCGCGAGAAATAATCGCGTGTCACAGTTGTTGTGCTAGAGGTACTGCAGGGCTATGACGGCGGATTATCACTGAATGTCGACGTCAGATAGTAACTGGCTTTTTAACATTTAACTATACCGTGACAAACGTGACTATCATAGACCCGCTAGACAAAATAATTATTAATGTAAGTAAAGAAAAGTGCAGTGCGTGGATGTGGACATAGAACGTCTGCATCATGGACTCACACGATAAAGTTATAAGTACTAATACTACACACAGAGAAGAAGACAATTATGATTCTGTGCTAATTGTGCGGTGAGGATATTAGGGGAAACCGGTTTTTATTATACATTGGACCTGTGGTCAATGATCCCGATAATTGCGCGACAGAAAAATTATAAAACAGCCGTCACTCTTAATATATATATATATATATATATATCTCAACAGTGGTATCCTCTTGAGAAGTGCCGGTAGACGTGTATTTGGCTTATTTACAGAACAAAGTTGATTATTTCTTTAATTATCTCATTAGGTGAAAGTGACGGCTACTTTAACATTTATCTTTCGGGCCATAAACGCGATCATAGACTTTCTCCGCTTCGACGAACCCATAAAAGACTTCGAACTCTGGAGGCTAGGCTGTCTGAGCAGACTCGAGGATCTCCATCGTGCAGGAACTGCTGGGAGGAGCTGGCAGCATGAGGGTGCTCACCTCGAAGCCGAGGCGGTAGATCTGCAGCAGCAGGTCGCGCACGCGCGCCACCACGCCGTCCGTCACCTCGTGCAGGAACTGCTGGGAGGAGCTGGCAGCATGAGGGTGCTCACCTCGAAGCCGAGGCGGTAGATCTGCAGCAGCAGGTCGCGCACGCGCGCCACCACGCCGTCCGTCACCTCGTGCAGGAACTGCTGGGAGGAGCTGGCAGCATGAGGGTGCTCACCTCGAAGCCGAGGCGGTAGATCTGCAGCAGCAGGTCGCGCACGCGCGCCACCACGCCGTCCGTCACCTCGTGCAGGAACTGCTGGGAGGAGCTGGCAGCATGAGGGTGCTCACCTCGAAGCCGAGGCGGTAGATCTGCAGCAGCAGGTCGCGCACGCGCGCCACCACGCCGTCCGTCACCTCGTGCAGGAACTGCTGGGAGGAGCTGGCAGCATGAGGGTGCTCACCTCGAAGCCGAGGCGGTAGATCTGCAGCAGCAGGTCGCGCACGCGCGCCACCACGCCGTCCGTCACCTCGTGCAGGAACTGCTGGGAGGAGCTGGCAGCATGAGGGTGCTCACCTCGAAGCCGAGGCGGTAGATCTGCAGCAGCAGGTCGCGCACGCGCGCCACCACGCCGTCCGTCACCTCGTGCAGGAACTGCTGGGAGGAGCTGGCAGCATGAGGGTGCTCACCTCGAAGCCGAGGCGGTAGATCTGCAGCAGCAGGTCGCGCACGCGCGCCACCACGCCGTCCGTCACCTCGTGCAGGAACTGCTGGGAGGAGCTGGCAGCATGAGGGTGCTCACCTCGAAGCCGAGGCGGTAGATCTGCAGCAGCAGGTCGCGCACGCGCGCCACCACGCCGTCCGTCACCTCGTGCAGGAACTGCTGGGAGGAGCTGGCAGCATGAGGGTGCTCACCTCGAAGCCGAGGCGGTAGATCTGCAGCAGCAGGTCGCGCACGCGCGCCACCACGCCGTCCGTCACCTCGTGCAGGAACTGCTGGGAGGAGCTGGCAGCATGAGGGTGCTCACCTCGAAGCCGAGGCGGTAGATCTGCAGCAGCAGGTCGCGCACGCGCGCCACCACGCCGTCCGTCACCTCGTGCAGGAACTGCTGGGAGGAGCTGGCAGCATGAGGGTGCTCACCTCGAAGCCGAGGCGGTAGATCTGCAGCAGCAGGTCGCGCACGCGCGCCACCACGCCGTCCGTCACCTCGTGCAGGAACTGCTGGGAGGAGCTGGCAGCATGAGGGTGCTCACCTCGAAGCCGAGGCGGTAGATCTGCAGCAGCAGGTCGCGCACGCGCGCCACCACGCCGTCCGTCACCTCGTGCAGGAACTGCTGGGAGGAGCTGGCAGCATGAGGGTGCTCACCTCGAAGCCGAGGCGGTAGATCTGCAGCAGCAGGTCGCGCACGCGCGCCACCACGCCGTCCGTCACCTCGTGCAGGAACTGCTGGGAGGAGCTGGCAGCATGAGGGTGCTCACCTCGAAGCCGAGGCGGTAGATCTGCAGCAGCAGGTCGCGCACGCGCGCCACCACGCCGTCCGTCACCTCGTGCAGGAACTGCTGGGAGGAGCTGGCAGCATGAGGGTGCTCACCTCGAAGCCGAGGCGGTAGATCTGCAGCAGCAGGTCGCGCACGCGCGCCACCACGCCGTCCGTCACCTCGTGCAGGAACTCGTCGGGCGGGTTGGTGCTGGCGCGCTCCAGGATCTCCATTGTGTGCCTCACGATGCATTGCCGGAATTTCATCAAACTCTCCTGGAGAAAAGGACGAGGTCAACATTACTGAAGGGTTTCGGATTACAGGTGAACTAACGGAGCTGGATCATCGACTAAGAACGCAGGAAGGCTTATGTCAAATGACTACATTTGAATAATAATACTTTTAAATCCGCATCCCACATTTAAGATACCTACTATACTGGGAATAGTAGTGCTTGATTACACTTGAAATTGCTAATTATGTAATTAAAAAGCAACACTTTGTATATACGTGTTTTAGTAGGCTGAATGCTTTTTGTAAAAAAAAAACAAAGTGAAATACCTTTGGGTACCGTTGGTGTAACTCACATATATTCTCCGCCTCGCCCTCCTCGCGTCGGGGCAGGCCCGGGCCTGGTGCGAGGCGAGCGCGCGCGCGAACGCCGCCGCCTGCAGCGCCGCCTCGCGCTCGCTCGCGAACACGCTCTGCGCCTCGCGGCACAGCGTGTAGAACATGTACCTGCGATGACACCGTTCTATAATACTACGATGACGCGCCTATGCCTACTGAGTCGGCGGTCCTGGGTTCGGATCCCGGCAAATATTCGTGTGATTAGCTAGATTATTTGTTCCTGGGTCATGGATGTTAGCTATATATGTATTTATATATTATGTATATCTAGGGAGGTACCGTTCTCGAAAACGTTTTCCGATTCGTATGGGAAATGTTCTCGAGAACGTTCTTTCTCCATACAAATCCAGAAAAGTTTTCGAGAACGGCACATCACTATGTATATCGTCGTCTAGATTATTTGTCGTCGTTGATTAGTTTGGGACGAGGCCGATTTGTATAAGATTGGCCCCTAATATTTATTTATTTCATTATTATCTCCTTTATTCAATTGAAATCTTAAGTTAGGTTTTGTACAATAAAATAATGTCAAAAGTAAAATACAATAAAGAAATTACAATATATATGAACACATTATAAAAAACCTAACCTAGGGCGCGAGGCAGGGCCCAGGCTACCGGTGGTGTCGGGCTGCAGAGAGGAGCCTCCTGAAGACGCGCGCCGTGTCCAGGAGTACCGCCTTCTGTATCTAGCCCTTGATCCAGCCATCTAGCGAGAGTCTCTTAAGATGTTTGTCGAGACTCTTCGCTATAAGACCGTTCGCCGAAACGACTATCGGGACAATGATCGTCTCCTCAACATCCCACATGGCGGTTACCTCGTGAGCCGTCAAGGTACTTGCTGAGTTTGTCCTTCTCGGCCTTCACGAGATTCTCGTCATGCGGGATGGTGATGTCGACGAGCACTGCCTGGCGCTTGGATCGGTCTACCAACACGATGTCAGGCTTATTGGCTACAATAGTCCTGTCCGTGATGATAGATCGATCCCAATAGAGCGTGGCACGACCACTTTCGAGAACATTATTATTATTATTATGGTAAGCAAAAATTACTTGACTGTTGCATTTATATAGTGTTTTTGAAAATTACTTTTAATGGTTTATGTCCATTATTACCTAATTTCTATTATCTTTAAAATACTACCCTATTCGTTGGTTAAATATATACGAAATTATTTTGGTAACAGTAGTAGTAAGTATATAAACATATTAGAGATAGAAACTACTGAATGAAAACAAAATAAAATGAATACCAACCTACTAGGGTCCGGAGAATTTTTTTCTACCCTATTGACTAGTGTGGACAACTTGTCCTCGAACTGCTTCATCACCCTGTTTAGCTGATTGCAGGCGATGTCACTGCAACGACAAACAAACCATACGTTAGTATACCACATTGACAAGACGCCATGAGCATTCAACCTAACACAAATAGAGATGTGCTGTTCCCGAAAATTTCCGGAAACTTTCCTCATTTAATAAGTTTCTGTATTTTTTTTGGAAACGGCAGTGGCACATCTCTAAACACAACTTGCCGCGACTTCACTTGTCGCGGCATACAGTAGGCCACGTCTCTTGCGAAATCTATCGAAGCGGGTGTTCTGCCTTTTCGCACAATTATTTTGTCGAATGTTTCATTTCGCCGAAATTTCACTTTGCAGAATTGCAGTAGTAGTAGTATATTTTTTCATTATTCATGCAAATGCCATCCTATAGATTAGTTTAGGTTTATTTTATAACAATCCCAAATAGTTGACGGTTTCAGAGAAAATGCTTTATGAAACATTCGACGAAAAATAATTCGGCGAAAATTCAGAGAACCATCGAAATGAGACAGCGTCACAGTTGTACTAGTTGCAGATGCTCGAGGTATTGTAAGGGCGCCGAATCACTACTCGTGAGGCAGTAAGACGGCTCCAGAAACGTCGCCACCTGAGATTTTCTGCTCGCGGCGGAGAGATGAAAGCGTGGCCGCGAGCTTGTGCTCCAAACATATGGTGGCACCCGAGCTGCCGTACGCCCGAGCTACACGATGTTCAGAAAATAACGATGGGCAGACAGGAGACCAGTACTGACGTGAAGGCCACCGTGGCCAGCTGCTTGACCCAGGAGCCGCGCTCGGCGACGCGCGCCATGAAGCTATAGAGGACAGACAGGAGACCAGTACTGACGTGAAGGCCACCGTGGCCAGCTGCTTGACCCAGGAGCCGCGTTAGCGACGCGCGCCATGAAGCTATAGAGGACAGACAGGAGACCAGTACTGACGTGAAGGCCACCGTGGCCAGCTGCTTGACCCAGGAGCCGCGCTCGGCGACGCGCGCCATGAAGCTATAGAGGACAGACAGGAGACCAGTACTGACGTGAAGGCCACCGTGGCCAGCTGCTTGACCCAGGAGCCGCGTTAGCGACGCGCGCCATGAAGCTATAGAGGACAGACAGGAGACCAGTACTGACGTGAAGGCCACCGTGGCCAGCTGCTTGACCCAGGAGCCGCGCTCGGCGACGCGCGCCATGAAGCTATAGAGGACAGACAGGAGACCAGTACTGACGTGAAGGCCACCGTGGCCAGCTGCTTGACCCAGGAGCCGCGCTCGGCGACGCGCGCCATGAAGCTATAGAGGACAGACAGGAGACCAGTACTGACGTGAAGGCCACCGTGGCCAGCTGCTTGACCCAGGAGCCGCGCTCGGCGACGCGCGCCATGAAGCTATAGAGGACAGACAGGAGACCAGTACTGACGTGAAGGCCACCGTGGCCAGCTGCTTGACCCAGGAGCCGCGCTCGGCGACGCGCGCCATGAAGCTCCACTCCGCCTCCAGGCTGGAGCGCGGCATGTGCTCCGTGCGCGATATCTGGTTCAGGTACGACAGGTATTGCTGGAAATAATAATAATTAAACATTATTATATGTACTACTCTAAAATACCAAATGACACCCAAAAGGCCAGCATATTATCAACTAGCACAACCTTATAAGCACGATTCGCCCCAACAAAATTAGTTCCATTATCTACAGACATTCATGCCGTGGCAAGGCACGTGGTGCACAAATTTGTCACTAGCTCGATAATAAAATAATTATATGCGGTCTAGTGTCTTAGTATTTTGTCTTAATTATTTTGTATATAATAAATAATAATATAGTATATATATGATATTTCTTAGTATTATGTATCTATCATGTTCTAAATTCAAACTATTACTTTCGAATAGGTACTTCGTATGTCTTTAATGATGATAAAAAGGATCTCTAAATGTCTCGCATACTCACGTCCACATTGCACACACTTGTATTTCTACGAGCGCTTAGCCGTTCTGACCTACCGTGTTTTCATTATTGCCGTATCCTGGGGGTAGATCTATCGCTCGGGCGTAGAAGCAGTTTGTTCGGACCTTGAACGGTTAAGATCTTGGAGGAAATGCTCACTCTCACTTATGACACACAAACACACATACACACACTGTCATGTACTCAACTCACTTTATTGTATAAGTTTCTTTTTGTTATTTCCATTTGTTGGTTAAATTAATTTTGTCAACTCACGTATGTAGCCGGCTTATACTTCTACAGCCGAAAATTTGTCCCACTTTAAATTGCCTGTTACCTATACTTAAGAAATGCATTAGTGCTAATTATACATATGTATTAAGGCTTATGTTAGTATGTTGCCGGAGAGAGGTAGCCCAACAAACAAAATTACCTTATAAAATTAAATCTATAAGGACTAAAGTCTCATAGTTGTTTTAAAATGGCATTCATTACAACAACGTACCTTTTAACGGCTTTTTATAAGACAATTTGGCTAAAATTGCCTTTATTCTTATAATTTGGTTATGTTAACGTTAATAAAACCAATTAATATGGCCACAATAAGGGTTAATTTTTTTATATTCTTATAGAAGCTAGCTACATTGCGTTTTAGCTGTATAATATTGAAAGCCTAGTAAAGGCGTTTTATATGGCCAATCATTCTTATAAAAGTAATGCACAAGGTACCTATAAAGCTTTTCGGCTTATAGGAGCTTTTTATAAGATGTTTACCCAACGAATGAATTATAGCATTTTATATAGTCTTAATAAGAATTAAAGCAATCCTTATTCACTTATATAATACTAATAAGGGCTATGTTCTCTATAGTGTTATATTAAAAGGTTTTATATGGTTACGCCTAATACTTCTGTAAATCTACAAAATGACCAATCTGGTACCGAGGTAGCAGCCGGTGGTTCCGTAGAAGATTATTTTATGGAACATGAGAGTGAGCAGGAAAGCACTGAGGAATACATTTGTAGCGGCAGTGACAGTGATACAGACAATTCGTCAAATGAGGAATTGAAAAAACTTCGAAATAAACTAGTAATTAATAAAAAAATGGCGGGGTTATTTGTAAACCGCGCTTGACATCTACTACTGCGCATGTGCAAAAGCATTTTTTTAATATTCGTCTTATATCAAAATGGCACAAGCGCGTGTACATTCAGCCAAATGTATTTAATGAATAACGATTTTAAGTTCGTTTATTAATCAAATTTTATATCTAATGTAATTAATGACGTGTTAAATGAATGAATTAATGAAGTATTTGGTTTTATTGTACTTTTATATGTAATAATAATCGGTATTTGACTAATTTATCAAACTTTTTTAAATATTAAATTTATACTTACTCGTCCGATTAATAATAAGTGTCAATGTTTATTTAGAAATATTGTTACTATTTAAATTACGGATTACAATATTCGCATTCATCTGCAATAAAATGGTCGTATATCAAATACGCTTTACAATTTTGACAGAAAATGAAAGTGAATTGTTGCAAAACTTCTATTATATTCACGACGTAACATTTCTTACTTAGTTACTTAGTAGATAAGGGACTTCACTTGTGAGAAAGGAACCCTAACGACATATAAAATGGCGAATCATAAGCAACACCTATTGCTAATGATAGATTTTTAATCTCATAGTGTATTTGTAGATGATGTGCAAATTTCTTTCGCTCTTATAATGGCCTTTTATAAAACATGACTAAATAATTAACTACATTTTCAGTACAAAACCGCAATAATACAAAGGCGCGTTGATAACACTTCATGTTTTATACCATAATCTATCACAAATTTAAATTCCCACACAGTTTTCACTATAGATTCGGGTACTCTAACATAGAATAAAAAAATAACTTAGGTACCGTTTACTATTAATCATGAAGATGTTGACTAATTATTTTTCGTCAAACTATTACAAAAAAGATAATAAACTTATTGCGCAGTCATAAACATACAGTTATAAGAGCCAAATACCTTATTAGGGGCATTTGTTTTGCCGTTATGAATTTTACGCCCTTAAATCGGACCATAACTAAACGCGTATAAGGACGATCGCCCTTATAAACGCTTTAAATATAGTTCTTATAAGTATATTAACCTTTTTAGTGCATTTTCCATGCCATTAGAAGTTTGACTACCTTGTTGCTTGTCACAATAAAGCACTTACAAGATAAATAAAGCAAATAATAAAGCAACTATAAGTTGAGTATAAGGTTTTTGTATTTATAATTTGTGCCCAAATCCACCCTTATTAGCGATAATATGGCCTTTACAAGAATAATATTTTTGGCTATATAAGCCACTACAAGAGGATTTTTTGTTTGTTGGGAGTGCATCCTGCCGTCATACAGTTTTTACTAGTACGGAGGATTCCTGACCTTACTCTTTTACATACCATTCTTTATACTATACTGTATACTCAAATGTAAGTAAGGAATAAATAAATAAAATAAAACAGGGCGGCACAAAACGAAGAAGGCTAGCCTTAATGTCCCACTGTAAATATTGTATCCCACCAAAAACATTTCATGTAAAATTGGCGGCCAAGACTCACATGCTCATAACGCTTTCGCTGTAAAAAAGTTGTCAGATCCCTTGAAAAGCCAAGCCCCTAAGCCCTGAGTTTACTAATCCTACACCTTGGCTTCAAAAGTATGGCTTGGCCGTTTCATAGAGTAACATAAATAAGTCCAACGGACCGTCTGGCCCATACGGTATCCAGAAATTAAGTTTATGTCTTCATGATAAAATATTTAAACTTAATTCCTTACCATATAGGCCGGACAGTCCGTTAGACTTATTTACGGTACTTTATGAAACGGCCAAGCCATACTTTTGAAGCCAAGGTGTAGGATTAGTAAACTCAGGGCTTAGGGGCTTGGCTTTTCAAGGGATCTGACAACTTTTTTACAGCGAAAGCGTTATGAGCATGTGAGTCTTGACCGCCAATTTTACATGAAATGTTTTTGGTGGGATCTCATTTCTTTTTGTAGGGTGCCCTAGTTTTTTTTTTTCATTTATTTGGGCCTTTAAGTGTCTTCTAAGTAAGAAGTAATAATAGCAAAAGCGTTATGAGCAAGTGAGTCTTGGCCGCCAATTTTACATGAAATGTTTTTGGTGGGATCTCATTTCTTTTTTAAGGTAATTTTTAATTTATAGGTTTTTATTTTTTGTGCTGAAGCGTTTCTAAGTAAGTAGTAATAATAATTGTGTATTTAAGAAATACTTACGTATAGCTCCATATATACACTTTTATCCCCCATTATGGAAAGCCCATACAAACTGTCATCTCCTTATTTTAAGGGTGGGGGGTGATTTTCTAAAGATCCTAGAATGTGTATTTTATTTATAACAATGAGTCCCAATAGGTATAAATTTTCAGATCTCTAGTATCAAAATTTGCGAAAGTCTCATACAAACTTTCATCCCCTAGTTTAAGGGGTTGGGGGGTAAAAGTTCCAAGTTTCAGAATTATTCTATTGTTTGTGTACTAAAAATTGCTTACATACCAAATTTCAGCTTTCTAGGTCATCGGGAAGTACCCGAGAGGTTTTGATACGTCAGTGTATAAGTGAGTGGCAAAATCAGCGTATTTTAGGTACCAATAAAACCTAAAGTATAAAAGCTAGATCAATGAGATTAAGTACATTTGATATGTTCCCTAACAGCATCTTAACCTGTGAATGTAGGCGCTCTGGTGTTAACTGGGCCAAAGCTATCAGGGTTTGAAAATTAGACGAAACGGTTCGAGAAAAGGTAGGTAGTGCCCCGCTTCTTTTTTGCTCGTCTTTGCGGGGGCACTACCGTGCCCCCAGATTAAACCAAAGGACATTTCAATACCGATGTAAAGTAATACGTTTCTGAACACGAAGCTGAATATTTGTTCCAACGTTTTAAACATTCTTACGTATTTATACCATCGTTTCTGTTTTACACATCTATAACTTAGTTTGGGAACTAGATCGTCTTATATACCGCTCGTAGTGAGCCCTCACCTTGAAGACATCCTCGACGCTGGCGTCGAAGGTGTTGATGATGAGGAGCAGGTCCTGGCGCGCGGCGGCGCCGGCGCGGCAGCCGCGCAGCGCGGCCTCGATGTTGCCCACGAAGGCTTGCCGGATCATCGTGGCGATGTCCAGGCCCTCCTTCAGCTCGTGGATCAGCTGCGAACCATATTCTAATGTCACTCAACATTCATGTCCTAATTTCCTCACGTTTATATATTGCGATCTTCCTAAGTTATCCGCTAAATTCATTCCGGACTACGTCGACCCTCGTGTTCGGAAAGAAATCAGATACTCAAAATCAGCAATTTTTTTTTTTTAGATTGACCTTTTTAGGTATAATATCACCCTGAATGCTTATTCACTCTTCTATTCGCCTAAAACAACTGGAATATATAGAAAACCTATATTTTTTTTACTTTTGAAAAAAAAAAGTAAAAATAGCCAAGTACCAGGACAAGAGAATATGGTGGGTGAGGCAAGATGGACACATTTCTTAGTGCTCTGACAAAAGTGTGCGGGCGGTTGTTTACTGAAGCCAGAGGAGGTGCCGGATTCCTAGCATCGTATCCTCAGCTTCAAAGTCTACACTATTGTATATGCGAAGGATATTTCCTTATCATAATTTTTGAATTCTCACCTGCTTGATGGTGAGACACGAAGGATGCTCCGGCCGACCCTCGAGCCTCAGCGTGAGGTAGTCGTGTACCGCCTCCATGCAGATGCTGCTGAGGAGCAGGAAGTGGTTCCGGTACGAGGGCAGCCCCATCGCCAGGGTTTCTTCAGACCAGCACCCGAACCTGGAATGGAAGGACTGCATAAAAAATACACTAAGGGCCTTATCACACTTGCGATTTGCGAGCGAGTTTTCTATACAAATAAGCGTCGCGGCGAACTCGCTGCGTGATCGCCGCCATACAAAATTCGCTCGCAAATCGCAAGTGTGATAAGGCTCTAAGGGCCTTATCACACTTGCGATTTTCGAGCGTATTTTCTATACAAATAAGCGACGCGGCGAACACGCTGCGCGATCGCCTTCATACAAAATACGCTCGCAAATCGCAAGTGTGATAAGGCTCTAAGGTACGCATTCGATGAGTACCGAATGAACTAGGATACTTCCTGATGATACTTTATTGCTTGAGGTGAACCACCACTATTAAAAAATAAATAAAACAATAAGGGGTCAATCTTATCGTGTGCAAAATTGACAGCATTTTATCTTATTACGAATAGATTATACTAAAATTACATTTATTTTAGCTGGAAAAGGTCACACGTAGATAGAGTTATCTACCTATGACCTTTTCCAGCTAAGTGACAGAAGGGATTAATGAAATAAAATAGAAATAAAAATAGAAATAGAAATATTTATTTGCAAGAACGCGTTACAATGATATTTGGTCTTATTACATCATAATAGAATCAGCATTCAGTCAACATGAAGTCAACATGCAAATTAATTAATTAATTGAATAACTTGACAACCATTTTCGCTGTTAAGTATCTTAAAAACACTCTTGTATGTCATAACTTAGAAAGCTAATAAAATATTACATTAAGGCAATGTCAAGAGTCTAAATTTATATAAATAATGTTAATAATCAATTAATCATACATACTGGTTACGCTTTATAATTTAAGAAGTCTTTTACACTATAAAAGCACTGATCTAGAAGCCATCCAGTCAACCTTGTCTTGAATGTTTTACCATCCAACATTCTAAGCTCATTTGGAAGATTATTAAATAAAATAATGCACATATTGAAAGCGTTTTTTTTATATATATCGGATTTACACGGTGGATGATATAACATATTTTTATATTGCGCTCGCAGTTTCCTAGCAAACATTTCATCATATTTTTTAAAATACTCAGGATGGCTCTTTGTGAACAGACACGCTTTCAGTATGTACATGGAAGCTAACGGGAGTATTTGAAATTTTTGGAAGAGCGGTCTACAGCTCTCATCATAACGAGCACTACCTATTGCACGTATGCATTTTTTTTGAATTAAGAAAACTGCCTGGACGTCAACTGAACCGCCCCACAGCAATAGACCATAGTTAAGAGAAGACGCTACATAACCGTGATATGCAGTTAATGCTGCCTGTGTGGAAACGGTGTTTTTAAGTTTTCTTAAAGCAAAAACGAACCTTGCTAATTCAGAGCATAATGAGTCAATATGTTGTTTCCAATTAAGATGTTTGTCAATAAATAAACCTAAGAATTTTACACTATCTGCCTCATTAATGGGGATATTATTAAGA
Organism: Apotomis capreana; assembly: GCA_947623375.1. Lineage (NCBI taxonomy): Eukaryota > Metazoa > Arthropoda > Insecta > Lepidoptera > Tortricidae > Apotomis > Apotomis capreana. The sequence continues at coordinate 1,386,315 of OX392500.1, read as the reverse complement.
TTTACAGTCAAGTTTATACCATTTGATTTATATGAATGAAATTGAATATAAGAAGTTTTTACAATATTAATACTAAGATTATTATGAACTATCCATGAATTTACATCTGCTAATGCTTTATTTATGTCAGATTCATACACATTTTTATCAATGCCCTTAATTACCAAAGTGGTGTCGTCCGCAAATAGGATACACTTATGCGATGTAACTTGGGGAAGATCATTGACATATAGCAAGAATAACAAAGGGCCTAAATTACTTCCTTGCGGCACGCCCGATCTATTGACACGATATTCTGACCTGTACTTTTCCCTTATAAGGTTTTTTCCCTCTGCGACCACTCTAGAGATTTCTGTGCATTGCTTACGATTGGTCAAATAGCTTCTAAACCATTCGAGAACGTTACCTCTGATTCCGTATGCTTCCAGTTTGGAGAGAAGCTTTGGGTGGTTGACACAATCAAAAGCTTTACTCAGGTCAAGGAATATTGACATTACTGGCATTTTACTATTAATAGCCTCTGTTATATTTTTAATGAACTCGAAGCAAGCCAGTTCAGTTGAACGCTCCTTGCGGAAACCAAATTGTTCTGGCCGTAGGATTTTATGTAGAGTTAAATAATCAAGCAATCTCCCAAATATAGCCTTCTCAATAACCTTCGACATGACAGGAACCATTGTAATGGGCCTATAGTTATTTGGGTCTTCCCGGTTGCCTTTTTTGAATAAAGGTTTTACGACCGACAACTTAAGTTGTTCGGGAAATACTCCCTGACTGAATGAGAGGTTAATTAAATGTGCCATTGGACGGCAAAGATATGCGGCATTAGTCTTGAGTAAAAGTGTCGACATGTCGTCATACCCACAAGACTTACTATTCTTGAATGACATAATTAGTTTGAATACTTCATAGTCTGTAACTGGCCTCAAGAACATGGACTGGGCTTGATTAGATCGACAATTTAAGGTCTTATCATTAGTGCTATTAGGCAAAACATAGCTGTTAACAATGTCAATAAAAAAGTCGTTAAAAATATTACACATGTCTTGAGGATTATTATATGTCATATTATTAAATGTTAATGAATCAATATTATTACCATGATCATTGCATGACCTACTAGGATTAATTAAATTCCAAGTGGCTTTGCACTTATTTTTATTTGACTGAATATAATGATTATTTTGTAAATGTTGAGATTTGTAAATGCATTTTCTTAATATCCGACTATATTTTTTAAAATGAGCTTTATCTGATGCAAATCGACTGTGATCATTATTTTTATTTTTACTTTTACTTCTACACCTGATATACAGCTTACGCTTTACATGGCAGGATCTTCTTATCCCCTTGGTAAGCCACCTAACGTTTTTTTGTTGGTTACCAACCTTTACTTTTAGTATGGGGAAACAAAGATTAAAGAACAGGCATATCAGATCGTAAAACAGCGTGAAAGCTTGCTCTGAGTTGCTGTCATTTAATACCTCAGAAAACGACATTGCAGCCAAGCTCTCGCTGAACTTACGCAAATTGTCATTGCAATAATCTCTTTTGTATTCGTGCCAAGTTAAAAACGAGTTACTTTTCTTTACATCAAAAGACAAAGTTTGAGCTGTGTCATGGTCTGATAGGCAGAGACTGTGAGTCTGTGCTTCTACTTTTTTAATGTTTGAAGCGATCTGATCTAAGCAAGCGTTAAGCCTGGTTGGCGTGTGAATATGAATATCAAAGCCATGACTGGATAGAGTGCTATTAAGTTCCTTTGTGAACGAGGTATTCTTTAAAGTATCAATATTCCAATCACCGCTCAGAATAATCTTCTTTTTCTTATATTTCTTACTTAATTGAAATAGCAATTTGTCTAGTTTGTGAATGAATATTCCTATGTGGGATTTGGTGTGCTCAGGTATTCTATAAATAACAATAATTATTAGGTCTAAACCCACAATTTCTATCCCACAACATTCGAAAAAGTGATTCGAAGCAAATTCAGCAAGAAAATCTATTGGCTTCACCTCCAATGTTTTCTTTACAAGTATGGCTGTTCCACCTCTACCTTTTTTCCTACAGTAGGATGTCGCTAGTTTTAGATTGTCTAACTTAATATTTTTTTCACAGCCCCGTTTAATGAAAGTCTCGCTAAAGCATAGCACATAGATATCTTGATTGTTATCATAGAATTCCTGTAATGCTATTTGGACTAAATCCAGCTTATTTAACAAGCCTCCTATGTTTTGATGAAGAATTCGAAATTGATTAGTTGATGAAGGGCAATCATTCAATATCTGTTTACTAACGAAAAAACTCTACAGACTGGTTGGATGGGTTAATACATGCACATGGAGTTGAAAGGTTAGATTGCCGGTTTTCAGCCTCTATAATCATTAAAAGACTTGATAAGTCATAAAAAATGGTCCTAATTCCATTTTGACTAACTCTGCCTGACCGGTACTTAAACATACTGGAGTCATACGAAAGATTACGGTTGCTGTCAAGCAGGTATGCAAATTCATGGTCAGAATTATCAATATACAATAAGTAGTTGAATATCTCAACCCTTGAGTTATACAGCATAGAAAAATCGTCAAGTCTAAATGTTGGATTACAGATAATGACATTGGTATGCTTTAAATTATTCAAACTATTTTTAATATAAAGGATTAAATTAGCATAATTTTGCGTCTCTCTGAAATCCTCCTCTCCTATGAATATTATACAGTAATCTTTCTTTGTGAAGTCTCTCAGTTTAAGCTCTAAATCATGAAACAATTGTCGGATCCCAGCATCCGGGTAACAGTAGTGGCAAAGATTATATCCTGCACCTAATATGCAATCTGCAATTGCCATTATTTTATTATATTTACTAGTACTCAACATGCAAATTTTGTTAGTTTTTAAATTAATCTTGTGACTAATATGGCCCGTAGCGCCATCTATTGGGTCTTCTGGGAGTTTACGTTGAGACGGAGCTGGTGCACACGGCTCCGGAACGGAACATCCATTTATTGTTGACAGCTGAGATGCTGGTGAATTAGTTGCGAGCGGGATGGTGGCATCCGGGTATAGATATGCAGTATGTTTCTTGACATTATTAGATGGATTCCTGGATGGCGTTGAAGGCGTAGATAGTGATAGACGCTGAATTTTTTTTGTCGTACTCGAGGAACCTGACTTAAAATGCTGTTCTTCCGTATCAGTAGAGAAATCCAAGTTAGTTCTACTTGTAACATTTTTTCGACTTTGTTTTTTTTTGCTTTTTATTGATGAACTTTTACATATATGTGTCAGCTGTTCTATCCTAAGTTCGTTATCGGCTAGCCTTTTGGAAAGGGTACTATTTTCAGCTAATAGGTTCTGTATTTCGCGATCAGCTGATTCCAATTTTTCTTTGAGAGTTTCAATTGTTTGCTTCATTTCATCCAATAGATAACTGTTATTCATGCGCAGGTCAGGGAAACTCCTATTTAGGTCATATTGTGTATCCGAGATCCGTGATGAACTTTGCATGTCCTCTTCTTCAGACAAAATTTCAAATGAGTTTTCAGTTGGTATGTTGACGGTGACGGTGTAGCTGGAATGACTTTCATTCGATGTGGTATTGGAGCTAGAAGATAATGAGACTTCTTCCGTATTATTCGCATTAGCAGGGAGTGGGATTTTCGCCTTCGAACTGCCCTCTGGAAATTCAAGATCTGAAATACATGCACTTGGATAGTTAGTTAGTACATTTTTTGCTGAGGGATTCAGATTGTGTGTCATCTTATTGTTTTTCCTCAGGGTTACATTGGATGATGGCGTAATGGATTTGTTTGTCCTGCAAGGTTGTTTATTTTTTCGGATACATGACTGGCACTTCCAATTTTCTCTCTTTAGAGGTTCCATCATACGGTACAGCTTTTCCGGGTATCCCTCACAATCAAAGTGATATGTCAAGTTGCACCCAGAGCATACAACACTTTTTGTTGGGTCTGCTGTTTGTTTGCATTTAGAGCATGACGTTGTAGTCTTGCGTGTGCCGGACTTGGGAGTATACTTATTCATCTTGCTTGCTTTAAATTAATCTTTATTCGATATCGATTTTCATTCCCACTTTGTTTATTTGGTGAAGTAGTGCCCTCTGTTGGAACTTTGGTGCACTCGTAGGCAAGATACTAGTTAGCGAGGCGACGTAAATGGATTAGTGTAGTGATCTTATTTAGTAGTTTCGGTTAATCTCACTAGATGGCGATTTAATCAAACAGGTGGTGCCCTCTATTAGAATCCTGTTGTACTACGCAACCAAGCTGCTGGTTTACTCTGTAACTTGCTCGTGAACACTATTGATTGTTTAGATATAGTTCCACTTAATCTCACGAGATGATGTTTAAATAAACTAGTATGTTCGTTATCAGTGGATGAGTTTGCAGTTTTAGGTTGCTATTTTATTTTAACATTATTTTAAACGCATAGCACAAGTTAGTTCCGTAAATAATTTGATTTATTGTATTCACTTAAGTCACGATATTTGCAGTTTTTTGTTTAATTTAACGGTAACTGTCACTGTGTCTTTGTGTCGAAGTTTATTTATCGCCGTCTTTATCACTAATTGTATTTTTTAACCAAAGTCCACATTATATTAGGTCCACACTGCACGTCCTTAGTGTTTTTTGCACTTTTTTCCGTCACTTGAGCACGTTTAACATTTTATAATTCAAGATAAACACGGAGCCAATGTAAACAGTGGCACTGCAGCGCCCTCTCTCGTAGCAAAAAGAAATGGGCTACCTTATTTCGTAAAATTCAAGAGTCATTCATTGTATGTAAAACTTAAATTTAAATTTGTGAAACATTATTTTTAATGTGGATACACCACATTTCTTTTTTAAATAGCACTATTGATACGTGCATAGATCAAAGCATAAGGATCGACACACAAAGCATAAGGAAAAATTCATAAGCTTATCTGGCGTTATGGTGGTGAAGAGGTTAACACGTTGGACCGGTAATCCAGTCTTCCGCCAGGTTATGTATTTCAATTATCCTTCGTGCTTTGATCTTTGTATTAATGGTCAATTTTCCCTTGATGGTATTGAATTTTGAAAGTTTTCTTTTTGAAGGGATCTGAAAAGGGTGTACCTACCTCCTCAGCTCATAGTCATCCTGAGCTTCTTTAGCTTTCTGCGCCTTGTCGTCCTTCTCGTCAGAGCCTTCGGCGGGGTCGTCTTCTCTGTCCGGGTTGTCTGGCGGGACCTGGAACCGTTGCGTGAAGGTATATGCCCAACCATATAGGGACCTAATATGGTTGGGCATGTGTTGTAGGAGTAAGGGCTTGTGCACAAATCACGTGAGGTTCTATACGAAAAAATCACGATAGATCACGTTGGGGGAGGGAGGGGTATAACGAGACCTCACGTGTATTTTTCTACTATGAACGAAGAGTAAGAAAAATCGATATTTTTTCTCCGTTTCGTTAAAAATAAATCTTCACTTGTTAAATACTTCAAAATTATGAGTCTATTTTACGAAATTCTGGCAGAAAAAAAATACACATGAGATAGTATGGGGGAGGGGGGGTAGCAAAGAACCTCACCAAGTATCACCAGGGGGGAGGGGGGGTCAAAAAGTATCCGAAAAAACCTCACGTGATTTGTGCACAAGCCCTAACTAAGTTATATTCCAAAACAGCTGACTTGACAGACGTCGATATGTCAACATTTTTGACACGATTTTTCCGGTTTTTTGTTCTCTTCATAAGAACCGCTCTCTAATTTCAAGAAATATTCATGAATAGCTTTATAGTTTCTCTATATGTACGCTTTGCAAGATATTTAGCGATTCATTTGTATTTACTATATAGAGAAACTTTGTGAGACATAATAATTGGCGGTAACACCATTTTTCAATTCCATGATACGTTATGGTGCCGTTTTTGGTGTTCTGGATATTTCCACCGGTGCCCATGTTGTCTCCCCGTAAGATAAGAATCAGACAGTTATATTGGAAAAGTGGACTAGGATTGTAAGCGCGCGTAACAGACGCACTCACCTCAGGGTGCAGGAAGGTGAGGTGGACTTTGGAGAGCAGCTTGGTGCGAAGTTTATGTATGAACATCATCGAACGCCGCACGCCCTGCGTCTTCAGGATCTCGTAGTGGTATTCTCTGCCGATAAACAGGTGCAATAAGTTTCAAAACCGCTTAGGGGTAAACTGGATCGATAGTGCAGAAGATAGTTCAAAAATATAAAGTTCTGTAAGAAGATCGCCTTGTATATCTCTAATTATGACGTCGATTACGGAAGAAACCTAGCTCCTTTTCTGAGACAGGGTCCGAGTAGTGTACCGCTCCTTCTCCGACATGTAGCCGCTCTCGCTGACGCACACGTGTCGTAGTACCGCACTCACCTGTAAGGCGACACTGCGCATTTCCCCAACAGCTTCAGCCGCGTCAGGTCAGCCAGCGAGCCCACATCGAACACGGAGTCCGAGTGGAACCACCGCTCCTTCTCCGACATGTAGCCGCTCTCGCTGACGCACACGTGTCGTAGTACCGCACTCACCTGTAAGGCGACACTGCGCATTTCCCCAACAGCTTCAGCCGCGTCAGGTCAGCCAGCGAGCCCACATCGAACACGGAGTCCGAGTGGAACCACCGCTCCTTCTCCGACATGTAGCCGCTCTCGCTGACGCACACGTGTCGTAGTACCGCACTCACCTGTAAGGCGACACTGCGCATTTCCCCAACAGCTTCAGCCGCGTCAGGTCAGCCAGCGAGCCCACATCGAACACGGAGTCCGAGTGGAACCACCGCTCCTTCTCCGACATGTAGCCGCTCTCGCTGACGCACACGTGTCGTAGTACCGCACTCACCTGTAAGGCGACACTGCGCATTTCCCCAACAGCTTCAGCCGCGTCAGGTCAGCCAGCGAGCCCACATCGAACACGGAGTCCGAGTGGAACCACCGCTCCTTCTCCGACATGTAGCCGCTCTCGCTGACGCACACGTGTCGTAGTACCGCACTCACCTGTAAGGCGACACTGCGCATTTCCCCAACAGCTTCAGCCGCGTCAGGTCAGCCAGCGAGCCCACATCGAACACGGAGTCCGAGTGGAACCACCGCTCCTTCTCCGACATGTAGCCGCTCTCGCTCGACGCAGACGTGTCGTTGGTGCTGTACTTGGCGTCTGAGATTATAATTTCAGGGGTCATTTGGCCATTTTGTTCTGTGGAAGAAATGATAATGTAAGAACCAGAGGCCATATTCATAAAACAAAATGCAATCATGTAGTTACATGATGCCACAAGTGAAAAACTACCTCACTATAACAGACATAAGTCGTTTGGCGCGTGTGCCTTGTCACATACATAATTTAATCTTAGAGTTTCAAATAAACTGGACACATTAATCGACATATCAAATAGTACCCGATGAGGCTAAAATCTTCTAACCAGGGATCGTAAAATGCGAGCAAAATCTATTGGATTTACTTATCAAAACCAGCGACGGCCTTAGCACTGCAAATAATTTTGCTCGCATTTTACAAACACTGGTTATAAATATATTGTATGTTAAAAATAACCTTTAGACCTCACATGGATAACATTGAAGTCCGGTAATTTTACACTTCTTATGCGCTTTATTCTATTATCCCAAACTATTTTGTTTCTAATTAGTATTACTCGTTTCGAAGTGTAATATTTTATAATTTTAGTAGGTACATATATATATTTTTTAAATCTGACAGAGTACACTAACCAGTTCTAAAAACACAATCAGTCTCATCTTTATTCTTGTTCTCTTCGGTCGCTTGTGACTCCCCTAGCCGGCTGTCGCAGCTCTTGCTGCGCTCGGATTGGTCACGCGGTTCCTTGTCGGCCTCTGATTGGCTCTTGTCGGTGTGCGAGCTCGCATCACTGTTGCTGGAGCTGGTAGGGTTGCCGCTCACATTGAAACGGACGTGGCGGTCGTTGCACTGCTGCTCTCTGACGCGGTCTCTGCAAGTTCTGTTAAAGAGAAAATTGTTCTGTTTATATTAGAGAAGGTGATTTATGTCCAAATCCATGTTTTGGAAGCTCGTTGCAGATAGCACTAGATTCCACTGAGCATTCCAGTTGTCAGTAATTTAAAATTGTACAAGTTTACAGCGAAAGCGAAACTGACAGGTAAAATGAGTAGATTATTTCTTACCTATGCAGTTAAAACTACTTAGAATCTCCAAGTAGAGATATGCCGTTCTCGAGCACGTCTCCCTATTTGTACGAGGAAAGAGCGTTCTCGAGAAAATTTCCCATAAAATTCGAAAAACGTTCTCGAGTAACTCACATCTCTACCTCCAAGTTTTAAAAAAGTTATAATTTTTTTGTTTGTTACTCAATATCGTGTGATAAGTAAATGATGAGGTATAGTTACTCGTCCAACTCGGGCTCGAGGCACGCGAAGTCGGGCACGGCGGGCCGGCCCTTGGCGCCGGTGGTGCGCAGCAGCCGCCGCACCGCCAGCACCTTCAGCCGCATGTGCATGGCCATGTTGTACCAGAGACACAGCGCCTGCGACGAAGGGTTTAACACGACACGTTACAATCTCTCTTACATCGAAAGGTCTGGTCTTCAGGAAGTTAAAACTCACTGTTAAGATATTTTTCAAGTTTCCAAGGGGCTCGTTTGCCCCCTATGACATAATAAGTTTCTGTCAAGAATGACATTTTAGTGGCAAGCTTTTACAGCCGACTGTACTTTTCTTTGGATATCCATCAAATGCTCACTGAGACGATTCTAAAGAGCCCAAGCTCGGTAGGATTGCTTTTTCTATCATAGAGTTCCTATGGCCACCTTCCGGCTCCATCATCAGATCAGCCCCATGATACCATATTATTGTATTGTCATTAAGTAAGTATGCAAAATTGCAGCTCAATCGGTTGACGATATCTGCTTCAAAATTGAGTTGCAAGATTTCACCCGAACAAACATACTTTAAACATACCATGCAAGTTAAGTAAAAGCTTTAAAAAAATTGGGCAAGTGCGAGTCGGACTCGCGCACCGAGGGTTCCGTACAAACACTTTTCATCCTTAAGTGGTTAAGTTAAGTTGCACCTGGTATGTATAGCGCCCCAATCCCCATACAAATGAGGTGCAAAGTTAACGCAACCAACCCGTTTGTTGTATGGGAGCCCCCCTTAAATCTTTATTTTATTTTATTTTTAGTATTTGTTGTTATAGCGGCAATAGAAATACATCATCTGTGAAAATTTCAACTGTCTGCTATCACCGTTCTCGAGATACAGCCTGGTGACCGACGGACGGACGGACGGACAGCGAAGTCTCAGTAACAGGGTCCCGTTTCTACCCTTTGGAACCCTAAAAACTGACCTTGAGCCTGTTCTGGAAGAGACTGGTGGCCAGCAGCTTGTGGTCGGCCGTCATGGCCTGCGTGCTGGGGTAGAGCGCGCCGGCGCGGTGGAACGCGTCCAGCAGCGCGCGCACCTCCGTCATGGCGGAGCCGATGGCTTCCGAGCACCGCCGGCAGTCGAACGACAGGCAGCCGAGCTTGTCCTCGTCTGCAATCGAAACACATTTCATCAATGGAATAAATAAATAAATAAATATCGGACAACCTCTCACAAATCGATCTAGTCCCAACTTAAGCTCAAGAAGGCTCGTTTTATGGGTACTAGACGACGATATACATACTTATATATATAAATATATACTTAAATACAACCGTGACCCAAGCACAAATATTCGAGTTCATCACACAAATATTTGCCCTGGCCGGGATTCGAACCCGGGACCGTCAGCTCAGTAGGCAGAATGTAGTTGGCAACATTATGGTAAAAATACTGAAAGCTAATAGCCTCTACCAAAAAAAGATCGCACTTTGTGGCCAGTCATGGGGGAGGCCTATGTTCAGCAGTGGACGTCTGTGGCTGATAGATAGATAGAAGAAAGATCGGGTAAAGATGGATTTTTACTCGTCAAGTTTTTAGTGATAAATATACCCTGGGATTTTCGGTGCACAAATTGACGCCTACTATCGGCAGAGTATAGTGATAATAAAACAAAGTTTAGTTTGACGTCGCACCTGTCTCTTCCTCCAGACGCTCTTCTCTCGAGAGGTCTTCCCGGGAGCCCTCGGCCGCGCAGAGCCGCTTCGACCGCCCCGCGCACGGGTTCGGGTTCACAAACCTGACAATAAAATAAAATACTTAGCTATTTGCGCAACTGACAACATTATCGGAACCGTTCAGAACCAACGATGGCTTAAGACAAGGGGATGCGCTTTCGTGCCTACTGTTTAACATCGCTCTCGACAAATGTACCGCGACTCAAAGATCGAGACAAAAGGTACTATATACAACAAATCCGTCCAAATTCTGGGGTATGCGGATGACCTCGACGTGATTGGGAGGTCCCTACCTGCAATGGAGAGTGCATACCTTGCTCTTGAAAAATCAGCTGCGGAAGCCGGTCTCCAAGTTAATATGGCCAAGACTAAGTACCTGAAAGCGTCAAAAGACCAGCAAGCTCTACTACAAGGCATTCACATTGGCAGTAACACCTTTGCTAGCGTCAAAGAATTTATATACCTTGGGTCCTTAGTAACCGATAGCAACGATGTGTCTTCAGAAATAAGCAGGAGAATAATGGCTGCTAACAAGTGCTACTTCGGCCTGCTAAGATACTTTCGCTCGAAACTTCTTTCAAGAAGCATAAAACTTCTTCTGTACAAAACCTTACTAAGGCCCATACTTACCTACGGTTCCGAGTGCTGGGTACTTAGCAAAAAAGACGAAAATTCCTTCATTCCTTGCATTTTCGGAGCTGTGATGGAAAATGAAGGATGGCGAACGCGTTATAACCACGAGCTATACCAAATGTACGATGAGCCAAACGTTATTAAGACCATAAAGATCGGACGCCTGCGATGGGCAGGGCACGTGCTGCGAATGGACGAGGCCAGAGTACCCAAACGCCTGCTAGAAGGCCGACCAGAGGGTCGCAGAAGTAGAGGCAGACCCAAGCTCAGGTGGTTGGACGGCGTCGAACAGGATAGCAAGATCTTAGGAGTGACAAGTTGGAGAAGGAAAGCCATGAATAGATCGGACTGGAGAGATTTGCTAGACCAGGCTAAGGCCCACCCGCGGCTGTAACGCCTCAGATGACCATTTGCGCAACTGGAAACTATCCTCTTCCCCCCGGACCGCCGCAAGGTGTAAACGTGCTCTAGCAACCGTATTTCCAAATTTAATAAATATAATTAATAATTTTAAGAAACATTAATTACAGTAAAATATTAGGAGTGCATAAACTTTAAGAAGTCATTAACAGTGCGCGTGTTGCGAATAAATCACCGCTGTGCGAATCTGACCGCCTGGTACCGAGTGAGTTAAGCGAGCGCGCCGACCAATCGCTCTTGAGCCCCGCTACCTGTGCGCGTGAGTGTTCGTCGCATCAATGTGTGAGAACGTGCGCTTGGGCTCGACGCAAACTTCTGGGCCCTCTGACAGCCTAGTACCTGCGGGCAGCGCTAGTATGGATCGATCGCACTCGGAGTCGGAACTTTACAGACTAGGCGAACATAAAACGGACTCTACGCCACCGAACAATTATGTGTCTATGCGTATAAAACGTAAGCGGGAGGACGATATCAATATTGATTTCACTACATTTAAAGAAGAAATTAAGGGAATGATTTCTTCAATGATGGCTGCTCAATTAAAAGAAATAATGAAAAATTCGGAAACGCTGAGGGAAATTCAACAGACAAACCGAAGCATCGAGGATTCAGTAGCATTTTTGTCGGCACAATACGATGAATGTAGTAATAAAATAGCTAGCTTAGAAACACAATTGGCCGAGGACAGGACGTATATTCAAAACTTAGAGACAAAAATAGAGGACTTGCAGCGCGAGGCTCGTAAAGCAAACCTCGAAATAAAAAATGTGCCTAAAAAACCCAAAGAGACCAAGAATGATTTAGTTGACATGGTGATTGCTTTGAGCAAGTCTATAAACTGTCCTATAAGCCGTGTACACATCAAAGACATCTACAGAGTGCGTCCAAAGCAAAATGGCTCTAATAACACCCCTATTATTGTTGAAACAACATCGACCCTGTTAAAAAATGACATTCTGAGAATGTGTAAGGCTCACAACATTAAACACAAACGAAATCTATGCGCTAATCAACTAGGTCTACAATCGCCAGCCGAGACGCCTATATACGTTGCGGAGCAGTTAACCGCGCGAGCATCGCGGTTGCACTTCCTTGCGCGAGACCTAAAAAAACTGAAATTATATGAACACTGCTGGACTGGATATGGGCGGGTGTATCTACGAAAAGATGATAATTCACAAATAATACCAATTCACAGTGAAATGCAAATCGAGCGACTCAAAAAGGAGGCTTTGTGTGGGCACCGTTCTGCCGCGGACATGGCAGAGTACACATATAGTGAGACACCTGCAGTGCGTCGAGAAGTGGACTCAAGTGATGCCTCCGTACCTGACCCCGGCTCCCCAGTGCAGACCACGGCCCAATGACTAGATTTCGTATTAATATTAATTAACTGTTCTGTATGTGTTCGTGCCAATTTAAAACAAAATTGTAAGTCAACCCGAAATGTATATATATTTAGAATTACTTACTTTAGTATACCTACTACTTACGCCCATTTACACAAACACACACACATTATTATAATTATAGTATTAAAAAATATCTCACATACACACATTAACACTAAGACAGATTCAATACATTACACCATATCACTTATCCATTCACACAAATACTATAAATATGAGTTTTACATAAAAATCGTAATTTACTTAACTTGTATATTTGTCCTGCGCAACTTACCCATTCAAGTAAACTTTAAACTAAAATGGATAGTCAGTTATCAGTGATAAATGAAATCGACAATACGGAAATTGCGTTTTCTGTTGGGTGTGACATCCAGGACCTTAATAAACACATACCTGACGTAAATACCAACTTAACACTGATTTCACAGAATATTAGGAGCATTTATAGTAATTTCTCTGACTTCCAAGTAACTTTATCACAGATAACCTTAAACATGGATATTTTGATTTTGACGGAATGCAGACTGGATGCTTTGAAACCGATTCCTTACATAACAAATTACACATCTCTAGCGACCACTAACAATATTAACCAAAACGGCGGGGTGGTCTGTTATACTGGGAGCTATTTAAATGCAAACAACAAGGAAATTATACTTCAAGAAGGTACTTGTCTACAAATAACATTAAATGACATGATAATTCTCGGTATCTATAGATCGCCATCTTATACAAACGCTTCCACTTTTATAGACTCCCTCTGCAATTATTTAGAGAATATAAAAACATATAATAATATAATAATTACTGGCGACATAAATATTAACTTAATTCCACGTAATGACGAACCAACGTACGAAAAGTCAAATAGAACTAATTATCTTAATATGCTATCCACTTTCGGTATACTCCCAGGTCATACACTGCCGACAAGAGGTAAGAACTGTTTGGATCACTTCGTATTAAAATTTGACGCTAGTAAAATATCAGCCTATACTGCAGTACTTAATACATCAGTAACTGATCACCTTACAATATTGTTAGCCTTATTCAATGCAAAAAAAGACACTTATCAAAATACCGTTGAGAGATTTGACTTTAATATAGCTGTTAATAATTTACTTGAACAAAACCTTGAACATCTCTTAAATAACAATAACCCTGAAATCATTGTAGAAAGTCTCATAAAAACACTAAAAGATTCACTAGATAAAAGTAAATCTATTAAATGCCTTCCCAAAAAACAACGTATTATCAAACCTTGGATAACACCTGGTATTCTGAGATGCATCAGAAATAGAAACAAAATGCAACTAAAACTACGTACTGAACCTGAAAATGAGAACCTGAAAATCACTTTCAGGAGATATCGTAATTTTTGCAACAACTTGCTCAAAAATCTTAAGAGAAAATATGATAGAGATCAGCTGGCCAAAGCAAGAAAAAATCCAAAGACCATGTGGAACACAATTAAAAATATAACAAATTATAAAATTAAAAGCAACCCGGCTATTGAATTACTTCAATCGGAAAAAACCCCTGTTGATGCAGTTAACCAGGTTAATGAGTTCTTTGCTGATACTGGAAAAAATCTGGCTAATAATATTATACAATGCAATATTAGTGTACCCGATCGTAACACGATTCATACAAATAGGTCTAATCAATCATCTTTTGTTCTATTTGACACTGACTGTGATGAAGTCGACAAAGTCCTTATGAGCTTAAAGAGTGAAAGTGCAACAGGTAGTGATGGCATACCTACCAGGTTTTTAAAACTGGTGAGACATATTATTGTCCCTATAATATGTAGACTTGCAAACTTATGTTTTATGCATGGCGTTTTCCCCGCAGCACTAAAACGTGCTCTGGTCACTCCGGTTCACAAGAGTGGAAAAAGAAATGAGGTTAATAATTACAGACCAATTTCAGTGTTAACATCTATTTCCAAAATATTAGAAAAACTCATTAATGTTCGGCTTATAAATTATCTAAACAAATTCAAAATTCTGTCCGACTCACAATATGGTTTCAGACAAGGGAAAAGTACAGAGGATGCTATTCTAGCTCTTACTACTTTAATTACCCGACAAGTAGACAATGGACAAAAATGTTTGGCTATATTTCTGGATTTAAAAAAGGCCTTTGATACCGTGTCTCTTCCCATTCTTGTGAACAAGCTTGAGACCATGGGTATTAGAGGGAAGCCCCTACAACTCTTTAAAGACTACCTTAACGGTCGTTGTCAAATTGTTAAAATTGGAAATTATGTCAGTGAGGAAAAAGAAATTACATTCGGCGTCCCCCAAGGAAGCGTTCTCGGACCTAGCCTGTTTCTAGCATATATTAACGATTTGACCGATCTTGCCATTGATGACGGTACCATTTTCTCTTATGCGGATGATACCGTTGTAGTTTTTAATGGTATTACTTGGGAATCCGTGTTTGGGAAGGCTATGCATGGCCTTCAAATAATATCCTCATGGTTAAAAGGAAATCTCCTCACACTGAATCTGGAAAAGACCAATTACATTTGTTTTACAAAAATAAAAGTACCCAACCACCTGATACACTTAAGCTGAAAATCCATAACTGTAATCTACGGAACTCACAGAACTGCAATTGTAAACAAATTGAGAAGGTCGCCACCACAAAATACCTTGGGATAGTTCTCGACGAACGGCTCTCCTGGCATGTATGACACTTTATACTCTCGCGGTTTGTACTCATAATTAACACAAATTATAACGGGTCTAACGCGATATTTCTTATTTACCTTTATAATCTAACGTTTCGGCGGGGTTGCACACGCCGTGGTCTCAGATGTACTGGTGAAACAGCGAGTTGTTACTGGAGCTGTCGGCCAAATGTAGTACTACCCGACGAAATGTCTAATAAAATGGATGGGTAGGAAAATAAATGTTCAACTACCACCCATTTATTTACTAATTATTGTCACCGGTCCGACACACAACACTCACAACATCAGCGCACAGATTCGAAGATATATCCCGCGGTTTAAACTTTTTAATCACTGGTCCCCAAGTTTGCGATAAATTAAAACCATCTTCCCGGTTGAAATTCTTTGGGTGTTTCTTGATTTCAATTGCTTCCCTTACCATCCGTGGATAATAGTGCTTTTCTGTGGAAAGAATTTTCGGTTTGTGCAACTCGATCCAGTGATTCGTTCCAGATGTTAACAAATGTTCAGCTATTGCAGATTTTTGTATTTGGCGATTTTTGACTGCTGCTATGTGTTCTTTCACCCTTTCCTGAACACTCCGCTTAGTTTGGCCAATATACGAACTTCCACAGCTACATTCTATTTTGTACACACCGGGATTTTGGAAAGGTATAACATCCTTTGGGCTGCGCAAGAAATTTGCTACTTTGGATAACGGCGTGTATACAGTCTTAATGGAGTATTTCTTTAGTACTGCTCCGACTTTATCCGTTATCCCTTTCACGTATGGTAAAAATGCAGGCTGTCTGTTGACCTCCGGATGCTTATTCCTTTTCCTCGGGTTCTGTTGCATGTCTCCTGGCATGCTCACATAGAACATATAAATAATAGAATAAGAAAACTGATTTGGATATTTAAGATCTTAAAACATGTTACATCTGAAGTTCTTCTTAAACAATTGTACATCACGCTAGCTCAGTCTGTTATGACATACTGTATAACTATATGGGGCGGGGCCAACAAGTCCAAATTTATTGATGTAGAAAGAGGTCAAAGGTGTTTACTCAAAGTCATGTATTCAAAACCATACCGATACCCTACGAATGAATTATACAAAGACTGTGAATTACTTACTATGAGAAAACTATATATTCTTAACGCACTACTGAAATTACATAAAACTCTAACTTACAAACCTCAAACTTCAACACAAAGAAGAAAAGACAAAGTTGTAGTAGTACCCCCTTCTAAATCAGTTTTTGCAAAAAGGCAATTTGTCAATCAATCCGCGCACTTATACAACAAGTTAAACAAAACATTGTCCATATACCCGTTACAGTTGTACAGCTGTAAAAAAGTAATCTTAGAATGGATTAAGACATTAAATTACGAACAAACTGAATCACATCTGTACCACACAACTTAACCATGGCAATAAACACACACACACACACACACACACACACACACACACACACACACACACACACACACACACACACACACGCACACACACACACACACACACACACACTTTTTTAGCGAGTTTAGAAACCCTGGCAAATGTTTTAGTTTTTAAGAAAAAAAAAAAAAAAATCTTAGTTTGTTTTCTTTAAACAAGTAATTATTTACTTACTTATTGTTTTCGGTTACGTCTTAAGCTATAGCTGGAAGAGCGGGATCTCCTGCCACAAGTATATATGTAATACTTACTAGGAGATTCCAACCATGATTCTATGTATAACATATATTTGTAACCAAATATTTTCAAATACATTTTGTCAAATTTTCAAATACATTTTTTTGTTATTCTCAATAGTCCGCATTGTTAGCGAAAAGTGTATTTGGTATGGCACCCAATATTTACAATAGTTTGCCTGCAAACGTATTGGATAATGATGACTTAAGGCAATTTAAAAAGACATTGTACGATTTCCTGGTTCAGAAAGCGTATTGTTCAATTCAAGAATATTTTGATGACAAAAATAGTTTTTAGTGAAGTAATAAATAATGACTTACCTGAATGATAATAATTGTTGAAATGATGTCTTCTGATAACTTATGCATGCCCTACTTTAATCTTATTTTATTTTATCTAATTCAAGGGATATAATATAAACCTATTTCTAATTTGTATGCCCTATGGCGAAGCATAGTGATACTATTATTTATTAATGTAACACCTTTGTACCTATGTCTTACAAATAAATAAATGATTGATTGATTGATTGATAGTCGCCCCTTGTGCTCTATGTCATTCTCCTGACGATCTCCTTTCCCTCTCACTGTTTCACTCAGGGCAATTGAGCGAGGCCGATTGACCTCAAAGGATTTCTTTTATACGCACCTATAGTCAATGATGTTCTTGATTAGGGTGGGGATGATGTTCCTCTGCGAGCACAGGAACAAATCTTGTTGGGCCAGGGTGCGACCGGCTATCTTCGCCTGCAGTTCCAGCCAGATCAGGTCTTTGAGCTCGTTCTGCCACACTTGCTCCTCTCGACTAATCTGAAATGTTGACTAAGTTACATCACACACGGTGTTTGTATTTTAAACATGCAGGGATAATCTCTAGTTCCAACTTCTCTTTGTAAGAGCTTTGCCCATGGGAATTGCCCCATTTTTGGTTTGTCATAAAAGCTTATAAAATACATCTAAAAGCTAAGGGCGTTTTTATTCTTTATTTCGATTTAAATTGACAATAAGTGACGATTGGTTTCAATTCAAAGGCGAAGGGATTTATTGGAAAACAACTCAATTGTTTAGCTGTTGTCATGGTCATGGGTAACATAACAGCTTTGTGCGAGTTGACTTCCATAGTATCTACTATCTAGCATTGCCACAGGACCACGAGCATGAACAGGAAATGGTCTTCAAAAAAGTATGAAGAAATGACCTTCTGTTGATTCGGAGGAAATAATCTTCCATTAAAATGAAAGAAGTGCAGCAGGGCTAGCATATCTTGCCGCGACTACCCTTGTCGCGCGAGTCAGCATCTTGCTCGCACGGCATTGAAAGCAAGGTGACAGGTAGTATTTCTCGCGCGACAAAGAATCGCGTGTCATAGTTAAGCTAGATGTACAGTATTGTATCGCTTTTCATCAGGCGATTCGTTTGCTCGTTTGCCCCCATGACATAAACAAAAATTGTATAAAATGAAAGAGAACCGTCTATTACTCACGGTTCTCCGACAGCTCTTGTCCACGTTGCCCATGTTGATGAGCATGCTGAAGGTGCGGTGGAAGTTGACCCTGGACTCCGGCAGCTGTTCCTGCGGCTGGCACTCTCTCTCCACGACGCGCTCCGCGTGCGCCGCGCGACACTTCAGCCGCGAGGTCAGCGACATGAAGCGATTGCATGACTCCACCTGGAAATATTTACATTTGTTATCATTAAACCCCTGATACAAAGCTAAAAAAAACTGAAATGAGTTACCGGGTGGAAGAGACTGGGAATCGAACCCGGTACCTCTAGATTCATTGTTCAGCGCGTTAACCTTTCCGCCACCTTATAATAACGACATTATGATCTGACCTGTACCACTAGTGGCCTTTGCATAAGACGCTTTTAAACGAGCTGCTGACGCATGTGCGTATTCATTTGCAATCAGAAACTAATCAGAATAAGAGTTTGCTAGTAAGCAAAAAATCCAGCCAATTTAAGTTAAGAATATTCAATGTACTAAAGCAACTCGGCTTTTACAAATAAACCTAAATTTTTCAGTATGATTGAGTAATCTCATCACCATTGTCTAATTATCCGAGTTTACGCAAAATTCCTAGTATTTTCCCAAAAAAAATATTATCAAAACATCCTACGACATATTTCGCTTCAATTAGGTATGTCGATACACATGACCCGACAAACGCAAAAACAAGTCAACAGTCGCTAATCACTATCACTAGGACACGAAGGATAAAGTCGTTAAACTTTTAAATATTACCTGGCACGCAAAGTGCTTGTACACTTTATTTAATGGGCGTAATAAAAATTACGAACAAAACTGACACGTCATAAATTCAAGTTATGGTCACGCACAATTGAAGTCATGTTTGCTTTGCATAGTAATAGTCCGTTGTGTATTCGGCATGCTTGTATGGAGAGGTATACAATTTTGAGTACAGTAATGCCATTTGGTACGGGTATTACACATGACCACCTGAGCCCAAAACACCCGGTAACCAGTTAGTACTCCGCGACAGGTGGGGGGAGGGGGTCAAAGTACAGAGCTCACGGCGTTCAGAAAAAAAATTCTGGCGGATTAGTTTGGACCTTAGAATTAAGTCTGGTGTCGTTATACCATACTGTTTCCCAATAGAAAACGGACTATAACAGCCAAAAGGACGGTATTTTTCAATGAGAATATAATTAGGTTTTGGATAGTTTAATCACTTTTGCTTTGATATATTTTAGTAGTCTTTTTAGTATTAAGTTTGAACAAAATACTTTCTTGAGACGGATCAAAATTCAGAATTCAAACATTACAGCAGTAGCATTCATCCATTGATGTTTGATATATAATCTATTTTGATTAGCCTCTTACGAAATACACAATTTTTTTTTAGCGTGTAGAGTGTCCCACTGCTGGGCAAAGGCCTCTCTATTTGATCTCCACAACTCCCTGTTAGACGTTGCTTCCGACCAGTCGACCAGGAAATACACAATATGGCGCAGTATTAAAGGCGGACTTACCAGTGTGGGGACAGCAGGTGTGTCAGGAAGAGAATCTGCCTTATTCTCTCCTCTCTGGCCCATTTCTTGTTTCCAGTCTCTATCTGTGGATCGTTTGAGGCTCCATCGTTTTTTTAAGCGCTCTGAAATGGTATTTTTGTGTTTAAAAAATATTATCTAGATTAGTAGGGGTACTAAGTAGCCAAGTGGTGAAATCGAATGAACATTTGGATAGTAAAATTTTATTACAAATGAAAATTAAATTAAAAGCAAAGACAAGACTCAATTGTTCTGTTTCACTTATTGGTGTGCAAAAAAGAACTGTTGAATAGTAATATATTTTCACATTTAAAGAAGATTAGGAAGCTGGGCACGACGGACCATGTTTTACAAATCAGTCAAAAAAAACTAATTATGGTTTCAGTTTTCAATACAACGTCGTTAACACCCTGTATATTACAATTGGTGGGATAGTTTCAGAAGAAAATACTTCAAAGCGATGACGGGTTCCTGAGTAAACTACATGTTTTAATGACCTGGAATGCCCGCGTTCTCGTTAGCGGACAAGTACACGGTGGTGTTCCTCCGGTCCCGCACCAGCCTCTGGTAGCCCGACTCGTCGATGTTGTTCCTGCCGACAACATAACTACAGTCAACGACAACATAACTACAGTCAACGACAATGGTCAAGCATCTACTACATGTTAGTCGCTCATCCTACGGGAAGACAATTTTTTTCTGAATAAAAAGCAGCTTTGAATTGTTAATCAAGAGTGTCAGCTACCTTGATACCAAAATGTATTAAAATTGGTCCAGCCGTTTGAGCGTGAAGACGCAACAAACATACAAACACACTCACAAAGGTTCACCTCTATAATATTATTAATAGTGTGATATAAATATAATACAACTGTTTGTTTACTTTCTAATATATCGGAATGTGTATTACTGAATACTAAACAGCAAACAAATTACAACAGTCTTTTTTATCTAATTAAATTTCCAGCTCCGTTTACCAATATCACTTTGTATAATGAATTGAAACTTTGTAAACAAGGATATTGATGGCACATATTCAATATCCATTATCCAAACACTGAGAAAATACTTAGTAAGATTAGTTCAGGGTGTGTTTGTTCATCGAATTAAGTAGATGTGGCGTTATCCGTTACCTTGAAAATATCATGTAGAATTTTTAATCTTTTGTGTATTGCCTTCTAAATATCGCTAATAATCGCTGATGAGGTTAATTAAGTAAGTAAATTAAAGTAAAGTCAAATGATTTGTGATTAACTTATAAGCTAACTTTGTTTCCCAAATGCCCGTTTCCCAACTATTTCAGTGCACCAATTAAGTTTTTCTCTGAAACTGGAAACTTGTAAGAACGGGTTCCTAGGAGACCGACTAGATCGTACAACGACAACATCGGATAGGAGCAGCATTGCAATTGCGCTTGTCATGGATAGCTGAAATCGCTAAATGACTATCTGAACTTGAGTAGCATATAAAATGTCTACATCACTATAACTCAAAAAAATCATTCGTGATACAGATAATTTATTGATAAAGCAAATGCGTTTTATAAGTCATTCAATTAACCATTAGTCATTTAATTAAGCCTTGGAATCATTAACCCCTCGTATGCGATGTCAAAAATTTGCTAATCAAATTGAAATTAACTGATACTTTAACGTAAGGTTTAAATGTCACGCACGGATCCGTGTCGAAGCATACGAGGGGTTAATTTCGCAAATGTCCACCGGAAATACTCGAACCTAAATCTGACAATGACCCTGTTAATATATTTAGACAATCAATTATATTCTTTTGATCAATTGTCAACGCTGTAGCATGCTTAGTTAACTAGAAGTTTTTAGCCTTCTAATGAATACTGCACCGCTAGGAGAATTTCTTATTTCACTCTCCCATGGTCTGCGCGCGAAAACAATGATTCATGCAGGATACATTTTCATCGAGATTAGGCATATCGAATGCACATTGTTTTCATTTATTGATTAATGATAAATATATAGTATATACCTTTATATCGATAGCTGGAGGCTACGCAAAGTATTCGCTTTTGCATTTGATCATGATTCTTTTTTTAGTGTCCTTAGTTAAACTTTTGCGCTAAATAATCATTTTTTGTTTATTACTCTTATATCTACTATATACGTTAACTATGAACTCAGAAAGTGTTGAACAATACATATAGTCATATATATACACAACACAAGCTAATCAATATAATATAATGCACAACAAAGGAACTGTCATCCATTAATTAGATTTTCATTTCCGCACTCATTACCATAGCAGTTAAAAGCAATCATACTCGTGCCAAGTCGCGCCGGTATACACACCGATAAGATACCACTCAGCTAGATAACAGCGCTCGTCAATACACATCTGGCTAATATAAAACAACGATCTACAAATGAGTAAGCACCAACAAACAAAATGATTTAAATAACTCAGGCCTACGATTAACCCTTAAATGCATGATGATGTATATATACACGTTACTGAAATGACACATGTCAAAATCTGTATATAGTCAATATAAACTTTGTCAAGATTGTCCCTAAGTCTCAAGCTGACGTAGATTTCATTGGTAATTACGTCATTTCAGAAATAAAATTAGTGTAATTGTATGCATTTAAGGGTTAATGTTAGTTAATAGGGGATTGAAAAGCTCCAAATGAGTTCAAAACATGTCGGGCCGTTCCTGACAATTTTTACGTGATTTAAAATCGTTTTTATAATTATTACAGGCCTACGATTAACTTTTATGAATAAACTATAAAGTGCAACTTCGTCCTCGTAAAACTTTTTTCTTAACGTAATAGAGTAAAATCATATAACCATCTTTGGATCTCCAGCTATATCCGTATACCAAAATTGGTTCAAATCCGTACAGCCGTTTCGGCGTGATGAGAGGACAAAGAAATATGTTGCCAACAGGATCTGATGGTGCTGTAAGGCTGGCGGCGCGCTTATAAATAAATCCTGCATCGCGCTCCTGAAATAATGACCCCCTCCATAGAAACTATTTATATAAATACAATTTTAAAATAATATAATATTATAGTTCAGCGGTTTTATACATATATTTATCCGTCCACGGACCCCTACCAAATCAAACACAAGTCACATGATAAAGCACCAGTTATTTTCGCACTCATATAGATCGGTATAAACCTGCTGCCCTCACCTCATAAATGGCAATAGGTTATTTTTAGAGATTTCGAGTTCCATGTTTGAAACAATATGCTTTCTGCCCTCCAATAATTCGTTACAAAACTATTACCTTTTTATTACCGCAAATTTAGTTTTCTCAAACATGCAATGAAATATTGTCTTTACGTTCCTTATAATAGGCTCGGAAGTATCGCTTTTTGAGCGCAACAACTCGAGAGGACTGTAAAGGGATTTCATACTGCTTTTCAGGCCTAGGCCTGCAAAGTAACTTTTTTTTTTGTTTCAATAACAAGGTCATTCACACAGCTGGCTGGTTTGACAAAAAGCAGGTTTTGTTTTTAAAGGTTGGTTGTTAGACTAAAATGTCCTATTTGTCAATTAATAAAATGTTGTTCTTTGAAGTATATTTTTTTATTTCATTGTATGTTTGAGAAAAGCACTATACATGCCTCGTCGTGAAAACGGATTCCCGGCCTTGTATCACTTTCCGGCCTCGCTCGCACGCTCGCTCGGCCGTATATACCTACTTGGCCGGAAATCCTCATTTTCCCGGCCTCTGATGTAATGTACTATATATCATCAGATGTCAGGTTTTATCAGTGTCATGTATGGTTTCAGGTCCCTCTTTGCCACTTGGTCTTTTGAGTACGTAGCCACAGTCTCACAAGAGCCACCAATCTCACGAGGAGGGTCCCAAAATCTCCCAAAAAAACATACCTAGTTGACGTTTTTTGAGGCCCCTAATTAAGGAGTGCCCAGGGCCCGGGCATGTTTTAAGACGGCCTTGTGTGGTTTGATATAATGCCACAAGTATGTGAAACATCACGTCACATCGTTACGTAGATAAATTATTATATCCGCCTTCTTAAACTCTCAGAGTAAGAGTAAATATTAAGATTTTGTAACTTTAAAGATGTGTAGGTAATACGTTTTACGCACCACACAAGATATCGCGAAATTAAATAACAATTAGGTAATACGAGTACTCGACGATGTTGTCAAAAACTGTTGATAAACAAATTGTATATTTTCACTGTAGTCACTATCCGTGCAAGTGAAATTATCACAACAGAGCGGGACTTTTTTAATATAGACACAAAGATAAATTACGAAAGAAAAATGTAATGTGATCCGGTATCTTTGACGTCACGATGTAATAGCACAGTTGGGAGAGCACTTCGCTGGAAACGTAGGATCGCAGGTTCGAGTCCTGCTTACATTGTATTTGGATCACATTATAATTGTGAGAATATTTATGAAAAAATCAAATGTGGTATTACCACATTAACCACAGTCGATAAAAAAATCTACAAAAGCAATCAATCAATTACTACAGTAATTTTTGTTTATTTGAATATTTTATATAGGCAAGCGAATCCAAATAAAAGGAAGCAATTTGACCGTACAGGACGACGATCTTCTGTTTTCTTATATGTTGATAACTTGATACTAGCGTTTTGCCACTTTATAAAGAGTAGCCGATCCCTATTGTCGTGACATACGTAATTAACACAGACATGGTGAAACTAAAAGTAAATAGGCTACAGAGCATCTCGAAATAGACAAAACGAAGAGAATTTACTTCTACGAATGTCCCAAAAACAAGCTTAAACATTTCACCTACAATCGGGTAACAAAGTAACATTCATTCCGTTTGCAATGACACGTCCGTTGTCTCTCCGTCCATGTATCCATAAATTCCTCCGAATACTTCGTCTGTAGGAAACTAATATGCGAGATTTGTGTCTTACACATAGCCGTACACCATTATCAGGGTCAACCGGTTATCTTATCACAGCCTCCAACTATAAGCGTATTATCTACAATAATACATTAATGATGAAAGTGTGTAGGAACTTAGGTTTTGTAAAAAGTATCATTGATCATGCAATTATGGCCGTTATTTCTACAATCTTTCAGTATATTCTAATACGAGTATCTTACAACGAAACGTTGATTAATCAAGTCACAAGCAAGTGAGATACATTGAGAAATCACCCACGTGCGTGATGCGATGGTAAAAAAATACAAAGGACATTTAACCCACGTTTGTATATTAGGCTTTAAGTGGTAATGAGTTTGCAGTTATAATAAATGCCGGTATTGCAGCAGTAGGTGTTGACTATCACCGTCCATCGCGGCATGATGAATGTAACTGTGCTCTATAGCTATTTATGTGGCATTCGCTGCAGATAGCGTTTCAGATTATATTTTTAGCGTGCCGCTTATTTGTTTATGCGCTTTGCTAAAAACAGGGCGCGCAAATGAGTGATTATAACCAAGTGGTGTAGATTGCAGACCCGAGGCACTTTGTAAGAAAGAAGTGCGGTTCATCCGACCAACCAAAGGGTTGCTAGAACGTGAGCACGCGTCTAGACGTGTGATAGCGGTAGATTTTATCACCTAGTGACGAGCTATGAACTTATATTTATAATTGTATAAGAAGCAGGATGGGACGCCCTTAAATATTTATTTTATTCTGTTTTTTAGTATTTATTGTTATAGCGGCAACAGAAATACATCATCTGTAAAAAATTTAACTGTCTGACTATCACGGTTCATGAGATACAGCCTGATGATAGACGGACAGAAACAGATGGGCCGCGGAAGCCTAAAAAATCGTGTTCCCTTTATTTCATTTTTGTTTTGAGAAATTATTAGCCTGAACCCTTAATTTGGCAATGTACACCACGATGTACAAACACTTTGACCATCTTTTTCAATTTTTTTTCGAACGAGAATTGTTACCTCTATTCAACCTTAACGAGACTTGAACTATCGACATTCGTTTTTTTGTCAATTGAAGGGTTGTTGAATCATGTCCACGTACCTCCTGGCTTTCTCCTTCTTCCTGATGAGCGCCCTGGGCGGCGTGCTGCTCAGCAGGTCGGCCTCGGCGCCGTCCCCCGCGTCGTCCAGCAGGAACTCCGTGGAGCGGCGCGAGCGCGGCGGCCGCCGCATCACGACGTCTGCGAGGTCCCTGGAATGTGACCATTGGAAATTTAACAAACTGACTATGTACTGGTAATTCGTTCACGAAAACAATCATAACCTTTTTTCTTTAGGTAGGACTCCTGGCATATTAAAAATACGTCCGCCAATTTTGTGAGAAAACGGGCCATAAAAACGTCGAAATAGGCAATCACAGTCATTACTGTTGAAATGCCTTCTAATGGTATGTGTAATCTTTCACATATTTGCGGTATAATCACACATATTATATTTGGTATGTAGGTATTCTAGATTTTAGGTACATGCAGATTTGCACTGCATTGCAGTTTGGCGAAACATAAAAAGTGTACCAGTTTTGTAATTTTTTTTAGCATAATAAATAAAATAAAAATAATAATAATAATTTAGCGGCGATACAAACGTTTTATACTTGTCCTTCGGGAAGTTCACATTTTGTCGTTACCTATAAATATTAATATGTCACCCTCAGCCTCAGCCTCATGTTGTACCCAAGTCGTACCCGATAAAGGTAGGAAATTATGAGTAATGTCTAATAAGATATTCATGTTTTGTACCATAGCTGGGCATTAACTCGTTAATCCGTTAATCGTTAATTAACGAAGTTAACATTTTGATTAACGGATTAACTTTTAAGTTAACTTTTAAAAATGTTAACGGACACGTTAACTTCCGTTAATATGCCGAAGTCCGTTAATCGTTAATCCAATTCCTACTATTCACCGCACGGCACTGCGGTGCGGCGCGAAAAAACAGGTTCAGACAAGTATGAAACGACAAGTGCCGGGTGGCGCGTGGCAGCGATAGAAAAAAAAACAAAAACTAGATATATTTTGCCGGCGCGTGCGAGTGAGAAAACTGCGAAGAGATTTGTTTCGTTTGATCATTTCATTACAGCGCCGGTGCTTAGAGTGACGAGTGTTTTGTTTGTTATTGTTATTATAAATTACTGTCAGTGATCATTTGCGTGTTGATAAAGAAGAGTGCAGTGTAATTTAGTTAGATAGAAAAAGTGTACTGTGCAGTGTAGTAATTAAAACCATATCATGGAAGATATAGATAGATAGATAGATAAATTCTTTATTCATTTCCACAACTTACATGGTTAACACATTAAATATTATAATACAGTCGAAACATGCTACTTAAAACTAGTACAAGTATATAACAATTATATAGCACATTTTTAAAACCATGTGTCGTCGCAGAGAAAAGGCGCTGACTCAGCATAATGAAGCAGCAAGCCACTTCGCTGGTATTCTGCCAGGACCTTACAAAACAAAAACTTCGCCGTTTTAACGCTTACGGATGGGAGTGCTTGTGTGTATGAGTGTGAGTGAAATAAGTGTCAGATTGATTGTGGTGGTAAGTTGAAATTGCTGGAATTTACGTGTATTATACAAAAATGAGTAATGAGTAGTGAGCAAGGATACTGTGACCGATTTTATAAACGAAAACAAAACCAGAACAGATTTTTTTTTTTGTATAAAAACAATTTCGTTAAAGTTGATAAGGGATTTTAAGTGTGTAATTTCTGCAAATTTAAAAGATGTTGGCGATATTTTAATTTAAAATTACATTTGTTTTTTAGTTTACGAATAGGTGGAGGTATATTGTTCCAACATTTCGTTGCTCGGTATCGGAAACTCCCTTTAAAAGCGGCTGAACGGTGTCGGGGAAACTGCAATACAATTGCGCGTGATGCTCGAATTCGTTGGTTACTGCTATCGTTTGAGAACCACGTGAGTTTCTTATAGAGATAGAGGGCGTTTTTGTATTTATCGTGTCAAAGAGTAAGCAAGCAAAAGCAAACATTAGCTCTTGACGGGCTGCCATTTTTAACATTTTAGCGTCATTCAAAAAGGGTGTGACGTGAGCGCGTGGTGGGATATTGAAACAATACCTAGCGCACGCATTTTGGACTCTCTGAATGAGACGCCAAGAGCGCGCGAGAAGACAGGGACCATAAGCTGTAATGCAATAATTGAGTTTGGACAAAATAAGGCTCTCGCAAAGTCTTACTCTAAGGTCTACACTAAGGAAATTTCGGACATTATAGAGAACCTTTAAACGATAAATACAATTACGGGTAATTTCTATCACGTGATTCTCAAAGCGCAGATTTGAGTCCAGAATTATACCCAGATTTCTCGCTTCATCAACACGATCAATCTTAACATCACGTATAGCAATAACTGGACATTTTGAAATAATTGTATTTGTTTGATTTAGTGATCCGAGTACCATGTATTTAGATTTTTGAGGATTGAGTACCAAACAATTTGAAGTGGACCATTCAGATATACGTTGCAAATCTTCATTTAGCTTTCTTATTGCGATAGATATGGGATTGGATTCCAGCGGTCCTGATGAGAATCCATGGCCACATTTGACTGAGTATGTGGAATTTGTATCCAGATTGGGCCAGGAAATACTTTTTGCGTGTAAGCGTCGTACGTAAGTTCACTAACGCAACGATATAAAAATGCAATTTTACACATATTAACGGATTAACGATTAACGTTAACTTCCGTTAATTCTTCCGAAATGTAACGCTTTAACGTTTAACGAAGCTAACTTTTTTTGTAGCGGATTAACGATTAACGAAGTTAACTTTTTGATTAACGGTGCCCAGCTATGTTTTGTACACCTGAGGGAATGGAAACCTGGCTAGATACCCACCATGGAGCAATGTCAAAGCGAAGTTATGCAAAACACAAGCACAACTGTTCCACGAGATTGTCGCGCGAGCCCGACAAATGTCGCCTGTAGAAGCAAACTATTTCATTAAACAATTTTCTTTTCATAATTCAGCCGCCACGCAGTAGATCTCAAGGTCTAGCGCAAACACACTTTGTAAGGCGTCAATTTAGTACCGGCCGTCATTACCCTACCCACTTTAGTAACGTCCTTAGCCATTTATGCATTTATTTATTTATTTATGCCTTATTTATGCATTTGTCTTTAGCCATGCTAAAAGGGGTTCACTGTCTTTTCGTCGAATGTCTCACTTCGCCGCAGTGCCATTTGGTAGAAAGCATTTTTCTCAGAAACCGTAAACTATTTGGGATTGTTATAAAGCAAATCTAACTAAACCAACCTAATAGGATGATTATTGTATTAAGCTGTTTACACTCACGTGAAATTGTCAGGAACGGCCCTGTCTGGTCTGTTAATACAATAATTAAATATGTCTCACGAAAGTTTTAATAAAATAATAGGATGATATTTTCAAGAATTATGAAAGAAATGTAATGTAATGACTTTCTGAGGAAAAAATATTGGGCGAAGTGAACTCGATGGAATGAAACATTAATCGGCGAAACGGCAGATCACCGCTAGTCTTTGTTTATGTATTGGTATCCTTTTCACGCAACATTCGAGGCGATGTTAAGTAGTAAAAAAAAATCAAAAGGAGATAGGTAAGTACCCATTGTATTTGTTTTGTTCCCCTTTTGTAAACTTTTATTGATGTGCAATAAAGTATTATTGTATTGTATTGTTTTTACTTACAGGTACCTACAGTATGTTCTAGAAGCAGCAAAACATTATATTAGTTCGAAACACTATGCTTGACGATTCGACGTTTAAGTGGCTATATATACACTGCAAACATATTGACGTAATGTCGGGACTGGGAACATTGTTGTTTTGGTCACAACTGTTGCCACCTACGTAACACACTATGGCAGACTGTCATTGTCTGCAAACCGCCCGATTTCATGCGTTTGCGCAGTCAAGGTCACGGGCGGTCAAGGTCACGGTTGCAGGGCTCGCACTGGTAAAATGATTAGCACTCATTATCATTGACTACTCCACTGAGATTGAGTCTGCAAAATAGCGCCCTGTCCTATAATAGTAGTTTATGTGACTGGTTCATAATGAGAGGCATTAATACACGAGTGTTGTTTTATGAAACGAGCCAAAGGCGAGTTTCATAATAGTATAACACGAGTGTTTTAATGCCTAATTATGTACAGTCGCATACATAACTTTATCTACATGCATATAATAAGTTTTCTACAATATGTAGAGATAATTATGGCATAAATTATCAGGTTAGTGGTACTATAATAGTACCACTATTCATAGTCTTAATAAACTATTTAGTAGTTTAAATCAAACACAAATAATAAGAATAAAAAACTTTATTTATAATAATAATTATTAATTACACTTTGTATAGTGCAATGTGAAAACTGCATTTTTTCTGCAGTAGCAGAATTTTCGTTTACATTTACATTGGCACAGCTGTCAGGCACTGTTATATTAATTACTTCTTTTTTTTTAATGGAGTTAATAATTTTATTTGAAATTTCCACTTTACTTTGAATTGAGTTGTCGATATAGCCTTCAGCTACAGATGTGGATTTCCACCCTCCGTGGCGTTTCAGAGTTGTAATATCCGCTCCTGCATCAATTACCAATGTTGCGGATGTCCTCCTAAAGCAGTGCCCCGTGTACAGTTCAGGATCGGGAAGATGTAAATATGTAGCTATAATTTTGCCGAGTGATCCAAACTTGTTAATACCAACTTTTTGGGAAATACATTTACCTCCAATGTAATGCAAAAAAAAATTAGGCACTTTACATGAATTTGGGCGTAGTTCTATGTATTTCTTACATAGTTCTAAGTAACTTCCTGTTATAGTGAAGGTGCGGTCAGTTTTGTTTTTAGTGTTACGAACGGTCACTAATATAGTGGAATCAAATAATTTCACATCATCATACTGCAAATTGTAAAATTCTTGTCTGCGGCACGCACCCATTATTCCAAATATCAAGGCTACCTGCAACAATAACACAAGTAGTACCATTAGAAGGAGTAAGTCCAAACAGACACATATATATATTAAATATGAAGAAAAACAGTGAACAACACTTTTTTTTTTCAAAGCAACTCACCTTTTGCATAAGATATAATTGGTCTGGTGCTTCATTAAGAAATTTTTCTATTTCTTCTGGTAAAAATGTCTTTGATTTTTTTCCCGTATATCCTTCACTTTTGCGTTTTAAAAACGCTATCAGTTTGTAGTATTTGGATATATCCACTTCATGTCTTATATTTAGTGTGCTTTTCAGCATGGAATAGTATGTCCACAAGGACACGGGCTTAAATTTGGTAGATAAGTGTTCGAAGTATACTAATAACACGTTTTCCGATACTGATGTTGTGTTTTTCGTTGCTATCCAAGCCATGAAATCCTTGTACGCTTTTTCATATTGTTTTCGTGACTTTTCTGGTAGCAAATTATTGGTAACGGTCGTTGCGGCGTCCCGGATTTCTGGCGGTGTTTCACACATTTCAATATCACTATCGTCGCCGTCATTACTCATTTTTTTATCATATATTTCACGACAAACTATATATTTAACTTTATTTCTCTTAGTTTCAAAAAGTTCAATGCACAGGTTCGATGTTTGAAACGAAACAAACATGAAACAAGTGACTGACGTTCGTTTTTCTTTTAATTCATAGACAATATACAGTCTTGAGTCGATATCGATTCTAAAATCGATTTTTAATATTCGAGATTTAAAAGAATGTATGGAATATGAATTTTACTGTGAATGAAATTACAAATCGATGAATTCGATAATTGCCACTAAAGTACGATTTTTACTTTTTAACAGAATGTTCCAAATTTAAATGTAATTATACTATCGCTTGCCGATATCGTAAAGTAAAAATTATGATGCACCCACAGATACAGATTTCCTAATATAGTCTATTTGCTTATCGCTGCCAAACATATTGTAGAGAACTTATAATATGGATGTAGATAAATATAATTTATTTACTTAGAACGAGTCTTCATACAACCCCCGCCTTATGATGGTTGCGTTTATCACGTGATAAATAAGTGACAGCATCTGTCACTCACACTCGCATTTTGTCAAAACGTGACGAATAAAGGCAACCATCATAGGCCCACAGATGTGTGAAAGATAGAGCCGCTTTTGGTTTGAAGTGTACGAACTTATCATAGACGTGTTGCTTGTGAGCTTGACGTTGTGACAGATGCGCACACGGACGAAACTTAGCCCGTGGCTAAACAAAACTGGCTTCATTTTCAAGCGCTGACTAGGTTTCTAGGCGTATTTATTCTAAGCTTTATACATCTAATTTACACCTCACAACTACGGTCACCTACATAGCACACAATGGGCAGATCGTCCTTGTCCGCAAACCGAACGATTTCGTGCGTTTTTTCTTTTGGAAATGGCGCCTGAGAATTGGTTGTTTTTATTAGTTCTTTATGTAAAAAGCGACACACTTGATCGAGGGGCGAGAAGTGTAACTCGGTGTCTATTACTTACTCTTATTGCTATGGCTGGTTGGCAGCCCCTCGCCGCTGCAAGAGCTGAAGTGGTGGCACGTCCCTTGGACCGTGTCCGTGGCCGGCCCTCTACGATTGGCTAAGAACGTGGACGGACCTAAGGAGCCGAGCACCGAGGTGTGCTAGTCTTTTATAGATAGGGCTACCATCTCTAAATTCGCCAAACATGGACGAAGACTAATAAAAACCCGGACATTTTGCGTAAATCACATTTTATCCCTGGACGAACAAATGACGATCCTGCATCACGCTATTAAGATTTTTCCTGATATCATGACCCCCCTCTCCCATGGAAAAAATATTTCGAATACAAATCTAGAATTTTATAACAGTACAGATTTATTATAACTTGAAGGGAGGATGACCTTCAATTACGTCACTGACCCTTAGCCTTTGCAAAGGTCAGTGACGTAATTGAAGGTCATTTTTCTATTGTCAAAAGGTTTTCAACCTCCCGCGCACCTACTCTTATAACTTCGCTCCGCTGCGATAACGATCGTCATTCATTAAACTCATTAAAGAAATGTTATTACTACAGCCAAAAAGTAAAATATTTATGTTTCCAGCGGAATTTTGGGCCGCGTGTCCAACGTCAAAGTCGGCTCACGACCGCACACCAGCACACACCCATAGCTGCTCTTCTCCGCTTTATGCCTTTGTTCAAAGTCATAGTGTTATCAAAATCAGATGTTTTTCTCCCTGGTTGGAAAAGAGACAACAGTTATCACGCGATAGTCGCGTGTCACAGCTGTATCAGGGAAAAATATAGAAAAAACGGTTGGATCGCTCCGTCTTGCACATCTCATTAGCAAATGGTGTTTCCCAACCGGTATTTACGTTCCAAAGTGCCCCGTCGCTACCAATGTTGGCTGCCAGTCGATATGGCAACTAGTGTTTGGGTCATAATCAGATTTAGGTTCGAGTCTTTCCTATGGACATAAGCGAAATTAAGGATTCCAGGGCATAATTTTCTGATAAAACTTGTATGAAAATAAAGAACGTTCCCTCTTCTATAATCCGATGTAATAGCAACATAACCTGCACCTCTAGGATAACTGTCATACGCGGAAATATCTCGCGCGAGATAATTACCAGTCTCTTTTTGTGCAGTAATGTGAGAGAGTGACGGATAGCGCTATGTCGCGCGACAAAGCATAGTTGTGCTAGACGGGCTGGATTCATACAATCTCTTAACTTTTGACCACCGGAGGGACGCCTTTTTATTTTTTGAACTGATTACGACCCGTTTGGGAAATGTAAAGTAGGTATGGGAGTGACATATCAATCAAATTAACAGTCTTATTTTCGTCTGTTAATGTTTGTGGTGGTCGAAACGAAGGTCACAGGGTGTGAGTTGCATGTTGTAATAAAACCAACTTAAGAGGATTTATAAGTAACTGCTCTTTTCCCCATACTATCAGTCTACGTTAAGTTTGCACCTGATAACTATGGCATCGGATACAAATGAGCTCCAAAATTAACGTAACTGGGTTATTCAAATAGAAGTTTCGTTTTCGTCTGTTTCCTCCTCTAAAACTTAATGGGAAGGAAATTTTCTGCAATGTCTTAAAATTTTAAGTACCTATTTAAAATAATAGCGACATTCAATGTCATTGCCTACCTAAATTAAATGCAATTGAATAAGCTTAGAATAATATTGCTAATTTTGAAGCCATTTTAATTTAAATAACCTAACAGTAGAATGAATGTATTTTTTTTATTTTATGTCATTATAACTCTGGTTACTATAATCAGCCCGCAACTTAGTATTTTATTTCTACATTGAACTGAGCCGTCCTATGTTCGAAATTCGAAAATCGTATACATATACATATTAGCCGTCCCTCTCAATCTCTTACCAAAGAATATTTGAGTGAGCAGGCCTGCACTATACGACGGTCGAATTTCGGAGCAGCCCTGTTGCTGCTGCTGTTTTCGATGTCACGATATTTTTTGCCATCGAGACTCCATAATCCTCATAACAGGAAGTGGTTTCTACAATGTTAAAATAGTATAGATAAGAAATAAATGGCGGTTTAGTGAACTTATACTTAATAATTATCTTTATAATTATTAGTTATTTGAACTTAGGTATGAGATTTATATTTGTTATGTTTATGTACTACTTAACACTGTCCTGTGTGTATGTCTGTTATTTTATCACGCCGAAACGGCAAGACAGATTTGAATAAAATTTGGAACACAGACCCTAACTTAACACATAGGGTCCTTTTTATCCTGAAAAAAAACAGTTCTCATAGAATAGGGTACTTTTGCAACGCGAGCGAAACCGCGGGCAAAAGCAAGTGATAATCGTAATTAATACTTATTTAAGCGTCTACACTACACGGCTGACTGTACTTTAATAATTATTTCATATCAGTGCTTCAGTGCACAAAACTAAGTAGGTAACATAATAGTTCAGATGACCCTTACCGTTTCTGAGATATAGCTCGGGGTTGTGACAGACGAACAGACATCGTAAATTCAGCTTAGCGATCGCAATCGTAGGTTCCATTTATATTGTCATCGAATATCCGAATTATTCCATCACTGATCACGAAATAGCTGCACGGATACTACAAAAATTAATGTTAAACACAACTTTTTTAATACTAATTCAATAAGTACAGTGCGTGAGCTGTAAGAATGCGATTCGAGTTTTATAATTTATACCTGCCCCGCTCACTCTTACACGATCCATATAAGAGCCTCTCAGTTTTCACCCTAACCCGAATCGCAATCTGAGAGCACTGACTGTACTTATGTGTAATTAGAATGTTTCAGATCATTAGTTACACACAATTACGTTAGAACTAGAACGTGTGAGTTTATACGTAGCACTTTGGTAAATACCTATGCATTACATAGCTGCCTGAGCCAGCGGTCCTTGGTTCGAATTGGGATTCAAGGGCAAATATTTGTGATGAACACGAATATTTGCGCCTGGGTCATGGATGTTCTATGTATTTATAATAATTGACTATTTATAATTGCCCATTAATGTAAAAATATATCACTAAATATGACACAAATCGATCTAATGCACCATGGGACATTTAACTGCAATTTTAACAGAAGTATCTATAGGTATAAAAAATTGGCTGATATCAAAAACTACAGGTCATTCACTTTTAATCCACTAATAATAACGGAATAAAAAGCTGCCAACGACCATAAGCGACAACAGTTACCCAACTAATTGCGATGCAATCTTCACTATCTGTGCCGTATTTGCATTAGTCTTGACACTTATCTGCTGATGGTTTGATCGCCGACGCGCCGATAACGTATCTCCTCGAATATTCACGAGCTATAAGCCTTTCCATTTATATTGTAACAATAGTAACATAACACTAAGTGCCATTTGCATCAGCTACTTAGATGAAAAAAAGCCGGCCAAGTGCGATTCGGACTCGCGCACCGAGGGTTCCGTACGAACTGTGAAAGCACTATATTGCTCTAACGAAAAAATAAACTGTACTGAGCGATAAGCTTACTTTTGTCCAAAACTGTTTTTAGGTACGTACTGTAAAAAAATGTATGATATACAATGGTAATTGTATTAATTAATTAAATAGTTTGGCGAATTTTCCCGGACGGACGGTCAACAAACTTATTTTATTAGGGTTCAGTTTTTCCCTTTTGAGGTACGGAACCCTAAAAAGGGAAATACGCAACGGCTGTAAAAGACATCCAAATCACACAATGACGATGAAGCATTTTGTTTAAATTTCAAACCAAATGGTTCTGTTAAGAGGATATATCACTGCTAATTTTTCCATACAAATCGAGATTTCGTACTCGACCGTGTCCTCCTCCAGAACGTAACCAATCGCAACTGAGTAGGTAGGAAATATTCTGTCGGACCGCTCCGAAATATGCACTTACTATTATACAATTTGCGTACTAGGTGTTAGGTTTTGGCCAAAGTTTCGCTATAAACAGACGCCAAGTACACAAATTATATCATATAAGCGCTGAAATCGAAACGGTCCGAGACAGATACCGTCTGAAAGTCTTTAAGTTTTGGGGGAGACAGAAACATTTCAGAACGAAACCTCTCAATTTCTTCAACACAGTTACGTAAATTTTGTACCTCATTTGTATGCGACGCCATAGTTACCAAACTTAACGGAAACGAATGGTAAGGAAAGTTGGACAGTGGCGTTTCCTCTTAATATTGATTGTGATATTTGGAACAGCGGGGAACTGGGGAATAGGAGCCGTCACCGATGTTAGGTAAATTTTTGAGCATTTAATATAAGTACTAATAGTAGCCGTAATCGTATCGTACACGTCCTGTACACTCATGTCGGCGCGGACCGTCAAGTGCGAGCTGCGAGCGAGCCATCGGAAGGAGAAGCTGAGGATACTAAGACAAAGTCAAAGTCAAAGTGTTTTATTTTGTAAAACAGGTGAATATAGGCGGAATAAAAATATAAAGTAACACTATGTTTTGCCAGTTGGCGTACAAAAACATCCATTTAGCAGCTAACTATACCATGCAATTAATAACAAATTATATTATCGACGTGACGCCACAGCTTATACCTCAGCGGTGCCGCAGGACAACAAAACAATATACTGTGTTTTATTTTTGTGCCAAATTTCATCACATCATCGAGCAAAAATTCGTGAGGAGCAACACCAAATTTTGTTGAAGTTGATGAGAGTGTACGTAATGAATGAATCAAAGCAGTTAATGTGATTACGTTCTCTAAATATCTTCCTCGTTAACATTGCAGATTTCTTAAAGAAAGGTTCAGAAAGGCGCACAGATTGGCGCAAGTGTGTGGCGCACGGTCGCAGGTGGTGCGACGATGCATGGTTTAGCACATTGACTAACAATAGCCAGGAACAACATCAACAACAGCCAGTGTCTCTTGTCAAGTTTGCGGTTGGATATGCAGATCGCATATTGTCTTTGCTTCATAGACTGAAGACTACAAATTTTCTGTAATAGACTGAAGAGGCTATGATGATGATGATGAACATTGCAGAAGGAAAAAATGATTGTTTAAATATGCCATTAATACGTCGGCGCGGACCGTCAAGTGCGAGCTGCGAGCGAGCCATCGGAAGGAGAAGCTGAGGATACTAAGACGTGGCGCCACAGCTCATACCTCAGCGGAGCCGCAGAACAACAAAACAATATACTGTGTTTTATTTTTGTGCCAAATTTCATCACATCATCGAGCAAAAATTCGTGAGTATCAACACCAAATTTTGTTGAAGTTGGTGAGAGTGTATGTAATAAATGAATCAAAGCAGTTAATGTGATTACGTTCTCTAAATATCTTCCTCGTTAACATTGCAGATTTCTTAAAGAAAGGTTCAGAAAAGCGCACAGATTGGCGCAAGTGTGTGGCGCACGGTCGCAGGTGGTGCGACGATGCATGGTTTAGCACATTGACTAACAATAGCCAGGAACAACATCAACAACAGCCAGTGTCTCTTGTCAAGTTTGCGGTTGGATATGCCGATCGCATATTGTCTTTGCTTCATAGACTGAAGACTACAAATCTTCTGTAATAGACTGAAGAGGCTATGATGATGATGATGAACATTGCAGAAGGAAAAAATGATTGTTTAAATATGTCATTAATATGAAAAATAATGGTATAAATTCATGAATGCCCAGGTGTTAAGATTTTGGTTCAATTCGTGTAGGAGCTGGACAATCTGGATCCAGATAATAATCTGCCATACATGGATAGCAGATCCAGGACCATGGATCTAGATGACAAAACCTATGCTGAACCAAAACGGTAAGTAAGCGGAGATAATCTATGATACAGAACAAGAAAATAATCAGATTTTTGAAAAATCAACACCGTGTCACTGAGGCATTAATATTTTTATAGAAACACAGAAGAAATCGGTAGAAAGACTGTTTCTTTGATTGATAGGGCCGTATTGGCTGATGCATGTGTGGGAGATTTCCATTTTAACACATTCACTAGTTGTTATACCACCTGTGGGATTCAATGGACATCAACCAAGTTATTAACTTATGAGAAGAGATCAGATGGTGTGGCATCGTTTTATATGGTGTCCTATATTTAATGGACAAACTTCTGACCACCCTTATTTTCTTAAACTATAAACTCCCAGTAAGGTGCCTACTCTAAGACTTGTGTCTTATTCTGTGTGTCTGCAGGTAAAAAGTCACATATATTTTATAGGACTATGTGTACCTATCCATATTATAGTAATTTAATTCTACATGCAACTTTAATTTATTCCTTAACCTTTACTCTCAAGCAAACATTTTAATTGCAGCTAGATAGATAGATAAACAGTTTATTCAAATCCACAACTTACACGGTTAGACACTACTAATAGCATAAAATTCGTCATTAATATGCTACAGAATATTTATGAACAAAGCAAGGCAAAGATACTGAAATCTGGTGCAATTTCGTCAAGTCTATTTAATTTTGTTCCAGATAATGCTTATAAGAGACATGTGCACTAATAAGACAGATAGCAAGCACTTCAGTGTGTTAATGGAACTTTAACGCTAATGAAACATTGGCGCAGGATAAATGCAATACACCAAAACAATAACACCAGTTAACTGATTATAATTTCATTAGGTAATTCTCCAGGCAACAAAAACCGGAAATAAATTATTCATATGCACTTATTCGTTATCACAGTGAAGTTAATTCTGAACTTGTCAGTGTAACCACTCGGGTGTGATTATTAGCAACTCGTAAAACACTCGAAACGAACTGATAACTGCGTATCAATGTATCAAGCATAACTCAACATAAAAATGTACTCACGGGTCTTCCTCTGAACTCTCCGATTTAAAGTTGATTTGGAAGCCAACTTTGTTTTTCCAATCCTTATCAAGAGACACATCCATGTTTTTCTTAATTTTTCTAAAGTTTAAATCACGGCACTACAACATTATTTCGAGTTTTTACACATAGAACACACTGCACTGCGTGGAGTTGTGTAACCGGTAATATATTATTGCATTGTCACTAGTTACACTGTTATTACGGGATCGGTAAAAACACCATTTAGCGTTGTAAAAAAAAAATACAAATGAGACGTAAACTCGTCGGCAAACGAAACGACCGACACGTACGTATCTTCGGTCTATTTGTCTTAATTTGATTACTTTGACATTGACATTTCAGGGTTACTGTGTTACTAGTCTAATTCTAAGAAAAATCCTAAACTAAATTTAACGTTTATGAACGGGAAAAAGATGAATTCGCTGCTTCATATGATGACTTCCTGTTATCTGGTTTTAAAATAGTAAATTTTATAGTATGCAAACGAGCAGAAATACATTCTATTTAATTGTTATTTTTAATTGCTCTGTTCTATTATGTATGTATAAGATTTATTTTTATGTCATCGTGTGAGTAAGATTCTTCTTAGATCTTAATAAATGATGATTGTCAAATTGATACCGGATATTAATCGTTGTTATATGTTATATATTATTTTACCCAAATCTCTATATTTTTTTTACACTTTGGCAACATTGAACTGCTTGCCATAGACAAAAGTCGCAGATATCATGACAGCTTTGAGCCGTATTTTTCTAAGTTAAATAATAAGGTGTAATGTCGTAATCCTAACGATTGCGTTGGATTCCGGTTCGTGACTCAAGATGGCCGCATGCGTTTAAGTTTCGTTGTTCATTATTTATTCATTTTTGTTGTTCAATGTGTAGTATTGATAGCGTATTGTGCAGTGATCTAACGTATGAGTGAATAGCTAATGAATAATTCAACTTGAAGCGTTCATAGCCCTTCCTGGGTCAAGGCCCGATAGTCCGTGTGTTTTTTTGTAAATCGCTATCACTTTACAAAAAGCTCAACTCACCGTACAACGTTCTTACAACCTTGACACTGGCAGAATTGTCCCAATGGACAGTAGCAATTTTTATATAAAAATTGAATTAACGATTGCGTTTAGTTGTGACTTTAGCTCGCTGATTCAGTAGCAGCCGTTCAGTAGCATCGAAATCTTATAGAAATTTAGCTTTAAACAAGTTTATTTGCTTCACATTTTCGATAACGATTGAGATAGTTTAAAAAATCAAAGTATCTTGGACTTTTTCTTCTATTACATGAGCAGTTTACTTGGAATCACATTTAGTTCATGAAGGCTTCGATATTCAAAATGAAGAAACAAAAATAATATTATTGAAATATTTAATCAATCAAGCAGTACCTACCTAACTATGGGACAAAAAATACAGGTGCTCTGTAACCAGGTGGGCCGTACATATAACCCGGCGTGAACGGCCACCGTTGCTTCTGTCTGGTCTGCGGCCATTGGCTGAAGTCGTCTGGAGACTGTGGCTGCGGCCATTGCTGGTGGGCAGGTTGTGGCTGCGGCCATTGCTGGTAGGCAGGATGGCCAGGTTGTGGCTGAGGCCATTGGTAGTTCTGTGGTAGCCATTGCTGGGCGTTGATGCCTGTTGTCGTAGTGATCAGGAGTGTTAGAAAAATCACCTTGAATAAAACAAAAATCCTTTCATTATTTTTATCAAAGCAGTAACGTCTGCTATAACAATGAAGCGAAACATTTAATGGTTGAGGCAGGGTTCGAACCTGCGTCTCCAACGGCTTTTCGGGCCAACACGGGTGCCCTAACCTATTGGAATTTAATTTTTTTTAAATTTTTCGCTTAATTGTAAACAAAAATCCTTGGTTCAGATTTGCAAAGTTCGGCTTTCTGGTAGGTATGTTATTGTACTACGTGGTAGTAGAAATAATAAAAAACGAGCGAGCGAGGTTAGGCAGTTACCGCCGCCAATGGACGCTTACGACGCCGGGAGCATCACACGCGACTGTAAAGCTGATTTTTATTGGCACTTACCAGCATTGTAACTGTGTCTATCACCTAAAACTAAGATAGAACGGCAAGTATGTATATTCACTTTGGGTACGTCTGTATTCGCAAATAGGCAATCAATACTGGGCCTAAAGCCTGCTAGTCAAACGTTATATAAAACACTATTGTTTCATACAAACCATACAAAACCATTCGTAATTTTTTCCACTGTGGTCTGTAACTATTTATTTCTCCTAATAAAATTAAATAAAAAAAAGGTAAATATCGTATTATACCAGAATAACAGACCTGCAAAAAGAGTGGATTCTAGAAAGAGATAAATGCATATTGCTCAACTGATAAGATGCTAGCTTTTAAGTGTATGATTATGATACGAGCATGTGCAGGAGCCCTCGGGTAAGCTCAGAACAAATAATTTTTCCAAGCAATCTCACATTCACTAAAGGCGCAAGTAATTCTTTTGTTTTTTTTTCAGATTCTAAGTATTTATTCAATAAATATAATTTGTGGTACACTCGTCACTCGGTTGGCCCACCACGGACTCTCATGTGCAAAGAGTGCTGGTAGACTGTCCCGCCACTCCTGCCTCAACGACATCATTCGCCGGGCCCTGATCAGCGTCAGCGTGCCGGCCACTTTAGAGCCAAATGGCCTGTCGCGTGACGATGGCAAGAGGCCCGAAGGAATGACCCTCGTGCCCTGGCAACAAGGACGGCCATTAATATGGGACTCCACATGTGTGGATACCCTAGCGCCGTCCCCATTTGGGCACGACGTCGTTGAGGGCAGGTGGAGCGGCTGCTGCGGCAGAGGCAGCCAAGCGCCGCAACTGCCGCAAGTACGCAGCTCTCGGTGATAGCTA
Organism: Apotomis capreana; assembly: GCA_947623375.1. Classification (NCBI taxonomy): domain Eukaryota; kingdom Metazoa; phylum Arthropoda; class Insecta; order Lepidoptera; family Tortricidae; genus Apotomis; species Apotomis capreana. The sequence goes on along the minus strand of OX392500.1, from coordinate 1,344,191 downwards.
CGTATTTGCGGCGTTTGCCGTGGAAACCTTAGGACCGTGGAGACCGGAAGCAACTAAGCTTTTCAAAAAGCTTAGTTATTTACTTATCCGGTCCTCCGGTGATCGTAGGGCTGGCTCGTTGCTCGCCCAACGGATTGGCATTGCCATCCAGCGAGGTAACGCGGCCAGCCTTATGGGCACCCTACCTAATGGTAGCGACATAGGCCGGGATATATGTACATATAGTTTAGGTCCCAATAGTTTAAGTTAGGTTTAATAAGATCATAATTTAAGTTTGTTAAGGTTTAGTTATATACTTTCAATTGTATGTTGTTTTTTCTCTAATAAATTACTTTATAAGTATAATATACACTAATTACTGTCCTACATATATTAAAATACTTAAGTATATTTAGTAGGTACTAAATTGGTACATAAGGTAGGTAGCTCACCTGCTAAGGTTAAAATAAGTGATTGAGTAGATAGGTATGATTCCGTATGTATGCCTCCACATAACACATGTCTTTTTCAATACGATATTTTTTTGATGCGGTAAGTTAGAGGTACTTAGCTACAATTAAATACACACATGAACGATCGAACCTTTATTAATATTTATAAAAGTTATAAAATTAACTAATTTTTAACAGTAGATTTCAAGATAAATACATATTACTTTTAATCGTGATGGTGTTTACGCTTAGATTTTGAATTACGCCTTGTCATTTTCTCCAACTTCTCTCTTATCTTATCTTCAAGCTCCTTATCTTCCTCATCCTGCACATTATTCGGTACCGAGTTCTTCCCCAATTCCAACCAATCCTTTGCTCGATCTTTCTTTATTCTCTTCTCGTACACTACATATCCATCCTTCGTGACGTAAGAAATCACCGGAGTCAGAACTTGTCGTCGTTTCGGAAGATCGTCTTTTGGTCTGTTGTTCTCATCGCTTGAAGAAGATTCAAACGATGAAGAACTAGAACTAGAACTACTCGAGCTGTAAGATTCTAAATGCTTTTGTCTTCGTCTTCTCTGCCTTTTATGCTTCTTTCTAAAACTGTCTGCCTTTTTCGAATGATATGGCATAACGATTGATGGCATTCGTTGCGACCCCAATCCCCCAATCTGCATTGGCATGCCTGACATAGGCATGCCTGGCATCGGCATACCTGGCATCGGCATGCCTGGCATCGGCATGCCCATTGCCATGGGATTGGGATATGCCATATTAGGGAATTGGGCGTGTGACGATAAGACATGGTATGTCACAAATAACGTGACATGACAGAGATTCATCTGAAAATAAGGTGTAGTTGAAATGTTTAAATTTAAACTATGTTTGCAAACTTTAAGTGATTTAACGAGATATTAAGGAACAAATGAACTTCATCTAACTATTACATATCAACATTATCAACAAATCTCAGTTTCCGAACCAAAAAAAATTGCTACAGTTTCATTTTATGGTACTTATCAATTATTCAGTAAAGTTGCTATCAATTGTATTGTGAAGATAGTTTCAAGAACTTTACAATATTTTAATTTGAATTATACAAACATTTTCACTTTTTCTTGAATAAGTCGGGGTGCTGTATTGAGCGCTTTACCTTAATATATTATACGGTGTAGTTGGCATGACCATTAATGTAAAAATACTAGAGAAGAATAAGCACTTTTAGAGTGTTGGGTCGACTAAAGAAAACCAACATTTCATGCCGTTATATAGCACCTACCAGTAAGTACCTAATTGCCTGCGTAACACAATCAGTTTACGTAAGCAGCGTAAGCTCAAAATGTTCCATTCATAACTGCTTTTCAGGATTAAAATTAAATTACACTTTATTCAATATATAGGTGTTAATGATCTAGCAAAATATCTAAGTACCATGAGAAAAGTAGACAGAAAATATAGTATTTCTATGACCATCGATTACACTCGTATGTACATCAAGAGTCTAACAATTATGGATGTAGCCTTTTTCACAGATTTTCCCTAAGTAGTGGGTTTATCTTTGGACTTTATTTCCAAGAAATCAAATTCAATATATTGTTTATTCAAGTAGGACTAATAGCTTTAGCAAGTCAGTTACAGGAGAGGAATTTATTGATAGAATTATTAGCAAAAAAAAAATTATTATATTTTATAAAGAAATGGAAATGCCAAAAAAGATCGTCAACCAATAAAAATTAATACAAATGAAAAAGGGAGGCTAAAATGTTTGTAAAATAAAATTCTAAATGTATAAAAATTATTTAAATCATCTACTACCTACCTTGCTAACTTAATATTACTACGTTCATGATAGATACTCGTTAAAATAATTACACACATACGATTGCCTTAAGTTTTGTTAATCCCACGACGCTTTACCATTCATGTAGTTTTGTGTGCTATAATAAGCTTTTAGAAATAAAAATAAGTTACGTTATTACATAGTTCTTGAATTTACCAACAAACAAGTCAGTTACGCTTCTAGGAAGTTTATTATTCCCAACTGGAGACTGGGACAGCCTAGATACCGGGATATTTTACCTTTAATCTCCATTTACATAAGCCGAATAACGACAATGACCGCATTGTGTCGGATTACATAAGCATTGTCGTGTTTCTTTTTGTTCGCTACAGCCACCTGACCACCTGCCCATGAGGTTTACATAAAGGCTGAGCACTACACATGGTAGCGTTGAACGCTGCGAGGCTTTGAACAGAACGAATGGGATAAATAGACGAATATTTGAGAGTTTTAAAAGTAAAGCAATACGGGACAATAATTTCATGTGCTTACTAAGGTATGTGTAGAAATACTGTTCTGTACCAGTTTTAATTGTAGCCATAAATTATTATGTCAGTCAGACTTTTAGCCTCCTGAACCTGACGGGTATCAAATTGCATATGGCTTGCTGTGTAAAGCTAAACTAAATTGATTTACTTCTTTGTATCAAGCGCAATCTTATCACTCATAATTAAGTAAGCCAGAAAAATGAAGCAGGTGTTCTGCTTGTTGCAATAAGTCATGTTTTAAAATACGCGTCATATTTTCAGATAGAAATGGCCAGGGAACTGCGCTACTGCATACTCCTGATCTGCTTCACAAAGGTCTTGACGAAGGATCCCGAGCCCGACCTGCCGCTATGCCCGGCCAACTTCCAGTATCTGCCACAAGACCTGCCTATGCACTGCAAAATGCCAAACCCACCACCCGGTTTCCCTTTGCCGCCCTTCCCTTCACCATTTCACCCTGTTGCTGACCCCGGGAAACCCCCCGCTGTCCCTGTGCCGGTACCAGGCGGGATGCCGATGCCGATGCCCATGGGGATGGGTCCAGGCATGCCGATGGGCATGCCAGCGATGCCAGGCATGCCCATGGGCATGCCGATGCTCGGCGGACCTCCACCACCAAAAGTTCCAGTCATAGTTATGCCGTTTTACTCCCCCGATCCCTCCTACAAGAACCCGGGTTCAAACCGAAGACCGAAAGCTTACAAAAGAAAAATAAAGGTGGTCAGACACTCCCGCCATCGCCATTCTGATACTGATAGCAGCACAGACCCGGACTCGAGTGACACAGATACCGACACTTCTGATTCGGACTATAACCGTGGTCATTCGTGGAACTGGAAAAACCGAAGGTCTATGAGAAGAAGAAAGAAAATCAAACATGAAAAAAAAGACGAAGACTACCTAACACCGATTCTACAATACGTCAGCAAAGACGGTTATGTAATATTTGAGAAGCAGATTTCTAAAGGAGAAGCAAAAAATTGGCTAGGAGATAATGCGAAAGATGTTGAGAAGGGTAACGTGGAAAATTTAGAAAAGAAAAATACCAGTAATAACGAAGAAGATGATGAACACAAACGGATGAAAAATAAAACCAAAGCTGACGATCCGGAAAAAACAGTAGTAACCAAATATAAGAATAAAAAGAGTCACCGACTAAAGCCGAACACACTGATACAACAGGGCTCGAGAAAGAAAATGGACCATCGAGAATAGAGTCTAATTGCATGTAGTTATTGTATGTATGTTGAGTTTTCTATGTTTTATATTTTTTGTAAATAAAAGTAATGTTTTGTATGCGTGTGTATGCAATTAGCCTTGGTGGTTTAACAATGAGGTTGCTGTAAGTCGTAATGAAAGTTTATTCCTTCCAAATCCCATAATCCCTTTAAATATAAATAATTAAATACTCATTATACTACGGACTCTACTTTTCTTATTTTACTACCTCCTAGTAGAAGGTTCGGGCCTCGACTTCCCGCGCATTTCTCTTTTCTTTACCATAGTCGTTGAATCTTTGGATGTCCAGCTATCCCTGTATCAGAATTGGTTAAAATCCGTCCCGCCATCACACCGATGCATGAGGTAACCTATCGCAACTTCGAAACATTGTTTCCCCGCTGTATCGTTTCGCCGAATTTTCATTTGCCCGAAAGCTATTTTTCCTGAAACCCATAATATTACCGCCCACAACTTATCTGCTTTGCCCGATGGTTGACTGGTAGAGAATGCCCTATGGCATTAAGTCCGCCTTTTGTACGATCTGTTTTTCTTTTGTGCAATAAAGATGAAATAAATAAATATTTTCAGGATTTTATAAGCATCGTTTTATAGATTAGGTTAGGTTAGGTTGTTTTATAATTATTTTGAAATGTTAGTAGTTTTGGAATAAATAGCTTTCGGGCAAATGAAGATTCGGCGAAACGTTACAGCGGGGAAAAAAATCGGGATTATGATAGGTAACCATGCATGATGATAGGACGAAAAAGGTTTTACCAACAGAAGGCGCTGAACGGCTGGCGCCACGCTGCTGCATCGCGCTTTTAAGATTTGTCCTATAACAATGACCCCTCTTCATAAAAATATACAAACAGTTCAATTTTAAAACCGAATAACAATTATTATGAATTCATATCTAAGTAAACTACAAACGTAAAGCTTTCGAGTTCAGAGACAATCTAACCAATTCATGTGGGTCCCAAATGATTAAATAATAGCATTACAGCCTCATCATCTTCAATGACACGAAAAAATCCTTTATGTATATAAAATGAAATTAATCGGTAGTAAGTAGTCATTTTGACGATTGTATTATGTTGCTAGTAAGCTTTCGCCCGTAGCTTCACTCGCGTTGAAATCACATATACAATATCCTACGGGAACAATGCTTTTTTTTTCGGGGCAAAAACTTATGTTACCTGCCGCTGTACTGGTGGCAGTCCTTGATGAAGAGCTCCGTACGAGTTCGAAACCGCTTAATACTATAATTAAATGTGTCTCACGAAAGTTTAAATAGAGATCAGACCCAAAAGAATAAACTGTTAGCAGTTACGAGTATTAAATGTTTACAATATGGTTAAAGTCGATATTGCAATAAGCTGTAGAGTTTTTATTTCAGCATAGTCTTCATGTATTGGTTTATGGCATAAAACATTGATTTTCATGACTAATGTCTTAAAGTCGCTTTTGGTACATTAGCATTGTTTCTCTTTAGAAAATGAAAGAGTTGAGTACATTCAGTAGTTGATTGTTCTGTACGTCTCCAGTCTCATTTTGCGGTGCTGAGTGTAACAACGTGAGTGCTACTGAAAAGAATGACTCTGGTAAGTACGGAATTATATGGTCAACTGGTCATACGGTATTTGACTATAGTGAAAATAAATTGTATCATTGAAAACACTAAAGACATATTCAAAACTACACGCAAGACAATCTGCCACTAACTTTTGGCCACTATTCTATTATTTATTAGTTAGATAAAAACTAAAAAGAACACTGTTTTGAATACTGATTTTTATGACGTCACAAGCCAGTATCTTCATAGAAACTTCAGTATGGAGATCGTTTTTAACATTTCAAAAATGTAGCTGATTTGAGCTGTCATCAAATACCGTTATTACAGTGAATACGACATTATACGGTCAATTGGTCATAATACAGTAAATACGACATTATGTATAAGGTCAACCGGTCACAATATAGTAAATACGATATTATACGGTCAACCGGTCATAATTACAGTGAATACGACATTATACGGTCATCATGATGTGAATATACTTATGTTTTTGACTAATGCAAATGTATATTTTCACATGAAATAAATGAATCTGAATCATCATCATCACCATTAAAGCCATTAGACGTCCACTGCTGGACGCAGGTCTCCTCAATAGACTTCTACGTGGGCTGGATAGGGTATTTGCTCTAATGTTTTATGGACTAATACTGATGTGTCCTAACACTATTGTCCCAATATTTTACGGACTAAGATGGACGTAGCGTTTACTTTTAACGCGGGGTATAAAAAAACTCAGTTTTGGAGCTTCGCCGGCCACTGCCGCGGCACGCTCGCTTCGCTCGCTCGGCTCGCGCGCTGTAGAGCCGCGGTTCTTCTCATCACTCCTCCTCGCTTCGCTCATCGTATCTAACTGAGATCTGGACCCCATATTTCGTTTTCAGGACTTAATGACATATGACAAACATAGGTATTTCATTAATAGGACAAATTAGGACATAAGAGTATTAGGTTGTTGGGGATTTCGAGGGAGACCCGACAAATATAGGTACCTATGTATACACAAATACATAGAACATCCATAACCCAGATTTTCCCTTGCCGGGATTCGAATCCAGGACCACCAGGCCAGCTCAGTAGGCAGATGCACTACCACTGCGCCAACCGCGGTCCCTTAGTACAATCAAATTTCTGCTCTACACCAATTCTAGTATCTATCTCTGTTTGGCACTATGGTGGTTGGTAGAGTAAATTGGCCGTTTGTATTGTCTGTTTGTGTAATAAACTTTGAATAAAGTAAACAAAAGAAAAATACAGATTTTTCTGTAGCTTTAAATTATAGAAAAAAATAAAGCATTTTCTCCCGCTCATGTACAAAGAAACCATTTAAGCGGATATATATATGGCGGATATTTGAGTTCTCGACGTTCCAAGAGTTTTACAGCTACCGTTGTCGCGTGTACCTGCCTACCTAGAATATAGAATATAGATGCCGCACGGCAGGCATCTACACCGCGCCCTGCCGGCCCCCCCCTGCTCCAGTAGGCGTGACGTCATGCGCTAAGGTGTCGACACCCCATCGTGCCTACGCTGCTGCAGCTGCGAAACCACCGATCGCTCCTCGGTTATCGCAGCAATCGTCCAAACCGAAGAGTTCCGATAGTGATGGCTTCACCTTGGTGGAGTAAAAGAAGAAGCCGGCTCGTCGCAACCAGTGTGGAACTGCAGTGACTGGATCTCAACATCTACTCCAGCCTGCGGCCCCGACGATACTGTTGTATGTGTCCAGACTGCACTACATGACGAAAGCAGATAGCATCGTCGAGTATTTGCGAGTAAAGACGAACTTCACCCTGAGGGTCGAACAGTTAGAGTCTCGTCACAATGTGAACTTCGCTTCATTTGTGGTGAGGGTGCCTACTATCAAGCTGTCGACCTTCCTGCAGGAGGAATTCTGGTCGAAAGGTGTCCGTGTTCCGTGGACGGTTACCCGACACCCAGAAGTTACGTCGCACGTTGCCGAACTAACGTGTTTATGATTATTTTATATTATTTTGTTATTTTATATGTATGTTAGTTTTAAGGTATTTATCTATGGGCCACAGTTGTCTGAAAATAAATGATATTGATTGATTGATTGATTGATAGATCGAGATAAACATAATTTTACTCTCTCAGAGACACCGAATTTCATTTTTTAAAGTACCAATTAAAAAAATAAGATTTGATTACAGATAGACAAACAAACACCGGGACGGGTGAAACCAAATAAAAACTTCAACACTCAAAGGTTAGACGAAGTTTACTTTGAATTTGAATAAAATAAATCCTCATTGTTAAGTTATTGCAATCCAATAAACAGAGTTATAGGTCATTTGAGATATTGAACTAGTTATGTTACACAACTTCGTACATTTGCTAGGTACGCATCACCGTTCTATTGTGTTCGGAACTTATATAATATCGCACCAAGATGCTATATAAGCGTGTAACCCTTAACAGCCATACCAACTACCATACAACATGCTACATGAATATATAGCCACATACACGATATCTGTTTATCCAGAAGCTTTATACGAGTATAAACAATAAAATTAGGATCACTCACGCAGCTAAAATGAACCAAGTAAGGTTTCGAATAAAAGTGTCTTCACGGAATGTTTTAGTTTTCGCGGAAGTGCTCATCACGATAGCATAATGTGTTTTTAACACCGACGAAAAAAGAGGGGTGTTATAAGTTTAACATGTGTATCCGTGTATTTGTGTATCTGTGGCATCGTAGCTCCTAAACTTATGGACCAATTTGAGTTCGGTTTTCTTTTAATCGAAAGAAAAACCTAAACCTAAATGTCCGTCGAGATTGCTCTTTGCTATGTTTAGTGAAAATGTGACCAGTACTTTCCAAAATATTCAGCTTTAATTGGAACAAGTGATCTCCCAATATTCAAGCTAAGAATTCGAAATTTTGTAGTTATGATCAGTTTTAATATCATCACACATTAAATAAGGGTCTCATGATGACCACTTGTGTCGGCGGTGTTCAATTTTTTATTATTATTTCGACATTTGCATTGTGTGCATACGTTTTGTTGTACACAATTCCGCATCAATTGTCTGTTTGGACTCATAGTTACGTTGTTAGGGTGCTCGCGGTGAGGCGAGCGTTCGCCAGTGATGTGATGTAACGAAAAATGACATGAAAAACGCTTGTTGTATGTTTGTTTTGACATTTACAATGTGTGTATACACGTTTTTATGTACTTATGCAATCCTAAATCCCACAATAATAATTTTTCGTTTTGGCATAGTGGCTGGCAGCTAGAGAATGGCTCATGGCATTACGTGCGCATGACTGCATGCCGCGTGCCGCGGCAGTGGCCGGCGAAGCTCCAAAACTGGGTTTTTTTATACCCCACGTTAAAAGTAAACGCTACGTCCATCTTAGTCCGTAAAATATTGGGACAATAGTGTTAGGACACATCAGTATTAGTCCATAAAACATTAGAGCAAATATCCTATCCAGCCCACGTAGAAGTCTATTGAGGAGACCTGCGTCCAGCAGTGGACGTCTAATGGCTTTAATGGTGATGATGATGATTCAGATTCAGACTGGAGACGTACAGAACAATCAACTACTGATTGTACTCAACTCTTTCACTTTCTAAAGAGAAACAATGCTAATGTACCAAAAGCGACTTTAAGACATTAGTCATGAAAATCAATGTTTTATGCCATAAACCAATACATGAAGACTATGCTGAATAAAAACTCTACAGCTTATTGCAATATCGACTTTAACCATATTGTAAACATTTTATACTCGTAACTGCTAACAGTTTATTCTTTTGGGTCTGATCTCTATTTAAACTTTCGTGAGACACATTAAATTATAGTATTAAGCGGTTTCGAACTCGTACGGAGCTCTTCGTCAGGGACTGCTAGCAGTACAGCGGCAGGTAACATAAGTTTTTGCCCCGAAAAAAAAAGCATTGTTCCCGTAGGATATTGTATATGTGATTTCAACGCGAGTGAAGCTACGGGCGAAAGCTTACTAGCAACATAATACAATCGTCAAAATGACTACTACCGATTAATTTCATTTTATATACATAAAGGATTTTTTCGCGTCTTTGATGATGATGAGGATGTAATGCTATTATTTAATCATTTGGGACCCACATGAATTGGTTAGATTGTCTCTGAACTCGAAAGCTTTACGTTTGTAGTTTACTTAGATATGAATTCATAATAATTGTTATTCAGTTTTAAAATTGAACTGTTTGTATATTTTATGAAGAGGGGTCATTGTTATAGGACAAATCTTAAAAGCGCGATGCAGCAGCGTGGCGCCAGCCGTTCAGCGCCTTCTGTTGGTAAAACCTTTTTCGTCCTATCATCATGCATGGTTACCTATCATAATCCCGATTTTTTTTTCCCCGCTGTCACGTTTCGCCGAATATTCGTTTATGTAACGTGCAATAGTTTAAATACTTAAATAAACACCATATGGTTTATTCGTAGATTTAAATGACGAAAAAAATCTGACTAGTACGAAAATTAGTAATTATATTTAACCTATGAATATTCAAGAATACGTTTAAAGTTACTAAGTTGTCGAGTTTAGTTAATGTTACATTATCATTGTTCCAGGGACAATGGATATCCACAATACTCCTCTTGGGTGTTTTGCGACCTGTGAATGTCCAATTTGCAATGCCAATGTACCCGCCTCCGCCACAACCCATGATGATGATGGCACCGCCGCCGCCCCCCGTGGGCGTGCCCATGCCCTACCCAGTCCCTGTACCTGTGATAGTCACTAAAAAGCCAACAACAACAACCACGGAGTCACCAGATGACGCCGACGGGGTTGGGGGGATAATACCTATCCCTTTACCCTTCGGTTTTCCGATGCCTTTTGTCCTACCACAAGCACCACCACCGAGGTTTTGTGCGAACAAACCGCGCTCGAGGCAGTGTCCCCCCTGCCCCCCGTGCGTGTGCGCTCCGAAATGCACTCCATCGTTTTACTCATATTGCTCATCGTGCCATCACAAGTGCAGATGTAAGGGCAATGAAAATCCTGAGAAGACACCTCCTAAGGCACCTGCGCCTATTCCTTTGGCACCTATGCCCATGCCCATGCCTATATATCCTATGGGACCGTCCCCTCCAGTATTCATGTTCCCCCTTCCACCTTTACTAAAGAGGAGGCCCAGGTCCGATAGTAGTTGTTCAAGTTCCACTGATAGCGATAGTGATAGCGATACTGATAGCTCATCCGATTGGTCTTATTCGGATAGGCGGCGTGGCCGTAAAAGAAGAAGGAGATATAGAAGGAGGATTTCTCGCAATAATGCCCGGAAAGCCCGAAGTTTAGAATTAGTGGATGCTCAAGCAAGCAAGTTCGTAAATCCGATGTTAAGTTACATATCCGAACAAGGTGAAGTGAAGATTCAGAAAAAGATCAGTGAAGACGACGCTGACCGCTTGATGAGGGACACGGATCGGTCTACGAGCGTTGAAACCAGCCAAAAACAGAAGAAAAAAGAAAACAGAAGATCTGGGATTCAGGACTCCCGTAGCTCAAAAAAAGATAAAAGAAAAGTAATATTCAGCTCCCCTCCAAAAAAGAGTATTACTAATCTCACAGTTTCTTTTGACATTGTTTAGGCGTTAAACAAAATATGGTCACCCTTACGGATTTTGAAGAGTGAGCGAAACCCATGTAAACGTCTGCATCTTAAACAAAGTCTATCAGATTTATGCAGTGACCAATAAAGTGAAAGTGTGCGGTGATGCTTTCTTCCATTTTTGTGTGAACTGTTTTAAATTAAGTTTTGTAATTTTAATATTATAAAAAACACATTTTAGTAAATTACTTGAACTTTGTCTTAAATCTCAATTATCACTAGATGATGCCCGCAATTAAGATTTTTCCTAAAATCATGACCAGTCCCCAAATCAAATATATACTCGTATGTCACACGATATACTTTGCTATTTTTTTTTCTAATTTACCCCTCAAATCTGGCCCCGATTTACGTTACGTTACACGTCCATGTTTGGGTCATCAATTTACATAATGTGTACCAAATTTCAACTCAATCGGTCCAGTAGTTTCGGAGCAAATTGGCTATGACAGACGGACGGACTGACACTGTAATCATACCGAATTTTCTCCGAAACTACTGGACCGATTGAGTTGAAATTTGGTACACGTATGTAAATTGATGATACATGGAAATGTAACGTAACGTAAAGTAAATCAAGTACTTAATTTGAAACATGGGGGCCAGATTTGAGGGATAAATTAGAAAAAAGAAATAGCAAAGTATATCGTGTGACATATCAAATGAAAGGGTACATTATGAACATCTCAAATATATATATTTCATAATTCTAAATTAAACGCTTTTGAAGTTATTTACGAAAACGAGCAAAACTTGACGATTTCCCCACACATCCCTTATTTCCTAAAATAGTAAGTCTAAAAAAAAAAACACCCCTGAGAGGGGGGGAGAGTAGACAAAATTAAACTTGGCTCTATAACCTACATATCCTGATAGATAAAAGTTGTCCTTTCATTTTGCCAAATTTTCAGCTAATTTTATTGAATTATAAAAAGAACACTGTTTTGAATACTGATTTTCATGACGTCACAATCGTCACAAGCCAGTATCTTCATAGAAACTTCAGTTTCTAACATTTCAAAAATGTAGCTGATTTGAGCTGTTATCAAATACAGTATTACAGTGAATACGACATTATACGGTCAACCGGTCATAATTACAGTGAATACGACATTATACGGTCATCATCATCATCACCATTTTAGCCAAGACGTCCATTGCTGGACACAGGTCTCCTCAATAGACTTCTACGTGGGCTGGATAGGGCATTTGCTCTAATGTTTTATGTACTAATACTGATGTGTCCTAACACTATTGTCCCAATATTTTACGGACTAAGACAGACATACACTGGGACGGGTGAAACTAAATAAAAACTTCAACTCAAAGGTTAGACGAACTTTACTTTGAATTTAAATAAAACAAATCCTCATTGTTAAGTTATTGCAAACCAATAAACAGAGTTATAGGTAATTTGAGATATTGAACTAGGTATGTTACACAACTTCATACATTTGCTACGCACCGTTCTATTGTGTTCGGAACTTATATAATATCGCACCAAGATGCTATATAAGCGTGTAGCCCTTAACAGCCATACCAACTACCATACAACATGCTATATGAATATATAGCCACATACACGACATCTGTTTATCCAGAAGGTTTATATAAACATTAAAATAAGGATCACTCACGCAGCTGAAATGAACCAAGTAAGGTTTCGAATAAAAGTGTCTTCACAGAATGTTTTAGTTTTCGCGGAAGTGCTCATCACGATCACGATAACATAATGTATTTTTAACACCGACGAAAAAAGAGGGGTGTTATAAGTTTAACTTGAGTATCCGTGTATTTGTGTATCTGTGGCATCGTAGCTCCTAAACGTATGGACCAATTTGAGTTCGGTTTTCTTTTAATCGAAATTTAAATGTCCGTCGAGATTGCTCTTTGCTATGTTTAGTGAACATGAGACCAGTACTTTCCAAAATATTCAGCTTTAATTGGAACAAGTGATCTTCAATATTCAAGCTAAGAATTCGAAATTTTGTAGTTATGATCAGTTTTAATATCATCACACATTAAAGAAGGGGTCTCATGATGACCACTTGTCGGGGGTGTTTAATTTTTTTCTATTATTTCGATATTTGCATTGTGTGCATACGTTTTGTTGTACACAATTTCGCACCAATAATGCCTCTGTTTGGGCTCATAGTTAAGTTGTTAGAGTGCTCGCGGTGAGGCGAGCGTTCGCCAGTGATGTGATGTAACAAAAAATGATATGAAAATGTCTTTTTTGTTACATTAAAGGGTGAGTCTGAGAGTCTGAGAGAGCACGCTTGTTGTATGTTTGTTTCGACATTAACATTGTGTGTATACACGTTTTGTTGTACTTATGCAGTCCCAAATCCCACAATAATAATTTTTCGGTTTGGCACAGTGCCTGGTAGGTAGAGAATGTCTCATGGCATTACGTGCGCCTACGTTTATGTAACGTGCAATAGTTTAAATAAATAAACACCATATGGTTTATTCGTAGATTTTTAATGACGAAAAAAATCTGACCAGTACGAAAATTAGTAATTATATTTAACCTATGAATATTCAAGAATACGTATAAAGTTACTAAGTTGTCGAGTTTAGTTAATGTTACATTATCATTGTTCCAGGGACAATGGATATCCACAATACTCCTCTTGGGTGTTTTGCGACCTGTGAATGTCCAATTTGCAATGCCAATGTACCCGCCTCCGCCACAACCCATGATAATGATGGCGCCGCCGCCGCCCCCCGTGGGCGTGCCCATGCCCTACCCAGTCCCTATACCGGTGATAGTCACTAAAAAGCCAACAACAACAACAACCACGAGTTCACCAGATGACGCCGACGGGGTTGGGGGGATAATACCTATCCCTTTACCCTTCGGTTTTCCGATGCCTTTTGTCCTACCACAAGCACCACCACCGAGGTTTTGTGCGAACAAACCGCGCTCGAGGCAGTGTCCCCCCTGCCCCCCGTGCGTGTGCGCTCCGAAATGCACTCCATCAGCTTACTCATATTGCTCACCGTGCCATCGCAAGTGCAGATGTAGGGGCAATGAAAATCCTGAGAAGACACCTCCTAAGGCACCTGCGCCTATTCCTTTGGCACCTATGCCCATGCCCATGCCTATGTATCCTATGGGACCGTCCCCTCCAGTATTCATGTTCCCCCTTCCACCTTTTTTAAAGAGGAGGCCCAGGTCCGATAGTAGTTGTTCAAGTTCCACTGATAGCGATAGTGATAGCGATACTGATAGCTCATCCGATTGGTCTTATTCGGATAGGCGGCGTGGCCGTAAAAGAAGAAGGAGATATAGAAGGAGGATTTCTCGCAATAATGCCCGGAAAGCCCGAAGTTTAGAATTAGTGGATGCTCAAGCAAGCAAGTTCGTAAATCCGATGTTAAGTTACATATCCGAACAAGGTGAAGTGAAGATTCAGAAAAAGATCAGTGAAGACGACGCTGACCGCTTGATGAGGGACACGGATCGGTCTACGAGCGTTGAAACCAGCCAGAAACAGAAGAAAAAAGAAAACAGAAGATCTGGGATTCAGGACTCCCGTAGCTCAAAAAAAGATAAAAGAAAAGTAATATTCAGCTCCCCTCCAAAAAAGACTATTACTAATCTCACAGTTTCTTTTGACATTGTTTAGGCTTTAAACAACATATAGTCACCCTTACGGATTTTGAAGAGTGAGCGATAGCCATGTAAACGTCTGCATCTTAAACAAAGTCCATCAGACTTATGCAGTGACCAATAAAGTGAAAGTGTGCGGTGATGCTTTCTTCCATTTTTGTGTGAACTGTTTTAAATTAAGTTTTGTAATTTTAATATTATAAAAAACACATTTTAGTAAATTACTTGAAGTTTATCTTAAATCTCAATTATCACTAGATGATGCCCGCAATTAAGATTTTTCCTAAAATCATGACCAGAGCCCACAGACAACCCCTACTAGACGGAGCATGTAAGGCGACCCGCGCGCACCAACGATATGGTACGGCAGAACATTAAAGTATGAACACGGCGGCCACCGTTTAGTTGCGTCCATGTTTATGATCCATGCGTACGTCAACGAAAAAAGAAATTAAATAAATAACATGGTAAATTGTAATGTTAAGTGGTGTAGAGAGACCTCATAAACATGGACGCAATTAAACGGTGGCCGCCATGTTGATACTTTAAGGCGACTCCGTACGTGGAATGGTGACTTTTAAATTCCTAAGGCTCGTAATCTAGCCAACGGAAAAATCTGAAAAAAATATATGTTATTTTTGACTATATCTTTGAAAAAATTATAGTTGGATTTTTTTTTAAACCAATAAATACTATGCCAAAAATAATGTTGAAATAGGGTCGTTTTCGATTTTTATTTCCCTAAGGCTTCTAAACTACAAGTGATATTTACACGGCTCTTTTGGAAAAACATTGGCAATTCTTTGATCTTTAATCGTATTGTTTAAAAGTTAGTAAAATGCAAATTCGGTCTTATAAAGAATCAAAAAAAACGAATTTCAGCGAGCGCGGCCGTGCGCTGGCTGCGAGCTCAGTGTAAATCTAGCTGTCGAAGGGGAAGGCTGTGTCTCTTGCTCTCACGATCCATCATGTTACGAAAAATGGTTATAGTACCAGATCCCGCGGAGATTTGATCTGTCCTCGTACTTTTTTTATATATTTTTTGAAACACGTCGATAGTAAATTTTAGGTACTTAATCTCGTCAGTCCCTACATAATTATTTATGTAGTACAAATTCAAACTGAGTTTTGAAATTGACTTTTACCTAAAAAGAACGAAATTCAAAAATATAAAAATTGCTTTAGCCGACGAGTTTATGTTGATTTTTCGTACACGTGTTACGGTTTCCCATGTCAGCGATATAAAAACTAACATCATAATCATCGATATAATTAAATGAATATTTGTGCTCATTGAACATTCTCGATTACTAAAAAGAGGTTCGATTTCATATCTGATCTGATATTGAGCCTCTTAAATTAAGATAAAATAAAAGTATGAGGATGTCATTTCAATCCAAATGACAATTTACGTATATTATGAAAATTATTTTAAAATAAACATGTAAATACACGTTTTAATATGTTTATTGTTTTTTTTGTTTGAAAATGTCTCCACATTTTAATAATGTATGTCTCCACATTTTCAAACAAAAAAACAATAAACATATTAAAACGTGTATTAATAAGTTATAGGTATTTATTTATGTCGATGAAATTAGATGTTGACAGTAACATCGATATATTTTTTGTCGATAAAATATTTTGCTACGTTACTTTCGTATAGGTGCCCCGAGTTATCCCAGGTATGCTCATAATATTTAAAGTACGTTAGTATTTTGTTTTCAATTCTAGTAAGTATCTACTAAAATTATTAAACTTTATTGCATAATCTATCTATCTATCAATCAACCACAGAAATCGATTGCTAAACATAGGCCTCCCACGACTTGCGACAAAGTGCGATCCCGTGCAGACTCACCAAGTCATCATTATTGCATGATATACAAAAGAAATACAAATAGCGGACTTAATCCCTTGAGACATTCTCTAACAGTCAACCACTGGATTTAACAGTTACGGTGCAAACAAAGTGATACAAACTCAACTCATTTAACTAAATAATATAATATATGTATTCCATAAACTGACTAAAATACTTACATATATTATGTACTTATTCAAAGTAAAACATTACAAAATAAATTAATCAGAGGTATTGTCTAAGAAATGCTTGCGCACCATGCGCTTGATCGTGAATTTTCTTTAAACTTGTCTGATGATGAGATTTATTAGCTAAACAATTAAAAGTTTAAAATGATTTAGATTTCTGTAAATATATAAAATCTTTTATAATTAAATAAATAAATAATGAACTTTATTCTCTAAGTTAGCCACTAGGGCACTTTTACATGTCTGTCTACCGGTATTTCACAAAATGAGACCACTGCTGAGACTAAATGCCTAACGAAACTCAACAAAACTAAATACTGCTCCAACAAAAAAGAGAAACTGGATTGAGGGACAATCTTAACATTGCCGTAAGTAAATTTCCCTATATGCTGAAGTCACCTAAGACTGAAATTACACCATGCAGCCCATTATCCAATAGTCAAGTATCCAAAGATTAAAAAATAAGCACTTCAATTTCTTTCTTCGTTTAGTTTTGGCACAAAGACGACGCTCTTTATTATTTTGACAACTAGTAAAATTCTATCGGCCGCGCTCCCACTCGGCCCGTTCAATGGAAATTACGACATAAATTGTAAAAGTTCTGAGTACTACGTACTGTACCTGTAAATCTTAAATTATATTTTTAGTCATTTGATATGTAATCATAAATAAAATAGAAAGGGTTTGTTAATAAAAACGTTGCATCTAGTGGAGCAATAGGGAAATTAGCCTAATCTGGACCGCGCTCCTGCGTTGCATTGCAAGATGGCGATGCAGTGGTGACTGCACCGGCTGCGGCGCGGGGAATATGCATTATTGCCAATCTTACGTAAACAAAATTATTATACCGGCACTGCGATAACTTTGTGAGGTAGTAAGTACGGTCTGATCAAAAAGAGTACAAAAAACCGGCCAAGAGCATGTCGGGCCACGCTCAGTGTAGGGTAGTCCGTCCGTAGGGTAGACTGGGTACGGTTGTAACAATTTTTCTTTTATCGCTCATATCATTGCTAAAACAGCTCTAAGAACTAAATACAACGTTACAAATTGAAGAATACTCTTTTGAGTAAACATTACATTTAAAATAAATATCATATATGCAGTAGTTTTTTGTCAGCAAGGCATTGTTCAGTTTGTGTGCCACTGTTACAATCTTCCCCATGCCGTGGACGGTTGTAACAGTGATGGGGGACGGTTGTAACATACCCAAAATAAACAAAAACAAGTGATTTTAATGAGCTTTATTACAAAAAACAATCAAATTCAACAAAGTTAATACCGTATTTATTATTATCATTAACACCAATTAAAAGATATTTAACAACAAATCAACAAAGTTGTCATAAACTTAATCAGATCTTTGTCATTGCTGTTAAGTCTTCATCCTCTGAAGATTCTAGTGGTGTATCAGCCTTACTCTTCTTTCCCTTCCCTTTTCCCTTCCTGGCTCCTTTAGCTGTCTCTTTTCTTATATTTCTGCTGTTTGCCGCAAAGACTTCCCTTTTTTCACTTCATCGTAAGCATGTTTAAAGCACTCTTGATCATTTTTGGCGTCTAGATGTCTTCCTGACACGTTTTATTGGCATCTATAATGAAAATAAACTCTTGTTATATCCTAAAGACAAAAAAAAGATTTAAAAAAATACTACAACCTTACCCACAAAAATTGTTACAACCGTACCCAACCCCCTCTTGAGCCAGTAAAACAAATCCACATTCGAAACACCATAGCCTACACTCTAACTAATAATTGATTACACACCGTAAAAATCTAGCAAATACCAAGAAAAATCAACGAAACGTTACATGCATTATTAATAAAGATAATTTGAAAAGAAATCGACCAAAAATACTTACTTTTGATGCACAAAACACAATATAACCTCCTGAACGCGTACTAACCATACGGACGGCGCAGAGACACTGGTAATCGTGTTCCTGCCTGTCCACCGCGTCCCTTTTCCCTTGTACCCCTCACCCTCCTGTAGATAGTTTCGGAAATATTCGAGGTGTTACAACCGTACCCTGTTACAACCGTACCCAGTCTACCCTAGTTGCCCATCCTTCGCAATAGACGAAAATTACGGGAAAGATTTAAATTACGAGAAAAATTTCAAGCGCTATAAAAAGGTCGTAAACGCCAAAGTAATAGTAATTACTTATTATCTTCTGGAAGTTATCGATTTTACGCGCCAGATTGAATGAAATGTTTTAATATAGTATGGCACTTACCCAATATGTGTAACGTTCGAAGTACCGGCACACCGCGCGGCACTTACGTCATTTTAATGAAAATTATGAAATTTTGCGATAACTCAAAAACGGCTTGACCGATTTTGTTCAATATAGTTTTCATTGAAATTTTATTGAAATAATATTTTTTTGACCTGTGGTTGAAAAGTTAGAGGGGGGGGGGCATATTTTTTTTATTTTCGTAGCGACTATTTACGAAACTGCTGACTATCAAAAAATAATGTATGGAGACCCCTATTATTTTTAAAAGACCTATTCAAGGACACCCCCACTTTAGGTGTTCGAGAGGTAACCGAAAAAAAAATTTTTTTTTAGTTTTTATTTTACCGTTTTGTCGGCGTGATACATACACATACTCATACCAAATTTCAGCTTTCTAGTACTAATGATCACGGAGCTAAGCCGCGGACGGACGGACAGACGGACATGGCGAAACTATAAGGGTTCCTAGTTGACTACGGAACCCTAATAAAAAGTGGCAATACTATAGTGTCGACCCCGTTTTCTTAAATTGATTAGAAAGGGCCGACACTACAGTATTACCAATTTTTTATTTCTAATATTTTTGGTCAGACTGTACTAACGAATATGCCGTGTCGGTCTGGGTTAAACGAGGCTGTACATGTTTATTATTATATTTTTATTTTGTATAATACTATCATCGCTACCTAAAAAGCTTGTACCTATCATTTTGCTCTAACGCAAAACGATGTTACTGTATATGGTCACACTGTGTACTTTTCGCAACGGCTTCAGATACAAGTTTTTTTAAGTAATGGCAAAATGCTTATAATATTTATACCTAAACTATTACTTACGAGTCTTAATATTATTATTATTAGGGTTTGAAAAGCACCTAAAATAAATATGCTAAAAATAAAGAACTTTACATAATAATAGTTTACATAATAATAATATGCCTTACTTTATTACCACTGCACCGGTGCCACCACCTTCCGATACGGTGTTAGAACAAGTAAATAATATTATGGTCAGCATATTTTGCAAGTAGAGCTACGTACGTACGTACTCACTTATTTTCGATTTATTTATTTATTTTTTCCAATTAACTAATAAGTTTTAAGTTTACTAACTATCATGGACCACTGTTGTCTGAATAAATAAATTTCGAATTTGAATTTGAATAAATATCCATAATAATGTGTTAATAAATTTAATTAGGTAAATATTTTGGTACTTGGTACCTACATGTGATACATACAGTAAAACTAAATGATTATCATAAGGTTACAAAATTTAAAATTTGTGTATGATTGTACCTTAATATTTAAAATATCACAACATTATGAAATCAAATGGCTAAAATCTACAATTTGTCTGTTGTTTCCCTTAACTTTGAAATCGAATGAAATAATTAAATTTATCACTATATTAAACAATATAAAAAAAAGTTTCAATATTATACATTAACACTTTTTAAACAACGAAGTAACAGAGATGAGCCCGCGACGCCGGATCTCGGCCTACAGCGCAGTATAGCGGTTAAAGTTACGTAAAATTGTAGCGGAGCAGCGTGGCTAGTGGGGGGTGGGCGCCCGGATCCTCAAGGTCATCGACGTTAGGAGTCGCCTTAATGTTCTGCCGTACCATATCGTTGGTGCGCGCGGGTCGCCTTACATGTGCCTTACATGCTCCGTCTAGTGGGGGTGGTCTGTGCCAGAGCCAAACAAAATTTGTCTTCGATATACTTAACTTTAGACTTTTAGAGTTTTACACTTAAACACTTATAATAGTCTAGACGAATGCCTGCAAGACGTGCACCTGTAGCTTGCATAATATTCAAGCTTCGATAACCAATAACTTTGAATGAACAATCACTTATTACATAATAAGGTTTTCTTATATCAGAACCTAATCCACTTCAGAATGCACCATTTCCAAAATGCGTTCTCAGCCCTACACATTGTTTCTTATCCTAGTTTATTTATCAATGTTTAGCTTTCAGAGCATATCCTTCAATGGATTGCCTTTTGGTTTTAACCAGTTGATGCAAATGCAGCAGCAATTTCTTCAACCCAATCTACAAAATGGAGGCCTAGATACAAAGACAAATGTTAATGGTAGAAGAACAACAGGAAATAAAGGTAATCAAACAGATAGCGTGAGTTCTGAAAAAGCAAATAGCACTGAGAAAAAGCCTTGTTGTACAGCAGCCGGTTGCTTCGACGACTGCCCCTATCCACTGATACCTGTGCCGCCTATGCAGCCTGTACCATTACCGTTGTACCCTCAGCCCCAGGTGCCCCTTGTGGTACCCGCGAGGACGTACTACGAGCCGGTGGAGCATGATCACCCACCGCTCGGCCACATACAACGGATGATAAAGAGAGATAAAAAAAAGTATAAGAGGAAGTATTCTTATTGCAATAGTGGTCTCTTTAGTTCCAGTGACGACAGTGACAGTAGCTATGATGATTATAGTAGCTATGACAGTGATACTGATTCCAGTCGTTCCAGTCGTTCCACTTCTAGTTCTGAAATTGATTATTATGGTGGTCGCGTAAAGCATATCAGACATTAATAATTAGTAGTTATTGAAACCATATGAAAATGTATATTAATTTTACATTAAGATGGTTTTAGAACTTGGATTTGTTTGTAGATGATATTTCCGAAGATTTTGTAATTCACAGATATAAGGTGATATAAGGTGAACAATTTAGCAGATAGATTTGCAAAAATTTTCACCTTATTGAATACAGAAAAAATAGTACATCTCTTTGTAGCTGACTGTACAAAGTAAGTTATACAAATGCTTTTATTATTTTTGAATAAAATATTTTATAATCATAACTTGTTTTATTTGCAATCGATTTTTTATGTACTTTTCCTACAATTGTACTACGTATACACCCATGTACATGCACACAGAAAACAGCCGTATTCAGAACTTCTGACTTTGCGAAATTTTTTAATCCTCGCGATGAGCCCATTTTTACAACAAAACTAATTCGGTAATAGGTTACAAAACAGTAACATATAAATAATCATTCGGGTGACCATACAATTTGGAAAACAAAAGAAAAACAGGACCTCGTTCCAAGAATCTATACCTCGAACATTTAAAACCGAAGAAGAGAGAGCCAAGTATTTAAAAAATCTAGAAATAAACAGAACAGAACTGATGACTAATACGAGTACAGAAACAGTTAAAAATTACTACGGAAAGCTAAAAAGCTGTATAAAGTTGAGCCTAAAGAGCAACGACAAGCAAACATTGAAATATAAAAAAGGTATACTATCAACTGAAACTTTAAATATGATAAAACAACGACATGAATTACAACATAAAAAACCTCTATCAAAATCGGATAAATGGGAATTAAAAATACTATACAAGTCTGTAAATAAAAGAATAAGGCAAGAATACAAACAACATAGACTATCAACTATAGAAAAGCACTTAGAGACGTCAGGAAGTACAAAACGAGCATATAAAGAGCTAGAGCCAAATAAAAAGTGGATAGCTAAATTAAAAGCTGGAACAATTTGTAATGAAAAAAGAGAAGATATATTAGAGACAGCGACACAATTCTACGAGACTCTATACGACGACAAAAACTCAAAAACGAGCGGTAATGAACCTGTAACAGAACTATACGAAAAAACACAGCTCCTACAGTGCCAAAACATACAGAAATTCGACGAGATGGAAATTTTACACCTGATAAAGAGATCAAAACCTGACAAAAGCCCAGGATCGGACGGAATCACTAACGACTTACTTAAAGAGAGTACACCGCTCATACTTACGCCTTTATCAACACTTTTTAATAAAATATTAGACCAGAAAGAAGTGCCTGAGGAGTGGAAAGAATCAAATATTATAATTTTATACAAAAAGGGCGACCCGGCGGATATATCCAATTATCGCCCGATTAGTTTGATGTCCAGCTTATACAAGATCTTCTCATCGGGCCTTCAAAAAAGAATTACTCCTCAAGTAGAGCAGTATCTGAGCACATCGCAAGCAGGCTTCAGAAAGGCTTTCAGCACGATAGATCATATTCAGACTGTAGAGCAATTAATAGAAAAATATAACGAATTTAGGAAACCACTCTTTTTAGCTTTTATTGATTACCAGAAGGCGTTCGACTCTATTGACCACTCAGCGATATTTATAGCCTTAACAGAAGCAAAAATTCATCCACTTTATATCGAAATTATAAGAAATATTTACAGAAACTGCAAAAGTAAGGTGATGCTGGAGAGAACTGGTAGAGAAATCCGAATAAAAAGAGGGGTCAGACAAGGGGACCCACTGTCACCTACTCTATTTATTACCGTATTACAGTACGTACTGAATAACCTTGATTGGACCGGAAGAGGAATAAGTATAGAGAACAGAAATCTTACACATCTCTGCTTTGCAGACGACATAATACTTATCACAGAAGTATCTGAGAATTTACAATTTATGCTGAACTCTCTAAATGTCGCTAGCAAAAATACTGGCTTAGTTATAAATCTCCAAAAAACTAAAATTATGACAAACACAGAAGAATCCCACATATATTTGGAAAATCAAAAAATAGAACAAGTGCAAGAGTTTGTATATCTGGGCAAGCAACTTTCCTTCAAGCAAACGAATAATTTGGATGAAATCGACCGTAGAGTTAAAAAGACATGGAATAAATTCTGGGCAATGAAAGAAATCTTAAAAAACCCACTTCCAATAAAACTCAAAAAGAAAGTGATAGACTCCTGTCTACTCCCTACACTTACTTACGGTAGCCAGTCTTGGAAGTACACAAATAAGGCTAAGCAAAAACTTGTTACATGTCAAAGAGCCATTGAAAGAAGCATACTAAACATAAAACTGTTCGAAAAAATTCGGCACGATAACATACGGCAAAAAACAAAATGCATCGATGCTTTAGAGTATGCATTAAAATCGAAATGGAGATGGGCTGGACATGTAGCAAGAATGCATGAAGAAAAATGGACAAAGATCGTCACGTTATGGGTCGGACCTAAAGGAAAGAGACGAGCTGGTAGACCATGTGCTCGCTGGACGGACGACATCCGAAAAGTAGCAACAGACTGGCTAGATGCAGCTCAAGATAGAGAAAAATGGCAAAAATTGGAGGAGGCCTTTACCCGAGAGGGGTCCAAACCAATATAGTACATATATTCAAAGTTACGGAAGAAGGAAAAATATTTTAATAAGTTATTTAAATGAAATTACAATTACAATTTTATAAATCCTATGTATAGTTAAGTTGGTTATGGAATAAATGGGCTTTTTATTTTTTATTTATTTATTTAACATATAAATAAACTTTGTTCCTAACAGGTTGTCAAATTGAAGAGATCCTTTTTGAGCTCGGTAAAGATTATGTTTACTTATTTTATGCTTAAAAAGTAAAGTATTTTATCTTTGCAATCTTGCGTGTGCCTTTGTGTACTCATTGATGTGATGTTCATCGCAGTTTCGCTGTGAACAAATTCATCAGTTCTGAATTATTTCCAATGTGACACACACCTGCAACTTGCGTAATATTGACCTTTATATAAACCTCCTTACTTCAGTAAATTTGAATGACAATCACTTATTACATATCAGAGCAGATTACATTCAGGCTGTTACCATTCCGAAAATGTGCCCCAAACTCTGCACATTGTTCTTCTTTCAAACTTTTATACCAATATCCACATCAATCAAAGAATTACCTTCCGGATCAAATAATGATGATCCGACGAATCGAACGCAGCTAAATATTCTGCAAGCAAAGAGAGCAAGACCAGACGCGGCGAGTTCTCATGAACTGAATGACACTATGAATAAACCTTGCTGTACGGCTGCCGGTTGCTTTGAAGAGTGTCCCATCTCAACTGTGTTACCTCTTCAACCAGAGCCATTGCACCCACCAGAGCCAAAGGTACACCCACTACCCAGGAATATACAAAGGCGAAGAAAGAAAGCTGGTAGAAAGAGTAGCAGCAGCACAAGCAGCAGTGATGAAAGTAGTGATAGTGATGATAGCGGTAGTACAACAAGTGATGATAGCGATAGTACAACAAGTGATGACAGTAGCAGCTCGAGTAAAGCCGGAGGCAAAACAAGTGATTATTACCTCCCAGGAGAGGGAGAGGAAGGGTATTTGGTGCCGCTGAACTGTTCGGGAATAAAATGTGATTAATTTTTATGCAATGTTTATTTACAATTGCTTATTTTTGTACTTTTGTACCGTTTCCTTTTAAGTCCTCACTCATTACCATAAACAGATCATACAAAATAATACAAAAATCCAAAACCATATTCAAAATGTAGGTAACCTAACTTTTAAATCTATATTTACATTTATAATATTCGTATTTTCATCAAAATTACAGTATATAACAATATTGATTTAAAATTACTCTAAAAGAACACTTCGCAAGAGACTGGCACTTTTATGACTATTGATAATGAAAAGGCTCTCAGGCATGGAACACAAGGAAAATTTTCAAAAAAGTATCGCATTTTATATCCTACAAATGGTTAGTAAAGTGTGATTTGTGTAAGAAGCATCATTCATAATAACGAACTCGTTGTCCCTGCGCCCTTATCTGATATTAATAAAGACGACTTCCCAAGCCGGAGTTTCAGAAACCATGACATTATTGTTTGTGATCCTGATTGACTTTTTACGTGCCACCACGCTGGTATAATCACAGAATTGAATTAAATCTAAAAGGATGCCGTATTAAATACTGTAAATCCTTGGAACGATTCGTCATTAATTTAGGTACATCTTATTACTAGTAAAAAATATCACTGATTGAGCAAAAAGATGCGACCCTTTATAGTCAAAGTGTCAGAAGAACGTTTTTTCACTCCTTGGTGTTGGAACCATTTAACAGGAAAACAGGATAAACCTGCGGAGCTATGATGCTCTCCTTTCTCACGCGACAGGGAATTGATAAAGAATATATCACTCTCGCACTTGTAAACGTGGCGACAAGAGACAGACGATTTAAACATTAAAAATGAATTGAAACCTTTGTTTATCGCTTAATAAATGCTGCCAGCACATCTTAGTAACTACGTTTTTTTTTTCTTTTTTGTAGAATATTTTTATCGACTCGATTTTTTTTTATGTGGAAATACCACATTTTTCATTTTTATAAATAATGACACGAAGGTAAATTAAGAAAACGCATTAAATTTTTCTAGAAGGAAGAAGGAGATGGGAACGTTTAATCTTCGCTGTGTGGCAATGGGCATCACCGGATCTACTACAATCTAAGCAGGATCCTGTTTAGATTGTGGTAGATCGCATTAAATTTTTCTTTCTTAATTTACCTTTGTGTCATTAATTTATAGTAACTACGTTGTAAAATCACCGACTTGCCGATATTCCGCAGAACTGACACACGATTGTCTTGTACATACATACGTTTCCAATCAACTTATGCACCAGACCACAAAATACACCAAATTACGCATCGAGACCAGCTCGAACCAGCTGGCAATAGCCAGGTCCACGCGCGGCGACTTCTGACACTGGTTTACACGTTTAAAGATTACAATTATATTGCCTTAGTCTTTTCATTACCCGTATCACCCTCAAACAAATTCATTGGTGCATCACAAACGAATCGTATACTTAGTAAATAGTTAATTGCGCCATTTGGAATGTTGTTGTTCCTAGTAAGCGTGGTTATATAGTTAGAACCCGTTTAGAGAAAGAGGATTTGAGACACTCTTTCGTTTCTACCCATGCCGATTCATAGCCTGAACAGGTTCGTCTATCAAACAATCATAAGAATGTATTGCTCTTTGAATCGAAGTCCATCAAAGGTACGCATAATATGGTCGCCTTCTTCTCGTCGCTTGGACTGTGATACACAATAGCTCTGTTGTCAGCGCATAGCCAGTTTCTGCAGACTTGGACGAAGGTATACGCGATCAGGAGTGACCCGATGACATAGAGAACTATCTCGACGGCAAGGAAAATTCTGGGTCCGATTATATACATTAGATTTAGTTGAGACTTAGTGTGTTCAGGAAGCTCTGGGAGTATCTGAAACGAAACAAAATATAAGAAATGAAAATTATAGACTGGTTGATAAGTAGACGGTGATCATCAATTTTCATAAAAATCAGCGTAAGTTGGTCAGAAGTAAAAGTACGGATAAAAAAAGGTGAAGTTTCTGTCAATTTTATAGATAGATTCTCGTTTCCACTACTTACAATTCTGAAGTATCCGACGGGTACGACCATCCCGGCCGTGGCCTTCGCTTCTTCGTTGAAGCTCACATCCCCCATCACGATGTTCACTTGCACCGTGAACTCCGTTTCTATAACGGCACCGATTTGCTGCAAACATATAATATGTAATTGTTATTTTTGCAGTGAGAATATTTAGTAGCGGCTAGATTTAACAATATCGAGAAAAAAGATACATTAATCAATAATTAATCTATACTGTGGAACTGTCCACATGTTCTTCTTCTCGCTCTAGATCGCATGCAAAGGAGAGCGACTCGTATCGTTGGCTGCCAGTGAATTTCAGATCGGCTTGACTCCTTGGCGCAGCGTAGAGATGTAGCCTCTCTCTGCATCTTCTATCGCTTATTGGAGCGGAGCGAGCGAAGCGAGCGAAGCGAGCGAAGCTCCCATGGATCGACTCGAATGGACTTTGTAACAATGCGCAGATCTCAGCGAGTTCTCAACCGATTTTAGAAATTTTTGTTTTAAAATGCACAAATTAAATTTCGCTAGGTCGTGACGAAGAGAAAATTTCAAAAAAAAAAAAAAATCCGCTCCAACTATGGTGCAAGCTTAGCCGGTGGCTGACTCTGCATCGACCTAGTATAACGGGGAGTGCTCCGAGGAATTGTTCGGATTGATTCCTGCTGCTTAACCTCAACCCTTAGATAGTAGGCAGTCCACAACTGTGCGTTTTTCTATAAATTTCCTGCTTCGCACTGTGAAATTGCATTGTGAAGTTAATTGTCGCTTGCGGATAAACCGATACGACCTTCAAACTTTCAAGAAAAGAGCGTACTCCCACCTGAAAGGCCGGCAAGCAACGCACTTGTGACTCCTCTGGTGATGCAGGTTTCTATGGCCGACGGTAATCGGCTAATCTCTTTCCATCAGGCGATTCGTTTGCTCGTTTGCCCCTTATGACATAAAAAAATGTCTCCGATAATTTTATTGACGGAATGAAACATTGCCTGTCAGTTTATAAGGCTCAACCATCACGACATTTTCAAATCGAACAATAAGAAACCAGATACCTAAGGACACATTTCTATCTCGTTTCAAGGGTCGTGGATCAGTATTAAGGGATTCAGAATTAGAATGTAGTTTACCGGCTCGATGAGGAACCGGCCGGCATGCGTGACCGCGTCGGGGCTGAGCCCCTCAATGCGCTCGTACATTGCGGGGGGCGCGCTCAAGAAGTGCGCGTTGGACATGGCAAGAGGCAGACCTGAAAAACATATATATCCATATTAGTAACTAAGACATTCATCATCATCATCATCATCTCAGCCATAGGACGTCCACTGCTGAACATAGGCCTCCCCTTTGGACTTCCATTGCCGTTGTCATATTAATACTTTCTCGTGACGTCTCTAATAATACTGAAAATAATAGGAACTGCCAGACATGTACAGTCAGTCAAAAATAAGTCTACCACTTTCCGACTCAATTTAATGCGAATTAAAGTCCAAAAGTGGTAACAAACTTTACAAATACAAATACAAATACAAATACTCTTTATTGCACACCTCCAACATCAAGGAATATACAACACAACATGAGATACATTCATATAACAGGCAGAGGTAAACAACAGGCGGTCTTATCGCTAAATAGCGATCTCTTCCAGACAACCTTTAGGTAGCGGAGTAGTTGAAAAATTATTGTTTGAAATTAGTAGGTGGTGCATTATAATTAAAGGACTAAATGAACGACTACCATAAAAGACAAAGGTAATAAACATACATAAATAAAAATATACAAATATACTTACATAAATACTTAGACATAATAAATAAATATATTGTAAAGTAATAAATAAAACAAAAACAGTATGAGCCACAAAGTTAAAGGAGCGATTATTATTGCAGTGTACTAAGGGAGAGACAAGTAGTGTTTTTTGACGAGGGTTTTAAATGTTGCAAGAGATTGGGCACGCCTTATATCCAGAGGAAGCGAATTCCACAGTAAAGTAGCCCGGAAAGTGAAAGAACCATTATAAAATTTAGAAGATGAAGGGGGAACAGTAAGAACTAGGTTTTGTGCAGAGCGAACAGAACGCAAATAACTGAAGCGCTCCTTGAGGTAGCGGGGAGTTGCGGGGTTAAATAGTACATTATAAAGAAGAGACAGAATATGGGAGTGACGACGAGAACGGATTGAGAGCCACTTGAGCTGAGACCGGAAGTCGGATACATGGTCATACTTG
Organism: Apotomis capreana; assembly: GCA_947623375.1. Taxonomy (NCBI): domain Eukaryota; kingdom Metazoa; phylum Arthropoda; class Insecta; order Lepidoptera; family Tortricidae; genus Apotomis; species Apotomis capreana. The sequence goes on along the minus strand of OX392500.1, from coordinate 1,314,646 downwards.
CGTAACCCAAATATGAACCGAATGCAGATGTTTTGGATACGCTCAAGCTTATTAAGCTAACTAACTTTCTACCTTTTTTTAACTTTCTTAGCTAACTGTACCTACTATTCTTGATTTTTGTCTAAAAATCTAATACTTAATCGGAGACTTTTATCCTATCATGAATGGACGGTAAACCTTCCATAAAATCAATTAACTGGTCTAAGTAACTAAGAAAAAAACTCAGACTCACCATAGAAGCACGGCGAGATATCTGATAGTCCGTCCATACAGATGCCTCTCGCACACAGACACTCGTTATCACTCCCCGGCGAGTACGTCCTGTTGCTGAGCTTGTACACCAGGGCCTGGGCCCCGAAGTCCGTGGTGATCTCCTCGTGGAAGTCCAGCTCGAGGAACCGGCAGAGCACGTTCCGGAATATCCTGATCTCGGTGGCAGAGGTTAGGTCGGCGGGGTACGCGATGCCTTCGTACGCGTTGGTGAATGTGTTGCATTTGGATCTGGAAGTTGAGTTATTTGTCATGTCAAACATGGTTATTAAAAAAAGGAGAGAGATTTCAAACTATTCTACTCAAATTAATGCTTTAGCGCCCACTTAGCACGCCTATCAAGTCGACAGAAAATTATATCGATGGTTGAGTCACACTTAGCTCATATTTTTTATCACAGGAACTAGGGCTGAAGGCTGACATAAGTCTATCCTACTTTATACCACAAAAAGAACAAATTATTCTAGGTTCGTGAATATTTAGCCTTATGGATGAAACATCTCAAACATCACACATAAACTTGGTAAATGAACCTGTTCTAACCGAGTTTCAGTCTCCTGGTACCCCCACGATTTCAAGCCGTGCAACCCGTTCATGGACTGGATTTCAAACCTGTCGGAGTTGGTCGCACCCACCACCAGCCTGTTCTGAACCGTCTTGTCATACAACTGAAAGAAATATGAATCATTTAATGTATTGTAAATAATAAACAAAAGTCATTTCATTGCATATTTATTTTAACTTACGCGATTTTCACATATTCTCATATTGTCGTAAGATAACCTTAATCGTGTATCTCTTCAAGACTATGAACGTCGTAAATAATCATATTTATACAGTAAAGATTATGATGCATTAATATTACCCACTTCGAAAACATTAATAGTGGGTAATATTAAGAGAAAAACATATTTTTTTTATTAACAGGTTTTAATCGTGTTAAAAAAAGTGTTTATTTATAATATTGTGTGAAAATCGTGTATGTTTAAATAAAAAAATGTTATTAACTTGAGGAGTGGAGGAGGAGGGTAGGTACAACCCCAATGATCCCATCTCTCCGACCGCTAGTTGACAAACTGGCTACACACCCTGTCCATAATCCCCATCTTGTCGAAGTGTATCCACCCAGGCATGAAGGTGTTCCCCATGGTGATGAGGGGCTCGTCGTATCCCCACAGGTAGTTGTGCGCCGGAACCGTGATGATGGCCTTCGAGTCCATGCGCTGCTGCAGCACGTTGTAGCCCATGCGCGTCCAGAACGGGTACGATGCCATCATGGCGGTCATGCTCTGGAAATTAAGGACGATGTGATTAGTCGGGTTAGGTCAAAAATAATTTCTTTTTTTGGAACTTGCGCAGCTGCAGCATCACCGACAAACAAATGGGATAACTTCGACCATAGAAATCTACAGAAGTCTACATAGAATGATCCCATGCCAATAACTATTATATAATTCCAAAAGATTCTTTCCCATGTTCAATAATTAAAGATGTAAGTATCTTTAATTAGTTGACAGGAAAATAAATATCTTCCTCGACGGCACTAGGACAACTGCCATCATCTAAGACGTAGTCGTGCAAAAACTGTTTTAAATATAAGAAGGCAATGGTGCTGGCAAACCTAAATTTTGATATTATGTCTCAAGCAGGTTGGTACAACTGCAGATCTCAGTTCCCCGAGAAACTCACCAGCATAGCGATGTTGGGTATGGTTACGTTGATCTCCTCTGGACGGCCAATGGACTCCTCGGGAACGAATTCCACGTTAACACGCGGCGTATATCGCACCACGCCAGCTGCCTGGTCTAGCTCTAGATCATCGTTGGAGCGCAATTCTCTGTTAAAACAAATAACAGCTAATATAAACATGTATTTTTAGCCTATAAGAGTGTCCGACTGCTGGGCAAAGGCCCTTTGATATCCACAGATCCCTGTCTGACGCTTCCTCCGACCAGTTGCTGAGGAATAGCGATGTTAATACCTATACAACCGAGACGGATGAGTTTTTTATTTTATTTTAGTCAGTTATTCATCAACGGTTGCAGCCCGAACGATTCAATAGAATATAAATTTTTATCACGCTCACTGTATCTATGTATGTAAGTACAATATCCATAGCTATTATTATTTCTATAAGTTTTTATAAAATACGTCAACGCAGTTAGCCTGAGTCGTGCATCAGTCTAAGTCCAATTTGCGTCATAAAATTTAGAAAAACTAAACATGTTTTTAACTCGTTACCGGACATTTGTTCAGATTTTAATAAATATAAGTAGGTAAATATACACGCGCGCACGCAACCGCACACAACCGCACGTTGTATCGACTTTTTTTTTAGAAGACTCGCTTACGTATTTTTGGCAAAATTATTATTCGCAAAGTTGTATTATGCCGATTTTGCGTCACCCTCCACTTTATGTCACAATTGTGCTGCAATTAAATAATCCTGCTTCGTTAAAGTTCTGCTTTTTACCTGACGTTTTCCCAATTAATGTATTGTCGCCAAACCTTATAGCCGGACAGACCAGCCAGTTTGGCCGGACATTTGGGTAAAAAGGCCGGACACCCTACATTATTGACGATTTTGTGTCTCAGTACGATTAGGTACGAACAAAATTGTATGTAAAATCACGGCATACGGCGCTAGCTTGTTTGCAAAATGTAAAAAGCTTAACAAAAGCCAGCCGAAACCGTTTATTTTGGTCGGACACGTAATCAAAAACGTAACTATGTCCGGCTTTATCCGGACGCCTGACAACGTCTACTATGACTATTCCGGACGCGGACCACAGACTTGAACTGTATCAGGGCTGTTAGCCCTCACTACCAGAGAGTCGGACTTTGTGTGGGAGTATAACCCGCTAATGGGATTATCTGCGCGCTACAGGAGTGATTTATATGGACCATTATCAAGACCTACAGGCAGAAGAAGAAAATAATTGAACCCTTACTTGTAGCTAAAAGGCCCGACCTCCTGCAGCTTCATCTTGTGGTCCTCGCCGCTGAGGAAGCGGTCCGGGTTGGTGACGTTGAACAGGTACGCCTTCACGTGCACACCCTCGACCTCCTGCTGCAGCAGCTGGTATGGCAGCGAGCCGACGGCAACGCGAGTTTGCTGGAAGAAAAGCGGTATATAGTTTAGTGGAGAACAAATAGAAGCCCAAAAAGGCAGAAATTTATGCGATACGGACTTCTTATCTGAAACACTACTTTGTTGTGCACTACGTTTTTGAAAAACGTTAAAGCGGCATACTACGGCTCTTCCAAGGTATTGACCTCTGGGGTACAGCAGCAGACCGCGATAGGCCTTTTAAAATGCAAAAGCGCGCCATGAGGATTATTTCAAAGAAACCACTCGATCACCCAGCTCAGGAGCTGTTTAAATATCATACAATACTCACCTTGCCTTGTGTTTATATATTAGAGGCCTGCAAGTTTGTGAGATCAAACCTTGACCAATACACGACCCGTGGGCAAAATCATGGAAGAAACACTCGTGGACAACACCTGCTGCTCGCCCCACGCCGTAGACTCGCCAAGGCTAGAGGGTCACTCGGTGTCATTGGTGCTAAACTATATAACACACTTCCTAGTGAAATAACGAATTCTCCCAGCGATGCAGATTTCATTAAAAGGCTGAAAAAACTTCTAGTTGACCTGGCATGCTACAGCGTTGATGAATTCATACAAAGAAATAATTGATTGTATAATGGTACCTAATAGTATGAAATACTTAATTGAATATGTAATTGAAAAGCACAAATATAAATTTATTTATAATTTTTATGTAATAATCCTGAAATTGTAATTAATTAAGCATTCGATTATATTTGAAATATTTTATGTGACTTGTAAAATGCATGTGCTTTTATTAATAAATTATCTGTTTCTGTATCTGTATCTGTTTCCCATCCCCTATTACGGGTCTCAGGAAAAAAATACTTTCGGACAAATGAAAATTTGGCGAAACCTTACAGATGGGAAATGACGTTTTGGAGTTGTGATAGCCTGATAGGATACCGCCACGACTACGACCACCGCCGTTCGTCGTGCAAAGTCGTGGCGGGGCCGATATTGTTTTTAGTTTTGCTCTACGTAGGTACTTAAATTAATAGTAAGTTGATTCAATTTAATACATATTTATAGACATGATGGTATACCTACAAGTATATTGCTTTACTTCAAGTCGGGAATGCTGCGTAATTAGTAACATATTGTTATTTCTGTGAATAGTACATTGTTTATTGTATTTAAGGACGGAACTCTATTTGAAGCATTGTTTATCGCAATGCGTTCATTCAAAACGTAAAAGCCAAAAAGTTGGCATTGAAATAAGTTTTAATTTCATTTTATTACCATTATTGGTTCAACTTGTTTAGTTAATACGATAAATTAACACGTGTGTTTTTGTCACAAATTATTAAGCGGTTACCTTACCCAACCCAGCAACGATACGACCTGATTAACATAAATTTTTGCATAGTGGTTAATGATTCAATTCAGCTAACATTGAATAATGTTAATCAGTGTCTACGGGTAGGTATATCTGCTTAATACTATTCATTTCAAAATGTGCCAAATTCAGATTTTTTAAATACATTTTTAACATATTTTTGGAAAATGGTGAATGGGCAGCTCGAACATTTATTATTTTCTTGATAACCCTAGAACTTGATTTCCACCACCTTGCCTATTTTAAGCCCTTTCAGCAAAATAAGCAAATCTGCTTTCGGGGAATGTCCACAATAGACGGGCAAACATTAGTGCTTCCAAAGTTTTACTCGAGAAAACAGCTTATGTCTACCAAGAAGACATAACACACGTACCAAGAAGTTTGGCAATTCCTTCATCTGTCAAACTATTAAAATATGGAACTCCTTGCCGGCTCATGTGTTTCCTCCTTCTTATAACATGGGACCCTTCAAACGAAGCTTGAAGAAGCATCTCTCGGGCAAGCATGGCAGTGTCAACTGACATGGCACCATTGGTTTCTCGTCAGTTGCCATTGTGACTTGGGCTCCCCTTTTTGCTTACCATCTGGCGATGAGATTTTAAGTTCTGTAAAAAGGTCGTAAACGCCAAAGTAACTGTAATTACTTATTACCCTCTGGAAGTCAACTTACGTCCTTCGAAAGAAAATTATGAAATTTTGCGATAACTCAAAAACGGATGGACCGATTTTGTTCAATATAGTTTTCATTGAAAGTACTTATAAGGCCTCATTTTCATGAATTTTTCCATATTTTTTTGACCCGTGGTTGAAACGTTAGAGGAGGGGGACACTATTTTTTTTATTTTCGGAGCGAATATTTACAAAACTACTGACTTTATCAAAAAGTAATGTTTGCGGACCCCTATAATAGGGGTTTTAACAGACCTATTTAAGGACACCCCACACACTGTGGTTGAAACGAAAAAAAAAATCACCCCCACTTTAGGTGTACTGTACGTAAGGTAAGCGAAAAAAAAATTTTTTTAGATTTTTTTTACCGTTTAGTCGGCGTGATACATACACATGCTCATACCGAATTTCAGCTTTCTAGTACTAATGATCACGGAGCTAAGCCGCGGACAGACTGACAGACGGACAGACGGACAGACGGACAGACGGTCATGGCGAAACTATAAGGGTTCCTAGTTGACTACGGAACCCTAAAAAGATAAGCTGTTCTTAGGTGGAATTATCCCTGCACGTAGATCAAGCTACAATTTCACAAAACACTACTGACCCATATTATTACGCATTATAAAGTAGCCACTAAAGTGATGTCAACTTCTACGTGACGATACTAAAAGCGAGAGAGTATTTCTCAAGCCTTTTGTATTCTTTATCACGTACCACCTTGAACGGCAACCTGTAGCATGCTAAGTTCATTCCTCTCTCTCCAACCCGGGGAGGAGTTAAAGAGATAACACGCATGATATAGCGATAAAATTCAACGGTGTTTGTCATAGTACATTGACTGCAATCGACTTTGCCTCTTGCAGTAATAACTTGTTACTTGAATTAAGATCTTATTGAGACATTATAACTCACTTTTTAATGTGCTTGCGAACCGTCAGGCCTTGGTTTAATTTTGGCCTCTTCTGGTGCTCTTTTTAATATTCTGAAGGCAATTTCATTGGCCAATTTGGTTAAAAAGCTAGTTTAGTTGGTCTTGAGTTAAAATGGTCTTAACATTTTAATTACAATATAGGATTTATGTTGTTATTTGGGTCCAATTATAATAGTATCTTCTTCTAACCGATTGATCCAATAACCTTTGCTTTGCTGTCGAGTAGCCGAGTTTAAAGCTGTTAGGTTTAGGAATAAGGAGAGACCTATCAACAGTCAACAAAGAATTGAAAATCAGAATATTCGGAACAGGTACTTACAAATTTGGCTATGATGTGGACGGGGTCAATGGCCATTAAGACGGAAGAAACGACGATGCTCAGCACTCCGGCGCAGAAGGTGATCATCAGACTTCCTGCAACAAGGATCATTTATACTGTTTCATTCTGGGTCGGAAAATAAAACATATCTACCTAGACCACCAGACAACCACCTATCCAAACAAGGTCTGACGTGGCTAACCTCCGGAAATAGAAGAATGGGCATCCTCGCACCACCGGGAGGTGCACAGTCAACAAAGAGATGGCATCACCTGGCCTCGACTGGAAGAGACTCGAGGAGATAGAGCACAGGATAGACAACAGTAGACAATCCTTCCAACAGCAGTGCCGTATTTACCCCTAGGCCCACAAGACCCGGGCCTAGGGGCCCCAGTCCCAGAAGTAGGACTTACCATACTTTATTTATCACTTAAAATACAATTATCTACAATTTAATTTGCTGACAAGCATTTTGAGATAGGGATGGGAACCACAAATACCCTGGCCCTCTAAGTCCGGGCCTGTCTAAGAGCCCTATTTCCCTGATGAGGGATAACAGGATATCATCATCATCATCGTACTTAAATAAAACAGATTATATTGTATACATATTATCATGTGATTGATACTCACTTCTACTTTCCGTCAGCTTGACCTCTCGGCTCGTGTTGAATGCCATGTTGTTGTTCTAGCGACTGTCGGCAGCATCCGATATACTGAAATAAATACATTTTTAATTTTGATCACCATTAGTGTTCTTATGTCAGTGGCATCGATCAATGATTTTATAATTATATCCTTACAAATTGTGCTTAGCTTATACCTGTCATACGGCTACGGTGATCACCAAAGGGCGGACAGTGGATGCAATATGGTGACGAAAGTATAACATGGATAAGACTTTTATTACATTTCGAGAAACATTTACGTATGCAGTTTTTGTAGTCCTATCCATATTACGTATATCGTTTGACATGATTTTGACGTATATTGCATCCACTGTGAGTCCTTTGGAGATCACGGATTACGGTGGCCACGACATTGCGCGGCCAGCGGCGCGGCGAGCGGTTGAGCGAGATATCCGAGTGCGTCGGCCATACGACTGAGCGAGACACACATACCGCGCACCGCTGCCGCTGTCGCTCAAAGTTACTCCGTTAGACAAGTTTTTTAGTAGGAGACAGCGGAGCCCTCTGAGGCTTTAGGTTTATAGTCATTATTGACAGCAGTTACCTATTCATAAGGCCTACATACCTTTATGGATAATACAACCCCGGTCAACTTACCCAAATAACAAATTAAGTGTCCTGGTAAAGTACTACAGTGATACCGTCCTTACTGGCCTTCGACTAACCAGTTCTAATTCTAACATATTGGTTATCTACATATTCTTCATGTGTATGTTGAGGCCATGGTCACTTTTATATGACGGCTATATTATCTAATATTTATTCTAGTTTAATGTATTTTGAGTATTTATTTAATCTTTATTGCATAAATGAAAAACAGATCGTACAATAGGCGGTCTTAATGCCATTGGGCATTCTCTTCCCGTCAACCATTGGGAAAAGCAGATAAGTTGTATATCCTGGCAGTAACTTACTCGCGAGTTGACCGAGGTTGGGCGAATATGACACTTCGCTGCAGAAACTCATACTTCGGTCAACATCGCGATAGTGTGGATCCGGGGTTAGGCTATATCGGGTGAATCAATCCAAATGGGTCACTAGGGAGAAGTCAGAAACTAATAAGAACTAACTAACTAACTAACTACTTTGGCGCAGCAACCCAAAATGAGTTTTGGCCTCCAACACAAGAGCGCGCCATCTTGCCCGATCCTGCGCCACTTCGTGCCAGCTGTCGCTGACTCCTAGCTCACGCACATCCGCCTCCACCATGTCTTTCCAGCGATACTTGGGGCGACCAATAGGACGTCGTCCAATTGGTCGGCCCAAGTATGCTCTCTTGACATTTCGATCGTCCCCCATTCTCTCGACGTGGCCAATCCAGCGAAGACGATGTGCCTTGGTTTCGCCAATGATGTTAGGTTCGGCCACTAGTTCGGCGATCTCCGTGTTTTTGCGGATCCTCCAGCTTCCATCTTCTCTTTGAGTAGGTCCCAGAATCTTTCTGAACACCTTTCTTTCTGCAACTAACAAACTTTTCTCCTCCCTAAGGGTCAGCGTCCAAGCCTCACAGCCATACATTAATATGGGTCTGATGACGGTTTTGTATATCCGCAGTTTTGTAGATCTGCTGAGGAGCTTGGACACCAACACCTTATGAAGTGCCGCGCTGCAGCGTAAGGTGTTCTGGATGCGGATGTTGATCTCGTCCTCTCTTGTATGCGAGTCGGTAACCGTGCAACCGAGATATTTAAATTTCGCCACACCCTTGTAGGAGGTTTCTCCTACAAGTAGATGAAACTAATAAGAGATAGGGAAAAAATCCGTTCTTAGGAACCGTGGCGTCAATTTTAGATTTAGTAAAAACTGCATTTTTTATACATCTCATACAATCTGACAAAAAAAAGTAGAAATTAAAAAGTGGCAATACTGTAGTGTCACCTCTGTTTTATAAATAAATAAATAAATATCGGACAACCCCACACTAATCGATCTAGTCCCAAATTAAGCTCAAGAAGGCTTGTGTTATGGGTACTAGACGACGATATACGTACGTATATAGATAAATAAATACTTAAATCCATAGAACAACCATGATCCAAGCACAAATATTCGAGTTCATCACACAAATATTTGCCCTGGCCGGGATTCGAACCCGGGACCGCCGGCTCAGTAGGCAGGTGTCGACAAACCGAGCCAAACGTGTCGTCAACGTTTTCTTAGGTTGATTAGAAAGGGACGACACTACAGTATTTAATAATTTCTACTCTTTTTGCCAGAATTTACATGTTGTCATACATAACCCGGTCAAAACCGCTGTAAAGAATGTTACAATACGACAAGCAATTACTTACAGAGTTTTAACCGGGTTCAATTCCCGGTTATGTATGAGATTTAAAAAGAAAACTCCAGTTTCTATTAAATATAAAATCAACGCCACGGTTTTGAAGAACAGATTTATCTATCTCTATTATAGTATTCGTTTTCTCCCTACTGACCCATTTAGATGGATCAATGATCACCCTGTCAACAGTCAAAAATATATTGAAGAGTAATCTCCGCAAAAATAACGAACCCCAGAACATGTATTTACTAAATACCTATATGGCAGTACATTTCCATGTTCACTATTTTTGTTAACATTAACATAGACGGTAGGTTCTGACTGAACTACAGGTTAATACGCTAGTTATGTCAAATCAACTTACTTTAGAATTCATTATTTTCGCGCTTTGTTATTTCAAGTCAAGAGAGGTCACGTCATGACGCAAACATAATACATGACAACATGATAACAATCCATTAAATATAATTATATTTAAGAACTTTTCTCTAAAAATATTTACTTATACAGCTAACCTTCACATACACTGTTCACATAAGTCGTATTAGTGTCCTGAGGCCATTTTTACCAATTTAAAATCTATAAATTGAATCATATACTTATTTTTTTATATGTGAATTGAAACGAACTTTAAATGAACTTTTTACCCAATATAAAGATTGTTTAGATAATTTTGCAGCAAACATACCTAGATCAAAGGGATGTTCAGGGTCATTCTTGAGAATCTAATTCTTCATGTGATTCCCTTGGCGATTTTTATTTTTATAATCTTTTACCTATTTGCTACAAAATATGAAATTGTATTTAATTTTACGCAGATTTATCAAATAGGCACCACTTTTGGTCAATTTGATACAGAAATATACCACTTTATGTTTTCGCCGCCAGGGGAATAAGAAAAGATGACATGGGAATAAGAAAAACGCCAAAGGAATCATAAAAAAAAGTACAGGGGAATAATATTCAGATCAGTTTTTCTTAAATAAATAAAAAGTTTTACAAAGTGTAAGGATACAAAAATTCACAGTGTTTTATTCGCATTAATTGGCAATTTTCTTAATCGAACAACCGTCGTAGTATAAACATTGCTGGGAATAAGCATCTTCTCTTGAATTCAGCTCAAAATTATTTGAGACCTGCTTGTACCTAAATGGAATAAAATTCTAAATCAATGATTCAGTCACCTGCAACGCGAATTAAAGGGAAATTTATTTTCTTTTCATGAAAACGCAAGAAAACTGTGATTCCCTTGTTCGAAATTAGAACCAGAGGAATAAGAAAAAAGTATGTTTCTTGTCGATTCTGCCGAAACTAAAATTATTATAAGAACAACTATTAAGTTAACACATGCAGGCATTCATGTAGTTTTCTTTTTACTAAACACTATGTACCTATTGCAGATATAAAATTTTATATAAAAATTCAAGGGAATCAAAATCATAGTGAACCAAAGCCAAGTGAATCATATATTAGCCTTCATAGCTAAGAATTCCAGCAACTAAGTAGTCGCGACCATTCCCCGCATATCTGGAAGCGTTACTGACGTTTGCCAAGCCCGGCCATTGCAACTGGTCAGATGACGTTTAAGTAGGGATGTGCGCCGTGTTGAATGAGGCACCAGGGGAATCATAGCTTAGCTCTGGACAAACCTTTAACACAGATTTTTTTTAAAATTACGATACACACCGCAACCATATTTTTTCTTCTAAATAAATAACTTATATTCTAATAATTTAACTCAATTCTATACTTTATTTCAATTCACAACATGTACTTTTTGGGGCAGTTTGTTCAAAAAATGGCGAATGGACGCACCAAGGGAATAAAGTTTTATGTGTTTAATATTTTTTTACAGTTAATTATAGAATAGAATAGAATACTCTTTATTGCACACCTCAAGAAGAAAGAAATACAAATACAAATGACACTTAACATTACAATAGAGGCAAACAATAGGCGATCTTATAGCTAAAAAGCGATCTCTTCCAGACAACCTTTGGGTAGCGGATTAATATAAATGAAATGAGATGAGTAGGCGATGCAAAAAGTAATCAAGGAAACTACTGTAAAATTATTAAAATCTACTAAAAACCTATAATAATACATATTGATACATAAACATACATAAAAATATACATAAATGAACATAAGACTAAATATATACTCATATATAAACTTACTTAAACCTTATATTTAAAATAATATTTTGTGAAACGAACCACAGATTATGTCAGTCACCGTGACAGAGTATTAAAGGAGAGACAAGTAATGTTCTTTGACTATACTTAACTTAAACAAAAAATAAATCGTGCTCTAGTTAGATTAGGTGCTAATGTAATATATTAAAAATACTATGGTCAATTATTTCAATTGTGCGGGTACTTTATCCTTCTGGACGCTGTAAATTGAGCCTTTCAAGAATCACCCCCTTGGTTTATCGGACCATAAAGCGATAATTCTCAACTGTCCCATCAAACGCAAATGTTTACATGCATCTTGGTACATTAAACGTCGCGACTTTTCATCGGAAAATTTGGATAAGTTTCGGGACTATCTTCTTAGCCTCAGTTTTACTGATGTTTATGAAAGTGATGACCCCAATGATGCCTACAACAAATTTGAAGAGTCTTTTAATTTGCTGTATAAGCTATGTTTTCCTCTTAAACGTATTAAAATCACACTAAGAAGAAAACCGCGATGGGTATCCAAAGGAATTAAAGTATGCTGTAAAAAGAAACGTGAAATGCTATGGCGCTACAGATCCAATCCCAATACTCACAATAAAGCGGAACTCCGATCGTATTCCTATAGGTTAAAAAAGATAATACGACTAACACAAAAAATACAAAATAGTCATCACATAAAAACCTCAAATAACAAAAATCGTGCTGCCTGGCAAATAATTAATCAAAAAAATGAAAATCAACCTGTTGAATCCATAATGAAAATAAATACAGGGAATAATGGCATTCTACGTGACCCAGTAAGCATTGCTAACGCTTTCAATGACTATTATATAGACGAAACTAAAACTGACGAGAATAAGACCCGTGAGAGCTCCGTTATAAATCGTAATAGGAAACTACCCCCAAATAACTTGAACTCAATCTATTTAGCTCCTGTAACTGCTGAGCAAATTTACAGGACAATAAAAACTTTGAAAAACACTAAAAGTACAGGGATTGACGAAATAACAACTAGTGTCATAAAGCATTGTGCCGATGTAATTTCTTTTCCTTTAGAATTTATCTTTAATTTAATGCTGGAGAAAGGTATTTTCCCAGATAAGCTAAAAACAGCCATAGTAAAGCCGTTGTTCAAAAGAAATTACAAGGAAAAGCTAGAAAATTACCGGCCAATTGCTCTACTATCAATATTTTCTAAAATCGCTGAGCGGATTATTTATGATCAGATATACATTTTTTTCGAAAAAGAACATATACTAGTTGAAGAACAAAATGGGTTTCGGAAAAACAAATCAACTACATCTGCCATTTATGACCTAACGAAAATAATTACTTTGAACGTAGACAAAAGGGTTCCGATTTGTGCAATATACATGGATTTAACAAAAGCATTCGATTTTGTAGAGCACAATAGACTATTGGAAAAACTAGAACGGTACGGTATCAGAGGTATTGCCCTAAAATTACTAACCTCATACTTAAGCAACAGAATGCAATGCACCCAAATCAATAGACTTTGCAAAAAGACAAAAGTAGAGACCGCTTACTTCTCAAAATTTAGACCATTGTTGCGCGGTGTTCCGCAAGGGAGCATATTGGGTCCTTTGCTGTTTCTGGCTTTTATCAACGACCTACCAGCACATGTTCAACACCCAATGATACTATTTGCAGACGATAGTACGGTACTGATTAAATCTGACAATTTGGCTACATATGAGTCCGACATAAATAATACACTTACGAATATTATAAATTGGTTACAATTGAATAAACTAAAAATAAACGTTGACAAAACAAAAATCATGCAATTTTATCAATACAAAACAAATTCAATAAATCTTGACATTAAATATAACGATAAACATATAGAACACACAGATGTAGCTAAATTCTTGGGCATTGACATAGATAACCATATGAACTGGAAAGCACACACGGAATCATTATGCAAACGAATAAATAGTTTTGTTTTTGCACTCAGGAGAATTGCAAAACTATCGGACCGAAAAACGGCTTTACTGGCTTATCATGGTCATATAGGATCAATTCTTCGGTATGGTTTAATCTTTTGGGGCAACTCTACAAATAAAATACTAGTTTTTACTGCCGAAAAAAAATGTATCCGTGCCATCTGCAACCTTAAGCAAACTGATAGTTGCAAATCGTACTTTCAGGAATTGAAGATCTTAACACTAACTAGTCTGTATATTTACGAGGTAGCCACTTTTGTAAAATCAAATTCAAATTTATTTCCACAGAAAGTAAGATCAAACTCTGAAAGCTCGCGCTACAAGCATAAAATTAACATCATACCAGGCAAAACCGCATTGCTCCGAAATAGCATATTGGGTATGGCCTCAAAAATATATAATTTCTTACCAGAGGAGCTCAAAGACTTAGAGGTTTACACTTTTAGAAGAAAACTTAAAGAAGAGCTCATAAAAAAAGCTTATTATACAATAGACGACTTTTTTAAAGAAAAGTTACAATGTTATTAATAGTGTGCTTTAAATGTGAAGATTGTAATTTAAATCGTAGTAATGATAATGTATAAATATTGTATTAAACATAAAACTAATTTTAAGGTATATATACCTTATGCATGCAATAATTTTCTATTTTTAGTTACCTAAGTAATCAAGTTTCACATGCCTAACGGTAGAATATATTATGGAACCAAGCTAGTACTGTAACACCTTATATGTACCGTATATTCTGGTGAATAAAATATCATTCATTCATTCATTCATTCATTCATTCATAAAACTGTCATAGATTCATGAAAAATTGAGCCGATTAAATGTGTTTTATCATGATCGTCTTTTATTTCACAGAACGTTTCCAACATGTTGTAAAATTAATTACTTATATCGCCCAGCAAAATCATTATAGGCGGTTCTATGACTTGTTGAAGGAATAAAAAACATCCGGCTTCAGCAACTTAAAGTCATCAGTGGCCTATAACCCGCAGTACATTGTTTCATAAATTATCAAAAGATTTCCTGAGTCTAAAGACGGCAGTGTCATAGGTTAGTTGAAATTATATTTACCTATACTAGAAAAAATATATATTTTTTTCAAATCAACGCAACATTCTGTCTACGTATGTTTTATTGTGTATAAATTATTTTCGTCGAAAAAGGATGTTATTGAGGTTAAACAGACCGACTGTCATGTCGGTAGGTTCCCTCATATTTTTACGAAATTTATATTCTTGCAAATACTGTCTTTAATACTTCTTATACAAATATTAGGTAATTTATTTATTTATTTAATCTTTATTGCACAAAATAAAAACAGATCGTACAAAAGCCGGACTTAATGCCATAGGGCATTCTCTACCAGTCAACCATCGGGTAAAGCATATCGGGCAATATTAGGTCTTTTACCCAAAAAATCGCAAGATCCAACAATAATGTGAAACCGTCGCTTAACAAATCAAATTAGAAAAAGCCGTTGGGAGTCCGTGTCCCTAACTGAAGGTAACGTCGTCATGTTACATTCACTGGATATACCTGCCGTATGCCTGCTTATCTATAATTTATCTATTTATTTCTTTTTCAGTTCATAAAAGTAGAAGATGGCTGAAAATTTTAATTTGAAAAAAAAAATGGTTTTTATTGTGTATTTAACCTGTATTTTGAATTGAATGGCTGTCCGCGACATGCGCCATTTTCGCTCATGACAGTGACGTCACAGGTCCGATAAAGAAAACTGAAGGGCTACTACGATGACTCCGAATAGTGCCGTCCCTCTCGATCTCCTGTCAAAGTATATTTGAGTGAGCGGGACGGCACTATACAATGGTCGAATTTTCGAACATCGAAGTAGCTTCTGTTTATTTACTCGGTATTTTACGTCACGCCAATACGAGTATAGGCTTGGTATAGGCAAAAATGACGGACGGCGTTTTTGTCTGTTCATACTATTTTAATTTTAAATAACTTAAATTAAGCTTTCTAGATCTCACAAAAATACAATACATTTTTTTTATTTCAAATATATTTCAATAATGGGTCATCTAGTATTGGCCTTTTTAACCCCCGACAAAAAAGAAAGGTGTTATAAGTTTAACATATTGTGTATCTGTGTATCTGTGTGTCTGTCTGAGGCATCATAGCTCTCAAACAGATGGATCAATTTCAGTGCGGTTTTTTTAATCGAAAGATTTGTCCGTCGCGATGGTTTTAGAGCTATATTTGGTGAGAATAGGACCAGTAGTTTCCAAGATAGTTATTTCAGAATTAATTGAAACAAGTGACAAGATCCCAGCCAATGCTGAAGTTAAGAATTCCAAATTTCGTAGTTATGTTCAGTTTTAGTAGTATTTTCTATAGTTTATTTTTTTAAATGCCTATATGGCTATAAATTCGTTTAATTATAAAAATTAAAATAAAGAAATAAAATCCAGACGTTTACAACTTTGGTGTTATCGCTGATTTGTTGAGCATCTATTAGTACCTACCTAAGTATAAAATTGTTAGCACACAGTATGCCTAAATAGATTATAAATTCAAAATTTACAAATAGACCATCCGTTTGGGAGCTACGATGCCACAGACAGACACACACATACACATACATGTTAAACTTATAACACCCTCTTTTTGTCAGGGGTTAAAAACACGTACACTAGTCGTGGAACAACCGAAATTGTAAGTAAAAACTTAAGGTCTGAACTCAAATAAATATCTCCAATGTCTAGTTTTCTATCTCATTCTCTCAAAGGTTAACTGGAAGAAATCCCTTTTTGGGATAAGTTCGCCCTTGTACACATGCATTGTTTTTGAGTTTTTGTCAATATTGTTTTATGTGCAATAAAGTGTTTACATACATACCTACATACATACAAATATTACAAAAGTAATTTAACCTTTTCATGCCATTAAAACGAGTTTGTAATCTTAATCACCCAGATCATTTGCGATCGAATGATCCGTCAATAACCAAAACAAAACATTAAGAATATTAAGGTAATGGAAATCTCACCAGTGTTCTAGCTGTTTCCTAATTGCAAACTACTCGTATCAATCTAAACATTGCGTTGCCAATACCTTATTTAGGGTTATAGTAAGTCCGAATTTTTGTTCCCCATCTGTAAGGTTTTGCCAAAGTTTCATTATTCCGAAAGCGTTTTTTTTTTCAACTGTTCATGTTTCAGAATAATTATAAAATACCTAACCTAAACTAATGGGTTTTTCAAAACGATGTTTACAAAATCCTAAAAATATAACGCGTTTTCAGAAAAGAATACTTTCGGACAAATGAAAATTTGGCGAAACCTTACAGATGGGAAACAATGTTTGGAGTAATAGGATACACTAATTTAGATATAATTAATCCCAATCAAAGAAAAACGAGCGGAGTTAAGAGTGTGTATGTATATAAGGCAAACTTTGCCTGGCAAAGATAAATTAAATATGTTTCTAATTATTATGTTCAACAATCTTTAAAATAATCTTTAATCTCCTTAAAACTAGCGGCGCTGTGCTCCGCTCTCAGTGAGCAGTAGACACGCGAGCCTGTTTCAAAATTGCCGAATAATTATATTATAATCGTAATCCCAATATTTAAAAAAAAACTAAAAACAGAATTCTTTTGTCGATTCCGTTTTTTAGAGCCATATAATGTTATCGAACCAGCTCACAAAATTAATCAATCATGAAAATAGGTTATAGAAGAGAACAGCCGGAAATCAGGACATTTGTACAGTCCGGACATACAAAGGCATTTTCGCAAGCTTAATCGGAGACAATTCGCTCGCTGAGGAAAATAAATTATATATTTTAAGTCTAGCTTTTAATTTTAATTTAAAATGTTTACTTTGGGTTTATTCTCCCATACAATATTTCAATGTATCTATATAAATCTTAATTAATAACAAGATATAGGTAGGTACTAGGTACTTACTATTTGCTTTGTGTATAGTATGGATGTTGAGTTTGCGTATGGTATAAATACAATCTCTTTAAAAATACTGTTTGATGGACATTTGTAGGGTATGTTAGTGAATAAACTACTCTACGGCTTTAACAAAGCCAAACTAACTCCGGTTTTACGACTGACATTGTTGGAGCTACGCGCTACGCCACCGCTTATATGATGTTACAATATTTATATATACTTGTTATTTTTTGTTTTGACGATGTCATCATTATGATACGTAGGTACTTACCTAAAGATACCTGTAGCGTTTTCTTACTTTTCACCCTTGCATTGTAAAGAGGCCGTCACCGTAGGCCGTAAGTAGGTACTTCCCGGCCAAGGCAAGACGTAACACTTTACACAAACCACGGGCGTTAACTTGTAAAGCCCCAGATCGCATATTTATTATTATATATATAACATATATATATTGTTATATTTGGTATGTTGTATGATAGGTTAAGATCTGTAACGCTTTGGGTTACGGATATGTAATTATAAATAAATTTATGGCCCGCGATCTGGGACTTTCACGAATTCACCGCCCTAGGGTATGTAATGTACTATGTCACGTACTTTTTTTGTTACATTACAGGCGAATCTTCGCGGCGATCCCCTTACGGAACATTATATTATAATCTACATGATTCAACTTTTGAAATAAACAAGGACTCTTAACCATGTTTATGCGCGATTAATTGTTATCTAGACATATGATATTAGTAATTTTCGTTACCATATGACAATGTTTCGTGTATTGAGTTGAGTCACGGAATCATGCGATTTCTAATAAACCAATCAACGGCAGAGTTTGTTTACGTAATACATAATGTATAATAATAAGTACGCAGTCCGAATATATTACGGCATGGCACGCGTAGCTTCGTCCCTATGTTGTTGGCTTGTTGCGATTGTAAAGCATACGTCACTTTCATACTACGTCTAAAGATCTCTTTTAATGCAACGATAAGATGGCCTTATTCCTTTTAAAATGCCGATTGTTTTAGACATTTTACCTCTATGATCAAACATGTTTCTTAACACATTATTAATGTTACTACCTAGAACAGGGCTATTGCGATTTATTGGTATATATTAGAAACCTACAGCTTGAATTTTTAGTAACATAGCTATTTCATGCTTTCATTGCGTGCAGTCGAAAATAAGTTGGGAAAAATAATTTTCTGCGCGAATAACGTCAATTTCGAGTTAGTTATAAACAAAAATTATCAATTAAAAATTCTAACTTATGTTCTCAAATATGCTATGAAATATTATCTTACATTTTGGGGTGCGGCGGGGGATGTAATGATATTTCAACCAATATTTCAGGCGCCTCGCCTGTAAAGTAAAGCAACCTTTTTTTCAATATCAATTTTTGACACATCATAGCGTTGCAACAACAGGTTTGCAGTTTTAATTACTTACACAATTATTATTACTTTTAATACACAATATTAACATAAACATAACTTTTATTATTCAACTCTTTTTAGTTTTTGTTCCAAAAAGGTATACATATTAACTGCATGCAACTGAAATTGACTCGCCAAACTGCTAAGACAGTTTGTTGGCAAACTTAACTACAGTTTTTATTTATAAAATACTAAAAATTTATATCTGTAATAATTATATTTTAGGAAGAGTCATATTATAGCGTTTTTCCCCTTTTACGTAGATCATTTAGGTAAATGTATCAAATCTCTGGATGTATGGGCACATAAATGGTATTGATCATTGAATCAGGTACTTATTTCAAGCAATAATATACTCTTTCTGGAAGCTATAAGGGCGATATTTTAATTTCCGTGTATATAACGCTAGCTGGGTACGCCCCCGTCTGCGTGCGCGCCGATCGATGACATGAACGTAATTCGATTGAATTAATCTAAGTATCAAGCCATTAACATTTGTACTTAACGAACTTTTCAAGGTTTGACACTTTAAGTTGGTATTTGAATAAAGCAAAGAGATTGAAATCATCACTTTTTTATTGTATTTCCGAGAACAACTGAATGAGCCACTATAAAAAAAACCGAAATTGTCATAGATGTGCCTATAATATTTGAGGAGACTGTACTCGAATTCTTTTATTATCTCCGCTACCCAAAGGTTGTCAGAATTATTTATATTAATCTGTGTCCTCAGGAAGAGATTAGCCCTCTCGCCCTTTAGCGATAAGACAGCCTATTGTCTACCATTGTTTAATTTAAGATTTCTCATGTAATCAAGAATCAAGAAAAAATCATATTCTCAAGAGGACACGGTCCTTAGGCTTGGCTTATTCAGGTACAGGTAGAGTAAATTCTGGAAGAAAAGAGAGATTATTTATATTTCTTTAGTATTGTCATGTTTCATAGGATTTCTAATGAAATTATGTATAAAAATTAAAATTAAATACACAAGTTACATTGATTTGCTGGCCCTGGTCTGGTCGGGTCCTTTTTATTGCCAAGAAGTAGGTAGGTACCTACATGAAATGAAAGTATATTTTGGGGTCTGACATGAAACATGGTGCGATCTGTGGTCTTGTATAACAATTTTTTTAATTTATTTGTAATGCGGAATATCCAGTTACGAATGTTACGATCGACATGTTAAGATTTCAGGCTGATATAAATATTTGGCAGTTATTAATAAGGAGGCATTCATTTTTATTAATGAACTTAATAAAAAAATATGTTTAGGTACTTAAAGATTGATAAGGGGTTAAAATTTAAAATAACCATTGTGTCAGGAAGTGATTATTTGGACGAGCGAACAATATGAGCGATTTTTTATATGACTGTATCTTATAGATAAGAGTATGGAGCCGGCCGCTATTAAGATTTATTTTGCATTTTCATAGAAATTATTATAGGGGCTAATAGTACCTAGTGCCTACCATTTTAGCCCCGCGTCACGAAGCTACAATAACGTAGGTACTTTTTGAGCAGGAGAAGTGAAAAATCATTTGTAGTTCAGCTTCAGACATGTGATTGTTTTTCAATTCACAGAAAAACAGGTTAATTACGAGTTGGATTCACGTATATAGTTTTATTTCCGTATTTCAAAAATTGTGTCTAAGGCGTTGCATATAAGAAAGTTACGATTCTTTTTGTTTTATGATCGTACATTTACGGCATCTCTCAAAAAGCGGTCTCGCTAAGTCACCCTCTTCCGCAAAATATGCATCTTACTGCATCTTTACTTCTACGCCGAAAGCCAGAATCACTAAAATGAATATAGTAGTTTTTACATAGGATTGTGCGTAAGACGTCTGTCATCTCATCTCGGACATCTCGGTACATTTTAAACCGACTTCCAACAAGTAGGATGTATATTTCACTGCATGTATTTTTTATGAATGTTCACCGATTTCTCCGCAAAATGCGAACGGGCTCTTAAACTATTTGAAAGAATATACATACACCTGAGGTGGTCCCATTGTCACTATGTAGGGATCTGATGATGGGGTCTTAGGGACATCGAGGGCAACCCTCAAAAATGTTTTAAACACTAGGAATGTTTTTCATCTATGTTATAAAGTTATTCACATATTTGCGTCTGGTAGTCAACATCTCATTATGCTGAACTGATGATGGAAGGTACATATCCTTAATGGTTAGGAGTTAGGGGATAATTCTATATTATAGGTAGGTAGGTAAAGACCGTTAGTTGTATTCTTTTTAGTATGACCCTTAGGAGGTCCCATCATCGCCAAGTCAGGATCTAATGATTGAGCTCCCAGAGAAATCGAGTCAATCAAATGTGACAGACACTAATAATGTTTTTATATATTTTCCAAAGTTCAATCATCGTCTCATGATGCTGAGCTTATGTTAGGAGTTAGGGAATAATTCAATAGAGATGCATGCGAACAAGACCTCCCCGATCACCCGTTTATAGTATTGTATTTAATTTAAATCACTTATTAGTAAAATAAAATAAATAAAAGGACCGACTTGTAAATAAAATAAAAACCAGAATTAACCCATTCCTGTACAGATTACATTTGATACACCCTTTGAGGTCGATGCCAAGCTTTTAATTTTGGCTGTTTAGTTTATCTCGAAGTCGGTTCTTTTTTTATAAAATAAATACACAGTAACAGCATAGGTACCTACATGAATAATGAAGTGACCTATTTCTAATAACATTCCAACCAATTGAACCAATCAATGTCTACTATTAAGATTTGTTGTCCAACGACACGATATCATCGTCATGAGAATGTGGGGCTCCTAGAAGTTCATCTTCAGCCGAGTAAATCTTTACCATGGTCAAGTACCTATAATAACCAACCATGTTTGGATGTCCAGCTATTATTGTACCAAAAGTGGTTGAAATCAGTTCAGCCGTTTTAGCGTGATAAGAGGACAAAGCATTTTTTTCCAACGGATGGTATTGTACGGCTGGCGATTTTTCCTTAAATAATTACCTACCCTTTTCCAAAGAAAACTGATAGAAGTATGTACAATACGAATATAATATTTAAAAGTGAAAATGGACGTGGTTATGCTAGCTTCAAATTTTTATATTTTTCATTCTAGAAGATTTATGCAGCATCTATGTGCAAATTTAACCTTTTTTTAATGTGCCATTATATGGTATATGTATGCCAAAATGCAGCTTTTTAGTACTAAAAGTCTCAGCGCTCAGCTGCGGACAGACGGATGGACATCGCGAATAGGTTGGTTTAAGACTACAGAACCCTATAAACATCAACAAAATCACCTTAAGATATGTCAAGATACAAATTCTTAAATATAATTTTTCAATGAAAAAATATTATCAAAGAACGATGGATAATTTCCGGAAATTACTCCGAGACGGAATTTTAGGAAATGGAAACGTTCTCGCCGGTACATCAATGAACACATTAAGATAGACCCCGCCTGTGCCTTTCGCGTAGTTACACTTCGGGATGAGGTAGTACAGTAGTTATAGTAGTATTTAAAGTGGTCAAGTATATAGTAAAACGTTCTTATTGCTATATAAATAGAGACTTGTTCTAATATATTTAGCTTCTTTGGCTGCTACTAACTACCTATATGATGTTGACTGTACCTACTACCTTTATTTAATCAACTTTTATTTGATACTGAACATACCGTACCGTGCATTACAAACTTAAATCTACATAAATTATAATGCTGTCTATCGAAAGCACTATGGTCGGACTTAGGCATATCTACCTTTTATGTCATTTTGTTATAGAAACCTTTTAGAGATAATCTTCTTCTGAAAACCGACAAAGTGGTTCCTTATATTCGTAATTTCCACGAAAAAATGCTTTGATTAGTCATACAATTAATAGAATTATTATCATTGATAAAGTATGAATGAAGAGATTACAAACACAACTTAGCAAGAAAGAAATACAAAACAGGTACCAGAATTATTTAAGTAAGTACAGTGGTACAAGTAAATAATTAGCCGAGCGGACGAACAATATGCAGAAGGATCTGTGCGCCCTAAATATTCCGAACTGGCGTTAAAAAACGCAAAGCAGAGTTCTCTTGTGTCAGAGGCCAAGATCATCTTTCGGTCACTGAGCCAGACTAGTATGTAATAAGCTGAGCGGTCTTATCGCTAAAGTATTATTTAATTGTGTATCAACTTTCCACCCCACTTATTAAAAATAAAAATAAGCATTTTTTCTGATGCCAAATTATCTAATTACCTTGAATTATTAAAATACAAAATCCTTGGAAGTACTTCTGATTTTTCTAACAAGCACAAACACTGTTTTAAATAATCAGAAATTTATAAAAAAGGTATTCAACTTTCATAAACAACTTGTGTCCTCATACTGTCAACTGTCACTCCGCGAATTTCCCGTCCTTTTCGGAAAATATATTTCCCGGGTTTTCCGAAGTTGTCCGAAAGTTTTCCAAGTTCCCGCGCGACCGACGCGCGCGCCGCGTGTTATGGTTTGTGACGATGACTTACATATTTGGTAGTTACCTGAGTGACATCACTGTTAAGGGTAGGGCGGCGCCGAACTCGTCGAGTCGTATAGTAGCTGTTGACGCATTAGATACGCTCGTGATCATCTCACGCGCAGCCGTTGAACCGAAGCGAACAAGAGATCAGCAATTGTTTTTTTTTAATTATGGAATTTATGGAGCTTAGGTATTGAAATTGTTGTGTAAGTATATTAAAAAAAAACACTACGGAACCCTAAAAAACAAGTTCTCTTGTGTTGGCGTGCCCTTGCAAGGTGTCACATGTATACCTTCCGACAATTCCATCAAAATTATGTAGGTAATGTGATATGCAATGGAGTTTAACTTAGATCATTACGATGAGCATGTCAGCTCCAGCAGGCCTAATACAAGCAATTGTTAAAACGATAAAGTCCATTTTAGTAGAGTTGTTGGTCCGCTGTTTTCTAACATAATTGTGCGCATCGGGTTACATTTCTACCACAGATAGAGTGTTCCACGGTGATTATTTTCAGATGTGGATGGAACTCAGATTCGTCCCCTGTGAGGCGGGAGAGCGGAGTGAATAGGGCCAAGTATACCTCTTTTCTTTCTTTATTGCTGGTCAGTTAAGTCTACTAGGACTTGTTTGGTATCGTTTCCGTGTAAAACAGATATCAGAAATTATTTTTTTATGTTATTTTTGTATAATTCTATATACAAATATGGGTGTATGGTGTATGGCCGAAAGGATAAAAATCACAACAAGATTTTTTATTTAGTGAGGTAAATTAGTTCAATTTCGTGAACATTTTTAAATTATTATTATTATTTTAAAAAGCTCATTTAATCTAGTTTAGAAAAATATATGCATGTTGGGCACTTCTCATACAAACAGTAGCTTAAAATGGGTCTATATTGATTCGTAGAAAATATTTTTCGTCGAACGTTTCATTTCGCCGAAAAATCATGTCGTAGAAAGCCATTTTTCTGTGCAACCGTCGACTATTTGAGATTGTTATAAAACAAACCTAACCTAATCAATAGGATGATATTTGCAAGAATTATGAAAAATGAATGACTACAGAAGGATAAAAATTCTACGAAACTATTTTTCGGCGAAATGATACATTCGACGAAAAAAAATTCTACGAATCAAAGGGCTCTCGCTTAAAATATGTTTACGTCGGCGTAACCATTTCGGAGGAGGCGGGCCTCGGAGCAAAACGTCCTTATTGGCATTAAGTCCCCTAACCATAATGTCCGTTGAACCAAAATGACCACAGGGAAGAAAGGCCAAGCAGTAAATTGTCCGCAAATAAAAAGGCCGTTAAAGCAAATCATCATTCATTAAAAATGTCATGAAAGCAAGACGTCCCTAACGCATTATTAGGACCTAGTTTTACAAGTTAGCGCAGAATAAAGATACTACAGAGGCCGCACTCTTTTTGTCATTTACCGCTTTTGCAAAGGTGTTAGCCTAATAGACTAATAGTATCTCATTGGTAATTTTGTATGACATACAACGTCGTTGCTTGTAGCGCGTTGTGAGAGTGTCTTACTCCTAGGGTCGCCTACAACAACCAGGACGTCCTAAATAAGACGAACCTGACCCGAACTTTATGATGACCCTGGAAGCCTGGAAGTCTCTACTGAATGTAAATCTTGTTAAAGGTACAAATGTGCAGCTTTCGCATTCCGATT
Source organism: Apotomis capreana (assembly GCA_947623375.1). Taxonomy (NCBI): domain Eukaryota; kingdom Metazoa; phylum Arthropoda; class Insecta; order Lepidoptera; family Tortricidae; genus Apotomis; species Apotomis capreana. The sequence goes on along the minus strand of OX392500.1, from coordinate 1,289,307 downwards.
CACTTTCATGAGGTTAGAGCCAGTATCATAAAATTAACCTGATGGGGAACCCTGGAAATGTCCACTGGATCTCAGGATTGATTGGAACGCTGACATGTGTGGTTTGAAAATCTAGGGTCTATATTTTTTCATTAAGGTGCATCGAAATGTGAAAATCACACACGTCTGCACTAAATCAATCTTGAGATCCAGTGGGCATTTCGAGAGTTCATAATCAGGTAAATTTTTAACCGACTTCAAAAAAAGGAGGGGTTTTTCAATTCGGTTGTGTGTATATATATATATAATATATATATTTGAAGCGATGTGCAAACCGAGATATTTGTACTGCGACAATAACAATTAATAAGGACAAGACATCAATTTTGCGATCACCAGAACATACATGCAGGTCTAACCATATCAAAAATAGGGTTGATGTAGTTATGGATCGGTGCAAAAAAGAAGTATGTAAGAAATATAAACCGGTTCAGCAGATATTTGAAAAGGAATTTGCAGCAGAAGAAAATGAAGGTTATATACCAAATTTTCAGTCCAAAAAAGATATATTACGACGTGCTAGAAGAAATTTCCTGCAAACACAGCGAACGGAAGCTGCATCCCGGAAAGAAGTTAAAGTTCCAGAAATATTGCCAAATAATTTTTTGCTATGTGATGATGGCGCAGACGACAAAATATTTAATATTTTCTACAAAGTTTATGAGATCTGCCGTAAAGAAACTTGAAGATAAACTATTCTTTATTGACGGCACCTTCACACGAACGCCGAAACCATTTTGCCAAATTGTTTCTATACATGTTGATTTGCATAGTACCAGCGATTCGGTAAATGTGGTGGTAGTGATTTATGCCCTACTACCTGATAAATTGCAATGTACCTACGAACGGTTTTCTGAACTCTTGAAACAACATTTGGGAATAAGTATTAATAAGATAAAATGCGATTATGAAATTGCTATTATAAATGCTTTAAAAAAAGCATTTCCGCAAATAAATATATCAGGATGCTATTTTCACCTAAATAAAGCTGTTTGGAAAAAAGCTGAGGCTTTGAAGGCCGATGAAAACAAGGAGTCTAGAGACTTAAGCGGAATTTGTGCAAATTTTCCTCTTTTACCTGCAGCGTACTATACTGAATGTTGGTTGTACATTAAACAGCACGCTACAGACTCTGACTGTATGGAAAAGTTTCTCAATTACTTACTTTGAAAAAGAATGGCTTAAACCCACTGTGGACATAAGCTGCTACAATGATGTGTTTCGCACAAACAATCCCATAGAAGGATGGAATAGACGATTTAACTCCAGAGTGAACAAAAAACCAACATTCATACTGTTTCTTGATGCATTAAGGAAAGAAGCGAAATGGCAGGAAATGAGATTTAAAAACAATATATTTCATGGTAGCAAATGGTAGTAAAAGAAAAAAGGTGGACATCAGTTTTTTAGGCGGACATTAAGTACTCAGAAGTTGAAAAAATTGGAAGAAAGCGTAAAAAAAAGCCCTTTGAATTTTTAAGAAGGGTAACTACAATTAAGAGGATTTTAAATATTGATATCTAATAACCACGTCTTTTAAATACCTAAGTAATTGACAGACCTGTTAAATAATTGTAGATAGTATATAATGAAACAAGTTTAGTAATAACATAATTTATAGTTTTATTTTTAGGGCTCCGTAGCCAAAGGGTAAAAACGGGACCCTATTACTGAGACTTCGCTGTCCGTCCGTCCGTCTGTCACCAGGCTGTATCTCAAGAACGGTGATAGCTAGACAGTTGAAATTTTCACAGATGATGTATTTCTATTGCCGCTATAACAACAATACTAAAAATAAAATAAAATTAATATTTAAGAGGCCTTATTCCTTTTAAAATGCTGATTGCTTTGACAACTTTCTCTATGATCAAACATGTTTCCTAACATATTATTGATGTTACTACCTAGAACAGGGCTATTGGGATGTATTGGTATATATTTGAAACCTACAGTTTGAATTTTTCATTGATAATTTTTGTTTCAAAAACTACTCGAAATTTACAAAATTCACGCGGAAAATTTGTTTTTTTTTTCAACTTATTTTCGACTGCACGCAATAAAAGCAAGAAATAGCTATGTTACTACCTAGAACTCGAGGAAAAGTATTATTCACTTCCAAAAGTTGGTTAAAATTATCAATATATTTGTCATAATATGAAAAAAAAATTTTTTAAAAGGAATAAGGCCTCTTAAAGGGGGCTCCCATACAACAAACTTGTTATAGATTATGGTACGCAACCCTTCATGCGCGAGTCGGACTCGCACTTGCCTAATTTTTATAATTGCAATCAGGCAGACAGCCGCGAAACGCTTGTTCAAAGTAAGTACCTACTAACTGCTGTGTGATAGCGATAAGGACACAATGACACATAAATATGGACAGACTTACATAGAACCAAATATATTATTTTTTGGATAACATCTGCAATATACAGAATACTAATTTTTCAAATTATAAGTATCTATAGATGACACAATTCAGTTAATTCATCAAACTGATTTTACTCATTCTTCAGATGTGTCCCATCACGGGTTAGTTAGGTACGCGAAAACGGTGTCTGTTAGCGTGTAATTTTTGATGTGTTGAGTTTTTCTGTAGTGTGTGTTTATCACAACAGCAAAATTTGTCTCTGTTGAGTTCATCATCTTTTGGTGGTGTGTTGGACGAGTTTACCTCGTCCCCCGCTAAAATTGGCAAAAAAATGTGTTTGTAGAGTTTACGCTATGGCACCTCTAGTGGCTTAATACTCAAAGGCATTAGAGGAAAATGTGTTATAACATTGTATTGATGTACATTTTCGAATTGACAACATTTCATATTCTTAAGACTATCATTTTATTACTTTTCTGAATTCTGCTTAAAAAGATGAAGTAATCTCTGTTTTTATTTATTTTCTGAGATGATTATTTATTTTATTATTAATTTATAAAAACATACTCATTTTAAAATGTGGCAACACCAAAACCAGAACTTAATGGAACGGTTACTTTAGTCGGTTTTCTTATTAAAAAAAAACTTAATAAAACTCGGTATGCATCTGTCATCTGTCAACGTCAAATAAAAAAAATCTATGTTTTCGCTCTTTGGTTTAGACAACAACCCTATTCAGCCCGTATTGTCTTAGATTGCAGTTATTTGATGTATTTTCTTATATTTCCTTAAATACAGAAGAATAAATTCCAAGATTTTTTTTTAAGGTACACGACATAAAGCCCTGTCGATCTCTATATTAATTTCCACCTGTTATAAATATGAAATGTTGTCAATTATTACTAGTTTTGGTTTTTTGCAGTAAAAATATAATTTATTTGATTTAAAAATAGTTTTGTAAAATGACGGCTGATAACTTTTTTGATATGCATTTAACGATATCCCCTTATCTATCTATCTATATTATATAAATGCAAGTGTCCTGACTGACTGACTGACTCACTGAATGACTCATCAACGCAGAGTCGGAACTACATGCTACAGAGTTGAAATTTGCACACTAGGTGTCATTTATAAAGTGTACAAGAGATAAGAAACGATTTTGAAAAATTCAACCCCTAAGGGGGTTAAAAAGAGAATGAAAGGTTGTATGAGGTACCAGTTTTTAACTGACTTAAAAAAAGGAGGAGGTTCTCAATTCGAACTAATTTTTTTTTAACTTAGGAACTTGAAATTTCGTTAAAAGTTATAAAAATAAAATGGAAGAAATCTAATTTCAGCGTTTTTAAAAATTCATCCCCTAAACTGGTTAAAAAGGGGTTGACAGTTTGTATAAAGATTTTTTTAGTGCGGGACTTGAAACTTTTTACCTATAAGGGTAAACTATTATAATACAAGAACAGTAATTTAAGCGTTTTCAAAAATTCAACCCTTAAAAGGGTTAACAGGGGTTGAAAGTTTGAACCCATTACAAATTCATTGAAACTTCTTATAAAGGCATATAACAGTAACAAAATAACATTCATTGAACGTTATAAAAAAACAACCTCTAAGGGGTTAAAAGGGGGATGAAAGTTTGTCTTGGGGTTTAAATTTAATTGTAAGCTAGAATCTTGAAACTTCGAAAAAAAATATTAAAATAAAATTAAATGTAACTGATTTCAGCGTTTTTGAAAATTCATCTCTGAACTCACAAAAGGGGTTGAAAGTTTGTGAGGAGATCAAACTCTTTTTTGAGCGCCAGACTTGTAAATCTTTGCAAAAGGCATATAATTAGAATACAAGAAAAGAAATTTCAGTGATTTTGAAAATTCAGCCCAGAAGGTGGTGAACAAAGGGTCGTTTAAGGGGTTCCTAGATTTCACCTGTACCTAGTTTCATAATGATTCCGCGGAATTAGAGCAATTTAGCCGAAAAAAAACTAAAAAGCGGCCAAGGGCGAGTGCGACTTGCGTACGTGTTCGGTACCATTACGTTAAAATGGCAATAAAAACACTTTTGTTGTATGGGAGCCGCACTTCAATATTTATTATGAAGTATTTAAAATTATTTGTTGAATTATTACAGCAACCAACATAAAATCCACTTGACTTAAATACAACAACTTGCAAAAAAAGAAAAGTAATTTAAACATTGCTTCGATCTGAAAGTAAAATGTTCAAAATAAGATTCCACGCGGACGAAGTCGCGGGCAACACAGCTAGTTTCTCATACATGCTCAGACGATCGGTCATAACCATAACAATACTCTCATGAAATATGTTTTTAATTAGGTACGAGTAGGTATATACCTTTTAAATTCCGGACGTTTTGCTCCCGTGACTATTTCAATTGCGGTCGTTTGATAGTAAGGACGTTTTGCTCTGTACAAAGAGTACCTTTAAAATTGCGGACGTTTTGCTCCCATGACTTACCACGTTACGGTCGTTTTTTCAACGAGGACATTTTGCTCCGAGGACCACCGCCTCCGAATCGGGCGTAACCAACATAAATCTCCAAACGCATCCTATTTCGCTTGATTAAATACATTAAATAATGATTATTAAAATGCTTTTACATATAATATTTACCATATACGTCCTAGAAAAACAAATTAATGTAATTAAAACAAAATATTTTTTTGCTAATGTATCACGAGCACACGGGCTAATCTCAACATCAACAATTTATTTAAGTTACTGTTTGTATGAAGAGTGCCCAACATGTATATATTTTTAGAAATTAGATTAAATTTTCTATTCTGCAATATTTTTGTTAGTTGTAAATATTCAGGAAATATAACTTATTTTATCGTTCTGAATAAAAAAAAACTTGTTGTGATTTTTACGTTTTCGGCAATAAACCCAAATTTGTATCACAAACTATTCTTAAATAACATAAAAAATGAATAGCTGATATCTATTTTACAGGAAAACGATGCCACACAAGCCCTAATAGCCTTAACTGATCAGTAATAAAAAAAAGAGCGGTACTTGGTCCTCTTCACCCCGCTCTCCCGCCACGCAGGGGACGAATCTGACTTCCCTCCACATCTGAAAATAATCACCGTGGAACGCTCTATGTGTGGTAGAAATTTCATGCTTGTAACCCGATGCGCACAAATTCGCGGCTTAGCAACTCTACCCTACCTGATGGCGTCGACGGAATGTTTCCAAAATTGCGAAACTGGACGAATCTTAGTAATTTCTTAAAATTTCCTGTGGGGGATTCTGGAGTTTTACAATTTTCCCAAATGGATTTCTTTTTATTATCCGTTAATATTTAAGATTGACACGTCTGTGACAAAAATCGTAATATACCTATAGCTGTTTTGGAGTAGGTAGGTAAACATAAACATTCGAAACAGTAGCATAATGTTGTTTTTTTTTTTCATTTATTAGCATAAGTCACCAGTTTTATTAAAATGTTTCATCGATATTTAATATTTAAACATTTTATTTTTCAGAAATTATCATACCAACAGAGGTACTCTACCTAAATATATACCGAAAAAAAAAAATATTCTGGAATAACATATTAAACGATCTTATTGTTGTTCAATACCTGATAATTAATTAATCTTAATTAATGCACACCAATTTGTGTCGAAATTGTAATTAAAAGTACAGTATAATCAATATTCTACATGTTTTTATTTAATATTCAGCACCTTAATAAAAAAATCTCCATTTACGCACGTCGACGCACACACAGTCACAGGTCACACATGCGCGATCTAAACAAAATTCCGTGTGAATTGTGTATACGCGTCATTCTGGTTTGATCGGAACTGGAATTTATTCTACTTAACTCTGAAACCAGTTTACACCTGCACAATAACCAGGTTCGAACGACCATATGGGAAAAACATATGTATATCTATGGTAAATTGTAATATGATATCATGGTGGCTGATGAAACATTTTTCTGGAGTTTTTGAATGAAGATGAAATGAAATATATAGTGCTGTAAGGTGCACATCACTAATTTTGCTACGACAAGTGATAATGATAAGAGCCAAAACACTTACAATATTTCAGATCGTGGTACAACGCGACATCGTGCCACGATGTGACGAAACTGTATTTTAATTTTGAATCTACGTAGTTAGTTACATGAAGATAAAGTTGATTTTGGGTTTCTGTATTTCCATGACACGATGTCTGGCATAGTGCATAGTGGCACGATGTTGCGTCGTACCGTGATGCGATGTCGTGTCCTGAGATTAGGTGTTTTGAGCCGAACACTGATATTTATACACTGGTATTTAGGCCCTTAGAACACGATGATATTACTATTATGACAGTTGGAGGTTTGCTGTTTTAGGGCCAAAATGCTTCTACCCCGTAAGTGCCCGTAAGCAATTTTTGATAAATGATAACCGGTTAACTTTGAGGAAAAATAATAATTCGTTAATGGGATTTTTGTTCTTCATAAGGAATCAGAACATTAGTTATCTCTAAGGAAATTAATTCACTGTCTTTCTTATTATAAATGTGGGATAAGTTGGTTAATTTGAGTAATAAATCGTTATTAGTAGGTACCTAGTATTGTTTTGGTTGCAGGTGGTTCGCAAGATGAATGGTGACCAACCATAAAACACCGAAGAACAGTTAAGGAGCCAAATGCCAACCAATGTATGCAAAAGAATACAGTACAGGTATATCAGTATATAGTACATGTTATACCAGTTAAGAAGTATCAGTAGGACTGATAAATACCCAACTACTTCAATTATGAGGCGTATTTATTACGATTCTCGGTTCTTTCAGAAAAAAATATATTCTGCTAAGGTAAGGTCAAGGGCGTCGCCAGCCGAACGTCCAGGGGGGGGGCAAGTTGATATAAATGCAGGATGAGTCTTCACCAAGTACGCAAAAAATAGAAGCGGATTTCGGTTTACAGTCATAATCATTCATAAATGTCATAATATATAGAGATGGAAACGCGAGCGTAGCGAGCGCGAAATTTATTGGAAGGGAATGGTTAACAATACTTATAGTCAGATAAAACGCGAGCGTAGCGAGCGCGAATTTTTTTGAAAGGGAACGTTTCATAATACTTATAGTTAGATCAAACGCGAACGACATCTTTTGAGAGGAAGAGTCAGAAAAATAAATGCAGATGAAAATATACGCGATACGCGAGCGCGAAAATTTTCGTTACCAATAACGTAAATTGAAAGACAATCATTCAATACCTAAGTACATTTTGATGATGCAAGTGCAGAAAATCACGAGTCACGTCACGGCACCGAGAGGTCTTGCAACGAGCCGAAGATCCACTGGACGCGACGAGTAAAGACTCGAGGTTGCCCAATAAGACTGCCGTTAAAATCACAGAGCTTCATCAACCGAGCGAGTGAAGCATCTCCGTTACAACTTGGCCAAACATTCTTTCGTATTTTCTAATGTTCTCGCCTACCGGTCGCATTTCTTGTCAAAATGACGGGTAGTATGGGACTGGAAACGTAAAAAAATACAATTTTCAGTAATTTCGGAACAAACTCGCGAGGTCTTCAGCTCACAGAGCCACTAGAGTAGTTCTCTTATTTTTTATTTTAGTACCTATGTTTTATAGACCAGTTCTTCTCCTTCGGTAGGTACTCTCTACAAAGTGTAACCTGTCAGTGTGCCACTCGTTTCATATCTAGAGTCACTTTCCGTGAGCTTTACTGACGGTAGCCCAACGATCTTCCTTTAGCCCCTGACCTGGTCTGGTACTGAATTCATTTGAGTTGCGATGTGCAAGAATGATCTTCTTGGTTGTCTGATCAGACAAGTCAAGTGACTGGACATATTTTTGGATCTCTAGGGGGGGGCAGCTGCCCCCCCCTGCCCCCCATTGGCGACGCCCATGGGTAAGGTAATTGTAATAATAAAAAAACATGAGAACTGACATTGTCTCCTTCTTTCATTTTAATAGATATGAGGCAGAAACTTAATTTTACCTTGTTAATTCCATAATTAAATGCTATTTAAAAATTTAATATTAAAACACTATTGTTTCATTTTTATTAGCAAACGTTTTAGACGCTGTTTTCTTTGTATGTAAATATTAGAAAAAAAAGACCCACTCAATCAACCATCATTATTATTATGTACCTTATAATAATAATATGTAGGTATGTAGGACCAGTATATTGTAATGTAACACCCGTAACACTAAAAGTACTTCACGAACCTAAAATATTGATTTATTTAAACTAATTGAACACTACGAAAACCTACACAATAGTATAAAATGACGGACTTAATGCTATGAGGTATTCTAGCTGCAATTAATATTTCAGGACTCGGGAAGCAAATTGATGCTGATTGGTATATTGCCGCAGATTTATAAAACTTCCACGCTATGAATCCTAATGACGATGTATTTTCTTACAAACGTTATGGTATGGTAGGGTAGGCCACGATGCTAACTCGGGATTCACTCGAGCGTCATAGAGACCTATTGGGTTGCGAAGCTTAGATGATAAAAAGAAAAAAATGTCATATAAGATATACCTTTTCATCGGTGGGGGGAGCGGCTACAGAGTTTCAAAAATGTAAAAAAAAACTGTTGCATGGACATACTCGAGCGCGTCAGATATTGATAGCATCCATGTCCTACACATTTTTAAAGATGTACGCATGTTAAACTGATTGTTTCCATGATGGGGTTGGTCGTACTTGAGGGTTGAAAATGAAAAAAAAAAATTTTTCATCGGGCGCGTCAGATTTTCTAAGGGGATGTTAAGTGAACCTAAAAAAAAGCTCTTATATAATAATCTGACGATTTAGATGTGACGCAAACTCGCAGTTATTATTAGAATGTGCAAAAAAAATTCGCTATTTTCAAATACTCAAGCGCGTCAGATTAAGATATATATGGTTCATCTTGATGCCGTAGACGTGCTGTCTCATAATCTGACGATTATGAGACAGCACGTCGGCGGGGCTCGCCTAATCTGACAATAGAAAAAAATAACAGGAACTTGTGACTCAGAGCACTCTCCAGAAACAGGAAAATGTGACTCGGAGCACTCCCCAGAAGCAGGGGCACGTGATTCGGAGCTATTCCCAGAAACTTCCGATCATCATCATCATCATCATCATCAGCCTATTCTTGTCCACTGTTGGACATAGGCCTCTCCAACTGCACGCCATTGTAAGCGATCCTCGGCTACTCTCATCCAGCTTTTGCCAGCCACTCTGCACAGATCATCGCTCCACCTAGTCTGAGGGCGTCCCACACTACGCTTGCCGATCCGCGGTCTCCACTCAAGAACACGTTTACCCCACCGGTTATCGGTTCTTCGGATAATATGGCTTCCGATGCACTGTCATATTCCATAATACTTTGCCGCTGTTGTAAATACTTAGACTCGAGGTATTTTTATTGCTATAAATAATTTATAGCACTGTGCGTGATTTACTTCATTTCATGAAGATTCTCTCGAAAGTTCAAGATTATCGTATGTTGTTCGGGATTTTCGGAGAACCGGTTCGCTCCGACTATATTCTAAAATATTTACACATTTTTGTTCTGTTTCTAATGTAAATTTAATTGTTTTTTGTAAAGTAGTTTTACCACAAAATACACACTTTATATTAATATCACTCATAGTACAGCTTGCGGGAATCTTTTAGAGCATAATCTTGACTGTGCAGTAGCCGATTTACGTACAAATGTACATGCGCAAATCCGCCATTTTTGTTCTAAAAGTTGCCGGCAACTATAAATATTTAATAACTTTAGTGTTCTAAGCAACATGATCAGCTGTCATGGCGTCATGGCAACAGAAACCAGAGTGGAATACAGGCATCACGTAACTGAACGCATTAAACTTTACGATGAATTTTTGTTACTTCGGCTAGTGGAAATCGTCAGATTATATATTTTCCGTTATCATAGATTCATTCCCTTTAAAATAAAAAAAAATTAGCCACGCTCGAGAATGTCGAGATGAAGTTTTTTTTTTACAACTTTGTAGCCCTCCGCCTTCTGTACGTCACCTTTAAATTGTCAGATTAGAAGAATATACACGTTTTAGCATGTAACTAACTCACCCTACCTTAATCTGACGCGCTCGAGAATTTCAGATGAACAATTTTTTTTTACTAATCTGATCTTTTATCCTTGACGGGCGGCCATACATATGAGGCTCATATTTGGTGGAAGTACTTAACTGGGTACAAGGTATCCCCCTATATATTAATCTGCCGCGCTTTAGGTACTCCCGAAATCCCCTCTTCGGCTCTCCTACTATTAGAGCAGTCAGTACTTAGGTAACTTAAGTACTTAGGTAAATTAAAGAAGTTAGTGAGACAATTACAGATAAAGTACCATTAAAGTATAGGAAGCTGGACGTTTCTGGGGTGATTATGATTGCGTGCCCGGCGAGGTCCCTCGTGACGTCACACTCGCGGTCAAGTTGAAGTGATAGAGATCGCAATCGCATTATAAGGCTAGTTGCATTTACTGTAGATTGTAATTGTAGATTATGATTATGACGATGATTCCACGAATCCTACTTGATAAAAATATTGGTTTCCTTAATAATTATAAAACCGGCCAAGAGCATTTCGGGCCACGCTCAGTGTAGGGTTCCGTAGTTGCTTATCCTTCACAATAGACTTAAGTTACAGGAAAGATTTCAAGCTCTATAAAAAGGTCGTAAACGCCAAAGTAATTGTAATTACTTATTACCTTCTGGAAGTCAAGTTACTTCCTTTTTAAGAAAATTATGAAATTTTGCGATAACTCAAAAACGGCTCGACCGATTTTGTTCAATATAGTTTTCATTGAAAGTACTTATAAAGCCTCATGTCATGAATTTTTCCATAATTTTTTGACCCGTGGTTAAAAAGTTAGGGGGGGGGTGCTATTTTTTTATTTTCGGAGCGAATATTTTCAAAACTGCTGACTTTGTCAAAAAATAATGTTTGAAAACCCCTATTATCTTTAAAAGATCTATTCAACGACACCCCACACACTAGTATTGGAACGAAAAAAAAAACACCTCCACTTTAGGTGTTCGAGAGGTACCCGAAAAAAAAAATTTTTTTAGTTTTTATTTTACCGTTTTGTCGGCGTGATACAATACACACACTAATACTAAATTTCAGCTTTCTAGTACTAATTGATCACGGAGCTAAGCCGCGGATGGACAGACGGACAGACGAACAGACGGACAGACGGACAGACGGACATGGCGAAACTATAAGGGTTCCCAGTTGACTACGGAACCCTAAAAACGGTTTCCACTCACGTGAAAATTGACAGGAACAGTCCGACACGTTTCGAACTTATATTGAGTTCTTTCATTCCTGATAATTTGTACGTGAATGTTAATCTTTTACACATAAAAATACTTACAAATTCTTACTCTTTATTGCACACCTCAAACATCAAAGAGGCAACACAACGTGAGATACATTAAAATAACCGTTTTTATATTTATTACAAATGTTTCACGGTAGTTTTCATAATAGTAATTATATCTTTTATTTCTTCTTATTACACAATTATATAGGCTATAATACTATGATACTATAAGTTGCCGGCATCTTCTTCCGCAACATTTTTCCATTGCTCAGTTCTATAACCATCTTTGGCTGTCCCAGCTGTCCCTACATTAAAATTGGTTAGAATCCATCTAGCCGTTTCGGCGCGATGAGCGGACAAATAAGAACTTTTTACCAGCAGGTGGCGCTGTACGGCTAGTCCTAAGAATCCTGCATCGCACTGCTAACATTTTTCCTGAAATAGATAATGTATTTATTTCTTTAATCTACATTTATTGCACAAAAGAAAAACTTACCGTACCCTAAGGTTTACCTACTGGTAGATAGTGCCATGATGCATTCTCTACCAGTAAAGCTTAGGGTAATAGGGAAAAATTGTAAGCGGTGAATTTAGCCGAATTACATATAATTAAAATACCTATTACAACACATACATATAGATAATATACATATATAGGTAACTACATAGGTTCTACGTACGTTTTCGAAAGAATACGACCAGCCTTCGATGTCAAAAGTCATGTGTTTACGTGTTTGTTCGTAAACACGCAGAACAGAACACGTTAAAATATGTATTATTCTAGTCAAACGAGTGGAGGCAAGGATGGTGTGTCGACGCGCCACTAATCACGGGGTCGATGAGGTGACTCCTGCCCATCTCCATATACTTAATTATTTTTTATAACTACCATGAGTTCTAAACCCGTTCCAATACATAACTAAATATGTAAAACACATTTTACTGGCATATCAATTGATAAGACATCCCACACCCTAAAGTACCGGCCCTTAGAGGCTCTGGTATAAGTTTACTTTTAACGCAAAAAACGTCTCGAATGCAATTGCGACAGTAAACGGGAAACGCTAAACCGATAGATACCTAGATACGTATTTTGGTTGCATCGAAAACATAGGTACACCTGAAGCTCAGAAAAAGCATGCTCTGGTTCTATGTTTGGTACATAATGTCTACTGTCTACTTTATCTCTCGTCAATCGGTCCCACATTACTGAGGATCGTGATCAATGATCAATGGCTGGTTTTGCCTTGATGTTCCTATCATCGGTCATCAGAATTAGTGGTAACTAATGTATGGTGACTTGGCGTGACTGAATGTACTCGTGTGTATGATACACTAATACAGTGTGTATGGTAATGTACTCCTATGGTGGCGAGTGAAGCTATTTATCGGCAGTTTAGTTTCTCAAAAGGTATAATTATCCTTACAAGCTAATATAATGTAGTAGGAAGGGTAATTTTTGGAGTAGTAGGGCCTCGTGCAGGGTCCGTCCGGATTGTTACTACCGTCTTGCCTGCTAACCCACCGCCAAACAGCAATGTTCGCATTGTTGTGTTCCGGTGTGGGGGTAAGATAGCCGGTGAAATTACTAGCATAGAGGCATTCTATCTTCGTCCTCCGGGTAGGCAAGCACTTGTGACTCCTCTGGTGTTGCAGGTGTTTATGGGCGACGGTAATCGCTTTCCATCAAGCGATACGTTTGCTCGTTTGCCCCCTATGACATAAAAAATATATATATAATTATATATCTAAATAGCAAACTATGTACAAAAAAGCTAATATTATAATAAACTAAAACAAATTTAGTAAAATTTACTCTCTCGTGCAATGCATTTCCTCGTTGAACAGCTATGCTGATACGTTGTGTGAGGAAGCTGCCAGCTCTTCGGTCCTTATCTTAAAAATTTCGTGATAAAAAACTCGATTAAGTATTTAGGTACTTATCCCGCAACTAACGCGACCATCACATCGGGTTCGCGGATTTCTGACCTTCTGTGTTCAAGTATTGCTGCGTAGTTTTTATAACTGTTTGATGTTTGCCTACCAATCGGTTGTTCTTGTTTCGATATATCCGGGAGTAAATCAATTTTGTCATCGTCATCATTTGCGTAGCGCTGACGCGACTCGCGCGGGCCTATACTTGACTCCGATTTCTGTTAAGGAAGGAAGATGGAATAATGATGTTAGTAGTATCGATTAAGTGCAAATTAAGCAGGTAGGTACTTGAGAGAAAAACGAGTTGCTTTTTAAGCAAAGACTTAGAGTGGAAAATTTCAGTCATTTAGCAAGAGGCGAGTGTTTGCCGTCATGTGAAATTCTGTTGACCTTAAATATAGACCTTAAAGTTCTTCATGTTTTTCCCCTATGATGGTTCATGTGATAAGCTCTAATCGCGCGTTTTACTAACATGCGTTGAACGTTACATAAGCAACGCGCCCACATACCTACACTTTAACCAACCTTTTCTTTTCTTTTTTTCGTATAAGAATTATTTAGGTACTTACTCCGCTTTTGCTCTGTCTAACCTTATGAGAATTGAATCTGCATACGTACTTAGGTCGGATACCCTTGAAATGTCGACAAAGTTTCACCGAATGCTTAATTTCGTCGAATTTTCATTTCATCGACAAATTTTTACTCGTAAGTCATATATTTTTCAGACATTTTGTAAATTATAATCTTTAGATTAGGTTAGGTTAGGTTAGGTTTGTGTTATAACATTCAAAAATATTTTATGGTTTCAGAAAAAAAAAATCTTTCGATGAAATGTTTGTCGACATTTCAAGGGTAAACCGTACTTAGGTACTCCGCTAGCGCTTACTTACTTACCTGAAGTGGATCTTGGCATACGATACGAAATGACGCCAACGCGCCCCTTTTCGAGCTTATGAGAAACTTTCTTATTTAATAATAATAGTAAGAGGGAATCTCACCGCGAGCATTTGCCTGTAATGTGACAAAAGTTTCATCCATTCCACATTTTGTGCCTGGCGATAGGTAGGTACATAATGGAGGATGGATAATATTAAAAATATATATTGAAATGATGTTTATAGGCAGCAATAACCTGCCTCATTCCTATAAAAAAACCTCCCTCATTCCTAAAAAAAAGTAACGGAATTTTCTGTAGCTTAAAAAATACTAAAAAGGACGAAAATGCTTTTTCTCACCTTGTACGGCAATCGCAACAGCAACCTAACCGGGGAATTGCAATTTCATAATCTATTAGAATTTGCTATTGTTATACAAGACGGATAAAAATTATAAGTGAATAAGTCACTTCTTAGGACTTGAACATCCTTCAACTGGGCACTGCAGCCTTGTTTCTACTAGCTATCTTCAGAAATCGTAACTTTATAATTCGTTCATTCGCGCACCATGCATTAAACATACAGATCAGACGACGCAACGGAGCCACGCTGTTACGTCGCCTAAGTCAAACTAGATTAAAGTTAATTTTGTAGTTCACAGTACCTTGGTTTAATTTGAATAAATAAACGCTATCTAACGACCGATGAGTTAAGCATTATAACTTTTCTTATTGTCACTAGATGTCACTACTAAGATATTGATATTAACGCCATCTAACAGCCAATTAGGCAACGACTATAACTATTCTATTCATCGCTAGATGACACTACTAAGGTATTGATATTAACGCCATCTAACGGCCAATTAGGCATAGATTATAACTATTCTATTCACCGCTAGATGTCACATCTATATTGATATAGGCGCCATCTAACAGCTAATAAAGTAATCATTAATAACTATATTTTTCCCCGCTAGATGTCTCTGCAAAGCTATTTATATAATAGTTATTGTAACTATTTAGTCACCACTAGATGTCACTGCTGCTGAAATGTTATTACTAAAATAAATGTGATTACGTTTAGGTATAAGACTAATTAGTACCTAATCAAAGTATTTATTTGTTTGTTTTGTTTAACATATTTAATGTAACTATTCATTAGACGAATGAATGAAATTAGAATGCCCGTACACTTCAGGGTGTCATGTTAGGTATAGACATGTATAGTATAGATTAGGTATCTATACCTACTATCTTAGACTCAAGCCCTTATTGCGTTCACATATTATTGTATGCTGTACACTAATAATGTGAACGCAATAAAGAAATATCTATCTTAGCGCTATCTAACCACCGTTATGTTAATTATTGTAAATATTCTTATTAAACAAAAAGAGGATTTTTTTTATAAATTTGACGTGCATAACCGTCTGTCTGATGCATTGTAGCGCCCAAACTGATAATTTATTTATTTATTTAAACTTTATTGCACAAAACAAAAGTCAATACAAATGGCGGACTTAATGCCAAATGGCATTCTCTACCAGTCAACCATAGGGCCAAACAGAGATACTAGAAGTGGGTGCAAATCAGAAATCTGATGGTACAGAGAGGATCTAGAGTACAAGTAAATACAAAATATTATATTACTGTTTATACAAAAATACATATACCTACATTTACACACTATAATATAATAAATATACAGATATATACATAATATAATATATATATAAATATATACTAAAGTCTACAACATGGGATGATGGATGAACTATTCGAGCTCTTGTTCCAGCAGATGCTTACGCAGCATACCTACACTTGAAAGCTACCTTGCTTGGGGCTTGTCTGATAAAGAGAGGGAGTGAATTCCAGAGACGGCATGCCTGAACGGCGAAAGAATTAGACATAAAACCAGTATGGTGCGAAGGAATGGAAAGTTTGAGAGTTCGAGAGGAACGAAGTTCACAGCCTGGACGGGGAGTTTGAAAAATGAATTTACTTTTGAGATATCCTGGTGTAGAAGGCTCGAACAGGATAGAAAACAGACAGCAAAGGATCCTGAGGGATCTGCGACTACGAATAGGTAGCCAGTTAAGCTGACGGCGAAATAATGAAACATGATCGTATTTTCGAAGTCCGAAAATGAACCGTATACCATTATTAAGAAGACGATCAAGTTTGTTGAGGGACTCTTGTGTGAATCAGATTGGAGTGTTTTTTTTTTATCAATAGGTCTGTGTTGTGTCTGTCCAAGTATTAATATGCTTCTAAGTCCATAGTTCTTACAGTCTGACCAAAAAGAGTAGAAATTAAAAAGTGGCAATACTGTAATGTCATCTCTTTCTAATCAATCTAAAGAAACAGGGCAGACTGTAGCTATGTTTGGTGGAAATAAGTTTTTTTAACTAATGATGATGCGGTTGGCTCGGTTTGTACTGCAGCTGCCTACTGAGTTAGCCATCCTGGGTTCGAATCCCGTAAGAGAGGGCAAATATTTGTGTTATGAACTCGAATATTTGTTCCTGGGTCATGAATGTTTATCCATATATGTATTTATATATTATGTATATTGTCGTCTGGTACCCATGGTACAAGCTTTGCTTAGTTTGGGACTGGGTCAATTTGTGTGGGATTGTCCCTTAATATTTATTTATTCAATTAATTTAATCAAGTTTCTTTTAATTCATTCCTTGAACTCTTACGGTGAAGTATAAGGGTTCAGTTTTCATCAATGGAGGTCAGAACTAATCACCAAGACAAGTTTTATTGGGCTTAAAACTGACATTGAAAAATAGTAAATGAAAATGGTATTATATCCAATCATCATATTAACAAATCGTTGTCTGGCTTACCAAATCAGAAATAGAAATTCATTGATTCAATAAGATTTATGTCTCAGAAATGTACATAAGGTGTCATTTCTATTATTAAAAGACGAAAGAAGTCTTGCTTGAATATAGGTTTGGCTTTTAATGATCCAATTACAGATAAGGAAAAAATTAAACAAACTAGATAGGTACTTATATATTATAAACTTTAATTCTTAAAATATAAAACATTACTCATGACAGTTCAGTCCCAATCTAACTCCCAGGAATTTATTATTACAATTACTTATCAACTAGGACTCGGCGTATATCACACATAGATGCCCACCCACAGCAGTAGGAAGAGAATCCCGAAACCAGAGAACAGCGCCGCGACCAGGGACAGCAGGAGCTCCTTGAACAAGTCCCTGTTGCTTTTAGAGCTCGTTACTTCGTACACGAAGAACCACGCCGTGAAGAAGATGCCGATGCCCAACAGAAGCATCGTTAGGTGCGGGAATATCGCCGGGTTGATAGGAGAGGCATAGCGCACCATGGATTCGATTTCCAACTAGAAACAAGTGTAAACATTATGCTTTTCAGAGTAATTATTTCAGAAAGTACTAATTCTAATGTAAGAAATACTTACAGTCATTTTAGATGTGCTTTTTTTTAATTACGATAAAATTACACGAAGCACGAGAATTGACAGTCGCCGGCTAAAGTAAACGTCAGCGTTTAGGGTACGTTCCGTTTATTAGACCTGAAACAAACTCATAATATTTTAATATTTACTTACGTATTTTAAGTAACAAAGAAACAAAAAGACGACTCATGTTATGCAATAAATTATAAATATCTTCTTAGTAGACGTATTATAGCATTTCTATGCATTTTTTTGAAGGTCACATAATTAGTCGTATATTTTTTTTATAATAATGCGTAAATTGAAATTGAAAAATACGGGAACGTTCAAACCATGTTCAAGCAAAATATTTGAGCTATATAGCTCTGGAGAATGTAGCTATTTCACATGTATTTTTTTTATGTAGATCTTAAAATTCAATTTAATAAAAATTTTAAAGACGAAATAAAAATGGTTTTTAATATTTTTTGATAAATGAACACATAAAAAAAATTGTTTGACATAGGCTTCGTTTGACAGGTCGTTTTATAATCTATGGTTTTATTTTATTTATTTAATTGTAATTGACAAGCACTACAAGCAGTGACAGCTGATTTCTGATTTTTCTGTTTCTATTAATTTTTCTTATAAATAAACATCAAAATGATCACTTAGTTTAAAGCGTACGTAACAATGTCGTCACAATGTTTCATCATGAATGTGGACCAGGGGGCACAGGCCTCCACAAATGACGCCAAACCAGCGGTGAAGGACAAGCTGATGTCGTATGAGGAGAAATCCGTGGGGTCCACAGCCTTTTTCAAATGCGAGGCGTGCCCGTACATGGCCCTGGCCGAGGACGACATCAAGTTCCACCTGTTCACGGCGCACCCCGAGCTCGCGAAGAGCAATGGTCTCGCGGACAACATCCAGATCAACTGCCCGGGCTGCTCGAGCATTTTCGACGCAGAAGAAACCTTAAGAAATCATCTGCGAAACCATCACAAAATGGGAATCAAAGACGTCAAGAAAATGGTCAAAAGTCTCGTTCAATTAGCTCTTAAGAATGCCAAGCTGAAGAAAGAAGATACCCAAAGCCCATCCATGCCACAACAGGAGCCTGATGTTAAAATTCCGCAGGTTATCGAAATAGTCCCCGATACTGTCAATGCCAGTAATGAATCTTTACCTAAAGGTGTAGCTTTCATATCTGTAGATGAACTGCAGAAGATGAGTACACCCAATTTTGAAACAGTCGACCCTAAAGAGATTATACAAGAAGCTAGCATAAATATTGTTTACACAAACCCAGTGTCAACCCAGTATGTGAATGTGACCAACACCGTGACACCTGTAACGGCCTGCAATGTGTTGCAAATGTCTAGTGTTACTCCAGATCTGATTTCATCTATTCAGCCACGGAAGACTATAGATAATCCGAACATAATAACTCAATCCATTGACAACTTGGACAACATTAACCAGCTAGGCAGGCCTGCTGTGAAACGAAAATACAAACCCCGTAATACTACACCCCGAAAAGAGACTAATGATAAAAAAGACATTAAAGAAAAAATGGACCCAAAGGCATTACTTGAACTTAACAAGCAGTTATGTTTGGTTGGCGGCTGCAGAATAAGATTGAAAAATGAAGAAAAACTAGCATATCACAGAAAGTGCCATCTGAAAACTATATTCAAATGTCCTGAGTGTGCAATGGTGTGTGCTGAGGTGGAGGCGGTGCACACGCACCTCTGGAAGGCTCACGAGATTGACATGGAGATGCCCACTTGTGAAATATGTGGCTTTAAGACATACAAGAGGAGTAGATACAACCAGCATATGAAGTGCCATGGGGATGTCAAGGCTTATGCATGTAAGTTTCAATGATCTTCATTATTACCAGGATTTTATTGTTGCATCCAATTAGTACAGCTGTAATAGAATTTACTAAAGGTAAATAAATTGGTCTAAAGTAAGTGCAGATTACAATTAGCAACTCAACTTATGTGCCAATAAATGAATCAAGAGTTTCAACTCCACACTAGTCATCTTCAAGTATCTCTGTTTGGTTTTGTGGTTAACTGGTAGAAAATACCATTTGGCATCAAGTCTGCTATTTGTATTGACATAAATTTTGTGCAAATAAGTTTGTTCAATTTGAATACTCTTCTTCAGCAGTTTAATAAATCATTGAGCATTTACGCATTATGACATAATATTGAAATGCTCTTTTACCATCCTGCATTTGAAGCGAAATGTAAAACCATTCACTCATTCAAATGATCACTTTGCGACGTAATGCCGCTTGCCATACAATCTTCTATAAACATCCATCTTCTAATTTCAGGCAGCCTCTGCCCAAAAACTTTTAAGAATGCAAACCAGCTGTCGAAACACCGGACATTCCACAAGGAAGATCTGGCCCACCAGTGCACCATCTGCCCGCAGCGGTTCTTGACCAAGCGCAGGCTGAAGCTGCATGTAGCGGCGGTGCACGAGAAGCTCCGGCCGTTCAAGTGCTGTCACTGTGATTACACCGCGTCCAGGAAGGATGAGATGAAGGTGCATCTGAGGTCACATACTGGTGAGTTGAAGATAGGTATTTTTATTGTCAGAGATTGTGATTAAATGTATCACTTTGAGAAAGATATAAAATACTCACAGGAGTGTACAATGTTCCTGCGATGAGCGACATCTACACAAGAAATACGAACGAGCGACTGAGAGGACACTCTTTGAAATTGGTATTAACGGCCAGTACTAGCAACCCTAGGCGTCACTTTCTAGCCAATCGCGTGGTCAAAGTGTGGAACAGTTTACCTGAATCCGTGATTAGTGCACCCTCAGTGAACTCTTTCAAAAATAGACTTGACAAACATTTACAAACACAGAACACAAGTGAACAGTGATATGCACGCATCAGCTATAAGCTGCCTGTGCATTAAATAAATAAATAAAGAACCAGAATTAGACAGTTTTTAGTTTTCTTATGGCAATATTTATGATATGTTTTTATCGGGACCATTGTTTTCCAGAAAGTTTTCCAGAAATTTGGCAAATTCTCTTATTATAAGTATAATCTAAGTCCCAAAAATATTGTGCTACAAAAAATCATCAAGTGCAAATTGCTGGAATCCAGAAGATTATAAAAGAACAACATGTAATACCAATACTCTCTTTCTTAAGTACAGTCTTCAGCCTTAGCGATATCTATGTTACATTACTTGATTTGATGGGTTTATTTATCTCTGCAAATTTTACCTACAAAACACGATTACAATGCCCTGTCAGAGGTATGAAGCAAATGTTTACAATTTATTAAAAACCCTCATTAGACACATTTTTGGCGTCGCCAAATGGTGACTTGCGTTTTAAATTAGTGTATATGTGGTTTCAGGCGACAAGCCGTACTCTTGCGAGCAGTGCAGCTACCGCGCCGCCGACCACAACGCCATGCGCCGCCACAAGAAGCAGCACACCAAGGAGGCCGTCTACAAGTGCAAGTACTGCCCCTACAGCTGCATCCAGTCCACCAACTTCGCCAGCCACATGATCTCCAAGCATCCCAACGTCAACTGCAGCGACGTCCACCGCTGCCCCTACTGCGCCTTCAAGACTGTCAGCAAGGACAAGTATCTGACTCATCTCACTACACACACGGATAAAGAAGGTGTTCAGTTGCTGATAGAGATGACGAGTAAGTCCAAGAAGCTCGCGTGGAACGTGCCGAGCGAAGCCGGCGAGAAAGTAGACGATGCCGCTAAAGCGGTCAGCGAACAGGAGAAAGAGTCCAGCCCTAAAACAGTTAACAATTTTCCGATTGAAGTGTTCGATTGCGATAGTTTGTCTGAAACCTTATCGCAGAATTTTCCAAAAAATTATTGTACGACGTCTTCTAATGAGAAGCAGCAGACTGATTTTGATGCGCAAGTGGTAACTGACCTCAGTAAAGACGACAATAACTCCGACTGTCTTATCTCGGAGAGTTCTAATGATACTTTGATGGACAGACAGTATACGACGCAGCACACGCTTCAGAATTTGACGTATGATGCTAGTCAGACGAATCTACATGGGTACTTAAATGCTCCGGTGCAGATGGAACAAAGTCTTTGTCCAAATAGCACTGTCAATTCCCTCGTGTCCAGCCATTCCGTCATGGGCGGTAGTATGAGCAACAATATCATGGCGAACTTCCCCATCAGATTGCCTCCAACGCAATTCTCCATGCAAAACATAACCCTGAATCCCATGCACAAGATATCGCTGCCAATGACCAAAGTCACCGGGCCTATCATAAAACCGACTCAAATTCTACCAGTCCCGTCGTCCAGCAACTCGCCAGTTAATATCTTGAACGAGCCAGATGGAATGCCACGGAAGAAGCCTAAAATATCAGTGAAAAGCAATCTCATATTAAAAGGTCCGGATCAGGAGAACATGTTCCACTCGCAGCAAAAGATGGCGTTCAAGCGACTGGAAGACAACGAGCGGTTCGGTCTCGGAGCGGTCACGTTCAACAACCTGATCACGACGCAGTTCATGCAGCCCGAGCCGCTGCTGCACGCCGCCACGCCGCCCGCCGACGCCGTCGACAACGACCAGATGTTCACCTTCAACAGTCAGATCAACGTCAACTCCATCATCCTTCCGCCGCCGCAAAAAATTCAGAACAACGACCCTAGCTACATCAAAATCGAAGCTACTATAAAGCAGAACACGCAGTCGCCGAGTTTGGAGCGCATGTGCAACGCCAACATCATGAGCAACCAGTCGCTGAGTCGGGAGTACAAGGCGTCGCCGCCTTTGGAGGATATTCACAAGAACTTCAAGGAGATAAAGAACGAAGTTAAATCTGACGCGTTTTACAACATGGCCCTGAACAACACGACCACGAATCCTTCTATAATCGATCAGTACCTTATCGACAATATCATTGGCGAGCAGTACCCCGGGCACCTGGACCTGGCGCCGACATTACCCGAGGTGTCGGACGACCCCCAGAACGACGTCATCGAGATAGACGACAATTCGGACGACAACAAGCTCCTGTCTCGTTACGACATGAATTTCCCGCTGGAATCTCTGTACCTAATGCATAATGATTTCCATTTTCTAGAAAACGATATACCTAGCAATAGCTTACCTAACGAAGTAAACGAAATTAATAGGATAGTAACGGAGGTACCTATTCTAAATCAGAAGGAAACCCTGGCACCTCCCGACGTGACATGTAATGACTATCCTAATTTTATCCAAGGGAAGAAAGATCCTATGATGAATACATCCGTGAGACAATCCGTAAATAAGATTAATGTTAAGAATATTGAATTGATGAAAGATAAATGTAAAGATATTAGTCTATTGTAGAATAAGAAAATGTTAACACGTTTTAAAAGACTGTTTGTTATTATGAATATTACGATTATTATAATGTACTAGGTACTGTTTACCTACTCTTACCTTGTTTTATTTTGTTTGACGCCTCAAAGTAAATTCCTGTAGGGCCGATGGCCGAGGGCGGCTAGTGTGGGCGGCATATGAATTGCAACACAGCCGCAAAGTGGCAGTTCGAGGGGAGTTCTATTGTCGTTGGCCAAACTGCATCCAACCCACCTATCTTGTAAACTGAAAAGAAAAAGATAATAACTAGTATTCCTGTGAAACCAGCTAGCTGTACACAAGCGGTGACATCAGGCGCTTGCTATTCCTTTCCTTTTGTTATTATAAAACGAATATGGTAAGTCTGAGCTGATGTTTGGCCGGTGTCAGCCCGTCTAGCACAACTATGCTCGCGAATCGTTTCGCGCGACATAGTATCGCCCGTCACTTTCTCACATTACGGCGAAGAAAGGGAAAGGTAATATTTCTTGCGCGTGAAAGAGTCTCGTTTCTCAGTTGTGCTTGAGGTGCAGACGTGTCAGGATTTGTCAAAATGCGACAACCGGGTGACAATTAAAAACTTTGGATTATACAAAAATCTAAATTTTGCGTATAAAAACGAATGGCTTCTATAACTACACACATTTTTAAGTATTAGGCAGCAAAATGGCCTTTATTGTACAAGTCGAATATCCGCGGTTATGTGATCTGGGCGCTGTTTCAGAGAAAGAAGGAAGTCTGGAGACTGGCGGAGAATTGTAAGTTACTTGTATTTTCAGACATATGCCGTAGATTGAAGAAGATTGTTTGATATGATGCCCTAGGCCACCTTCGCGTGAAAGATAACTGACAAAGTAAGTATTCCCTGACAAATATGTGCATGGTGTTTTATTATTTACGTCGTTAGCTACGCGGGGAGAAAATCTCACTACTGGCCAAGGCAAGACGTAAAACTTTAGACAAACCACGGCCACGGGCGTAAAGCCCAGATCGCATATTTATGGCCCTCACCTTCGAGTCGGGCCACAAACACCCGCGATCTGGGACATTCACGAATTCACCGCCATAGGTATGTAATGTATTACTACCAATAGAGGCGTAGCCTCGTAGCTCATCATCAGTAAGTAGGGCTTGCAATATCGGCATGGTTTTCCAATTCCGGAATTGACTTCGAGATTGGCACTCAATTCCGGAATTCCGGAACTGGTTCCGGAATTGACTTACCATACAAAAGTATACAAATAAAAAATTGGGCAAGTGCGAGCCCGACTCGCGCATGAAGGGTTCCGTACCTATACATATATATAATCTATAAGTAACAAGTTTGTTGTATGGGAGGCCCCCTTAAATATTTATTTTATTTTATTTTTAGTATTTGTTGTTATAGCGGCAATAGAAATACATCATCTGTGAAAATTTCAACTGTCTAGCTATCACCGTTGTTGAGATACAGCCTGGTGACAGACGGACGGACGGACGGACGGACGGACAGCGAAGTCTCAGTAATAGGGTCCCGTTTTTACCCTTTGGGTACGGAACCCTAAAAACGAGTATTTTTTTACAATTGCAGGCGGAAATCGATGTCCTAATTTTCGAGGTTTTTGAGGTCAAGAGATTTAACAAGACTTTACATCCAAGTCTCAGAAATACCTTGAGGTCAAATTTTGCGGACATTTAATCTCAAGAGCATTTTTCAGAAAATTCGCATTTTAAATAATATATTTAGACGGTTCTACTGCGTCTTTCTCAATCAATACAATTAATTTGTACATAAATGCTACATATTTATGTCTGTTTCTTTGTTCTCATCCCGACAGTGATGTCCACACAGACGCTCCAATATCTGACTTAGTGTACACATCAAAAGTGTCGTAATCTAAAGCTTGCTTAGCAATGTCTTAGCCCGCCTCTTGGTGATCAGCACAGTCTCACACGAGTCACTTATCATCAGTCATCCCATTGACAACGATGCGTATTTTGAGCATCCGTGGAGTCAACGGGAAGCTAAAGTGGACCACCTCATTCAATGATTAATTCATTGATTTAAGTTCTTCTTTCAGTTGTTTACAGGTTCTATTATCGCGGGCTAGGTTTCCGCAACTCGATGTCTTACCATACGCCTATTTTGCGTGAGGGGAACTACTTTTGCCAAACCAACTCTACCAGAGAACTTAGCAGTCCCTTTATGTTACCAACGGCTTCTGGGAGTGACTTCGGCGACCCGAGGTGTTGTGCGCGGTAATTGGCCTCTCCAGGACATTCGAGAATGACATATCCGGCTGCCTCCTCTGCCTCCATACAGGGTCTGCAAAGAGGACTGTCAGTGACACCTAGAGTAAATAAGTGTTTTTTGGTAAGGCATGTCCGGTTATTGCTTCAGTTATAAGCCAGAGCTCCTTAGTTGCCTTAGCTTGCACGACAATCCGGGACAAAATGTCGGAAGAGCCTGCAGGTACCTAAGTTAGACCAGTATTGCTGCTATTCCATCTTCATGTTCTTACTCAGTGTGACGCTCAGCCAGGAAAATGGTAGAAGTAGGATCAGTTCAGATCCTTCTAGTTCTTCCTTTCAGTTGTTTTGATTCCGTCTTTTAGCTTTCTTTTTCTGTCTATGGTTTCATGAGATTTATTGGCATGATGGTAAAATTATTTACAACCTGAGATACCCCATGACATTTATTATATTGACGTTCCATACCCCGCCTGTCACTATCGTAAGTTTTTACCGAGCACATTCATCACACATTTCTATCATAGACATCAATGGCCTTGGATTTCACATCAAAATATCTCATATTACTGTCTAGAAACTACATTAAATAGTCTTTTCAATTCCGGAATTTCGATATTGGACGTCCATAATTCCGGAGTTGTAATATCGGAAAAATCATCCGAAATTCCGGAGTTCCGAAATTCCGGAATTCCGGAATGCAAGCCCTATCAGTAAGGTTCTCATCCTCACTCATTCAATTAGTGCAGCACAATAGCCACACATACCTATATACACGCTTGCATCGCTTCCCTCGTATATACCTACCTAACCCTCACCTCTATCCTCACTAGCGCCTATCTTGCATTTCTCATTTCTTTGTATGTACAGTCGACATCAGATATATCGCAGCGCAGCATATAATAGGCGCTCATAAAATATCTGAACACGACTCTTATTGTCCGGGCGTTACAGTACCTACATGTACAGATATTTATTAACGCCTTATATGCTGCGATATATCTGATGGCAACTGTACCTACAACAAGCCACGGTCCGAGCGTAGTGTCCCCCCTACGGCTGCCGCTCGTCGCTGCGGCTTGCCGCCGATGTGGCCGAGCCTTTACTCCCATTTCCACTATCTATTTATTCAATAATTACATGCAAATTAACAGTTTACATGACGAAAACATTTGCAGGGTATACACAAAGAAAAACAATTACATAAATAAACATAAAAAGAATTAACATTACGACTAAAACAGCATTTACAAGTAAAAAAATCAAGTAAGAAACCAACTATTTACAACTACTTTTAATGAACCATTGTAGTAAGCGAGGCAAATTGAAATATTCAATCCTATTTGGTGAAAAAGGCCTTAAAGGGTATCTATTTATGTCTCCTATCAGAACTAAGGAAAGCTCCCGAGATCCCCTGGAGCGCTACACCGGCTGCGTGCTGCGGCTGCTGCTGTTGGCGATTGCGCTGTGGGTGGCCATGTACGGCGGCACCATGGCGCTGCTGGCCACATAGTGAGTGTTCAGTATTGTGAGGACTGAGGCAGCCACACCAGCCCCCTGGAGCGCTACACCGGCTGCGTGCTGCGGCTGCTGCTGTTGGCGATTGCGCTGTGGGTGGCCACGTACGGCGGCACCATGGCGCTGCTGGCCACATAGTGAGTGTTCAGTATTGTGAGGACTGAGGCAGCCACACCAGCCCCCTGGAGCGCTACACCGGCTGCGTGCTGCGGCTGCTGCTGTTGGCGATTGCGCTGTGGGTGGCCACGTACGGCGGCACCATGGCGCTGCTGGCCACATAGTGAGTGTTCAGTATTGTGAGGACTGAGGCAGCCACACCAGCCCCCTGGAGCGCTACACCGGCTCCGTGCTGCGGCTGCTGCTGTTGGCTACGTAACCGTGAGATGTTTCTTTCAATTATTTGAATTCCGTTGTTTAAACCAATACTAATTTTGTCTCCCACAGGCCACGGACATGTCCCTAGATAACCCTGTAAACATAATTGAAAATGATTCACGTCGCGCGTCTAAAAATGTCCGTGCAACATGCGTATTGGGCCTGCTGAATGGCTTCGCGTATATACCACCTACGAGTATTACTACAATAGGGTTAGGCACTAGTACGGGCGGGCGACGGCACGGTTTAGTTAAATCTCTTATAATTATTAAAGTCCCAAACGTATATACTACCTACTTGTGCTTAAATTAAATGGCGGACTTTTACCCAGAAACTATTTATCACACCAAAACCAATTTTCGATTGGCCGCCTTCGCGACTGATCGTAGCTCCTGATTATGAATCTCGAACCGATTCGAAACATGTCAAGCGCTATTCGACTTTTACGACGAGAGTAGGCCCGTTCGTACACCAAGAAAAAATAAACGTGTTTTTAGGGCGCAGTCAGAATGTTTGGGTGCATAAGTTCATAACAGGCTATTATACATATAACGGCTGTGGTCAAGTTCACCTTCAAAACCTGGGATAAAATATTATAAGTTGAATGACTCAATGTTACCTGCCATCTGCCGATATGTGGCAAGGTTTACTAAAATAACTCGGGGTGAATCACCTCAATGAGTTATGTTATACATACCTATAAGTATATGTATAAGTAATAAGTGAGTAAAAATTTTAAGTTAACATATCGCGCTTCACCGCTTCCTATTTTCCTAACTACGTACAAAAAGGGCTGGATTTACATAATATGTCTTGATAGGGTCAATAGTTAGTTTCACTCACAAAACTAAATAAGCCAAACAATGGAACAATGAAAGTTACAGTCAATGTAATTCATTAGTTACATTTAAATATAATCGCGGGTGCAATGCTGTTAAATTATGCATGTATAATACATATAAACCTGCCTCTTGAATCACTCTATCTATTTAAAAAAACCGGCCAAGAGCATGTCGGGCCACGCTCAGTGTAGGGTTCCGTAGTTGCCCATCCTTCACAATAGACGAAAATTACGAGAAAGATTTAAATAACGAGAAAGATTTCAAGCTCTATAAAAAGGTCGTATTAACAGTAATTACTTATTACCTTCTGGAAGTTATCGATTATACGCGCCGGATGGAACGAAATGTTTTAATACAGTATGGTACTAAACCAAAATGTGTAACGTTTGAAGTGTAAGGACACCGCGCGGCACTTACGTCATTTTAAAGAAAATTATGATTTTTTACGATAACTCAAAAACGGCTCAACCAATTTTATTCAATATAGTTTTCATTGAAAGTACTTATAAGGCCTCATTTACACGGATTTTCCCATAATTTTTTGACCCGTCATAATCTCCTTTTTATACTCGCAATAAAAAAAACTAAAAAAAAAACGTTTTTTCGGGTAGGTAGGTACCTCTCGTACACCTAAAGAGAGGGTGAATTTAGTTTTTCATATCAATACTTGTGTGTGGAGTGTCGTTGAATAGGTCTTTTAAAAATAATAGGGGTCTCCAAACATTATTTTTTGATGGTTAGCAGTTTTGTAAATATTTGGCTTTGTAAATTTTCGGCTTTCTTCTCAACAGCGGTCTCCTCTTGCGAAATGCCGGTAGATTCACAATCTGACTTGTAAAAGTGCCATTGTAGCCTACTTACTGAATAAATTATTTCATTTCATTTCATTTCATTTCATTTCATTTCATTTCATTTCATTTCATTTCATTTCATTTCATTTCATTTCATTTCATTTCATTTGCTCTAGAAATGCAAAAAATAGCGTCCCCCTCCCCCCTCTAACTTTTCAACCACGGTTCAAATAATTACGGAAAATTTCATGAATGTAAACCCTTATAAGTACTTACCTACTTTCAATAAAAACTATATTGTATGAAATCGGTCGAGCCGTTTTTGAGTTATCGCAAAATTTCATAATTTTCTTTAAAATGACGTTTGTGCCGCGCGGTGTCCTTATACTTCGATCGTTACACATATTAGTTAAGTGCCATACTGCATTAAAATATTCCGCTCAATCTGGCGCGTATAATCGATGACTTCCAGAAGGTAATAAGTAATTAAGTTACTTTGTCGTTTACGACCTTTTTATAGAGCTTGAAATCTTTCTCGTAATTTAAACCTCGGGCTAAATCCACTGTTTTAAGCCCGATGTATATTGTGAAGGATGGGCAACTACGAAACCCTACACTGAGCGTGGCCCGACATGCTCTTGGCAGGTTTTATATACCTACACAGAGATAAATAATGTAG
This sequence comes from Apotomis capreana, assembly GCA_947623375.1. Lineage (NCBI taxonomy): Eukaryota > Metazoa > Arthropoda > Insecta > Lepidoptera > Tortricidae > Apotomis > Apotomis capreana. The sequence continues at coordinate 1,259,483 of OX392500.1, read as the reverse complement.
TGTAGGCTAGTTTTTCCCGAAAAAACATGGGTTCAGAAGATACACAACATTAGTTCATATTAGACTTTTTACGAGGGCGCTCGGAGGTAGCTGCAGAGGTTCGAGGGTAGGTACAAAGTTAGTCACGAAAGACAAAAACCAGGCGGCAGAATCTAAAGGCACACCGGATCACCGAGCGTGACGAGCGCATAGTAATAGTATGGATTCCCATAAGATATATATCACACACGCGTCACGCAAGCGGTGCGTTTATACTTTAGAACACGCACACCACGCTCACGTTAAGGGCACGTCCGTTTGCACGTCACGTTCACGTTACACATACGCATACGCATTAGCAGGGCTAGCATATCCTAACGCGATTTCGCTTGTCACGGGACTTAGTACCCGTCCTTCTCTAACGGCATTGAAAAGAATGAGACACATTTAAATAAAACAATTTAAACGGATTATATCGCGTATATTAATTATTTGAGCCTCCCTGACGTTTCAGTACCTTTACAGATACCGTTGTCAAAGGTTGACTGAGAAAAACACAATTTTTCTCTGTCAAAGTTACATTTGTGCAAACTACCCATTTTTTAAATATAAATTTAAAATAAAGGTGTTCATACATGCCAGATGGGCCTAATGTGTAAAGACAGTTACACATGTGCCAGAAGGGCATTTATTATTTATTTAAAATATCTACCAGCGGTTCACTAAAGGCTTACTGAGGAGAAAGAACCGCCAAAGAAAACTCCCAGATTGCCTTATTTATTACTATAAAATACTTTTAAACAAAAACTCTACATATACTACTTTTAACACTCATTTGTTTTACACCGTTCGAGGCCTAAGGTTTCCAGTCTTGTGTCTTGCTTGATCCTTGATAAGATGTACAACAGGATCCCAAGCCGGTGGTAATGACAAACCATCTTCTCTATTGAAATTGGGATATTTTTTGATTTCAATAGCCTCGCGCAACATTCTGGGAAAATATCGTTTCTCTCTGGCAAGGATTGAAGTGTTATCAAACTTAATTGAATGGTTTGGTTTGTCCATGACATGCTCGCAGACTGCAGACCTGTTGCAACGACGGTGCTTGACATCGGCTACATGCTCCTTAACCCGTGTAGCTATACTACGTTTCGTTTGGCCAATGTATGACAGACCACACTCGCAGTCCAGCTTGTAAACACCAGCACTCTGCAGAGGGATGCTACACTTCACGGGCCTCAGGTATTGAGACATCTTCTTCATCGGCTTGAAATATGTTTTAATGGAAGCCCGTTTCAAGATGTTTCCAATCCTATCCGTGACCCCTTTCACATATGGCAGGACCGCAGGTTTACGCTCGACTGTAGGAGTCTTCACACGGGGTTTCTGGTTGAGGCGTGGTATCTTGAGCCCATTGGCCCAAAGCGCACGCTTGACATGCTGTAGTTCATCAGTCAAATGTTGGTCGTCACAGATTCCCTTGGCTCTCTGAAACAAAGATTTACCCACTGTAGCAAGTTGACTAGGATGGTGATGTGATTTGCCATTTAAATACCTATCAGTGTGAGTAGGCTTTCTATAAACAGTATGACCTATTGTATTATCAGACCTTCTCAACACACTGACATCTAAGAAGGCTAGTGAATTGTCATTTTCTAACTCCATTGTAAACTTTATTTTCTCATGAATGGAGTTTAAATGGCCTAGGAAAACTGAAACACTAGATTTAGGTAAAATAGTAAAGGTATCATCTACGTATCTTTTAAAGATCCTCGGCTTGACAGGTGACGATGAGAGTGCTTTCTCCTCGAAGTCCTCCATGAAGATATCGGCGACAACAGGAGATACTGGAGACCCCATAGCCACACCATCCACTTGCACGTAGAATTCACCGTTCCATAGCATATAGCCAGATGTAAGGCAGTGTTCTAATAATTCAGCATATTCCATTGCCATATGTTCACGTAGCCTCCTCCTCACAATATTGATGCAATCCTGTACTGGTAGGCATGTAAAGAGGGACTGGACATCAAAACTAACCATAATTTCATCATCAGTTAGTATCAGATCTTTAATTTCAGTGATGAAATGGTATGAATCCCGTGTGTAGGCCTGCGTCTTTCCCCGCAACGAAGAAAGAACCCCAGCTAGGTACTGAGCCAAGCGATAGGTGGGAGCATCGATTTGACTCACTATAGGGCGTAGAGGCCCATTCATTCATTCATGGAGGACTTCGAGGAGAAAGCACTCTCATCGTCACCTGTCAAGCCGAGGATCTTTAAAAGATACGTAGATGATACCTTTACTATTTTACCTAAATCTAGTGTTTCAGTTTTCCTAGACCATTTAAACTCCATTCATGAGAAAATAAAGTTTACAATGGAGTTAGAAAATGACAATTCACTAGCCTTCTTAGATGTCAGTGTGTTGAGAAGGTCTGATAATACAATAGGTCATACTGTTTATAGAAAGCCTACTCACACTGATAGGTATTTTAAAGGGGTGCGTCCCTTGAGATATAACTACATAATATATAATTTCATATTAATAACGTTCACAAGATATAATAAACTTTTGCTATAACATCAAAATCAATATTTTTATTAGGAATAACGGTCAATTAGCATAATACTCATATTGTAGAATGATTTTTTTTATAACACTCAAATACTCTAAATTCAGTTGATATAACATACATAACGTATATCGATCATAGTATATACTTTCTTTTAGTATAATGATTAGAAAATATAATAGCGTATGATATACTTAATAGGTTACAACTGCTACCCCTATGCCCCTAAAATGGAACATGGGTCAAAAACCGAAAACTGTAAGTTAGGTTAGGTTTGTTTTATGACCATGGATAGCGGAGCGAGCAAAGCGAGCGGAGCGTCAAAATGCTTGCTTGCATGGAGGTACCTACATTAAAATTTAACAGCGAACTATTGCATACGACATACGTATGTTCACAATTGATAATGGCAGATGAATTTCTGGCAAGTAAGAGTATACCGTTTGGAAGAACTGCGATAAAATGGAATATGGGTCAAAAACCGAAAACTGTAGGTTAGGTTAGGTTTGTTTTATGACCATGGATAGCGGAGCGAGCGAAGCGAGCGGAGTGTTAAAATGCTTGCTTGCATGGAGGTACATATATATTAAAATATTACAGCGAACTATTGCATAAGTACGTACACAATTGATGTGCAGGCGGTTATTCTATACGAGCATTATGCATTTTGGTGTTAGATGTATTGAGTAATATACATTATAAATCTGAGATATTATGAACGTTATACGTTATGATCGTTATATACAGCCGATAGGATATTATACTTAAATAACGTTATACTTAACAAAAATAGATATTTTGATGTTATATCCAACGTTCGTTATACACCTCTTGAACGGTATACAAAACAAGCTTATACAATATGAGCGTATATAATATGAATATTATAGCATAAGTTCTTATATCTTATATTACTTACCCATTTAAATGGCAAATCACATCACCATCCTAGTCAACTTGCTTCAGTGGGTAAATCTTTGTTTCAGAGAGCCAAGGGAATCTGTGACGACCAACATTTGACTGATGAACTACAGCATGTCAAGCGTGCGCTTTGGGCCAATGGGCTCAAGATACCACGCCTCAACCAGAAACCCCGTGTGAAGACTCCTACAGTCGAGCGTAAACCTGCGGTCCTGCCATATGTGAAAGGGGTCACGGATAGGATTGGAAACATCTTGAAACGGGCTTCCATTAAAACATATTTCAAGCCGATGAAGAAGATGTCTCAATACCTGAGGCCCGTGAAGTGTAGCATCCCTCTGCAGAGTGCTGGTGTTTACAAGCTGGACTGCGAGTGTGGTCTGTCATACATTGGCCAAACGAAACGTAGTATAGCTACACGGGTTAAGGAGCATGTAGCCGATGTCAAGCACCGTCGTTGCAACAGGTCTGCAGTCTGCGAGCATGTCATGGACAAACCAAACCATTCAATTAAGTTTGATAACACTTCAATCCTTGCCAGAGAGAAACGATATTTTCCCAGAATATTGCGCGAGGCTATTGAAATCAAAAAATATCCCAATTTCAATAGAGAAGATGGTTTGTCATTACCACCGGCTTGGGATCCTGTTGTACATCTTATCAAGGATCAAGCAAGACACAAGACTGGAAACCTTAGGCCTCGAACGGTGTAAAACAAATAAGTGTTAAAAGTAGTATATGTAGAGTTTTTGTTTAAAAGTATTTTATAGTAATAAATAAGGCAATCTGGGAGTTTTCTTTGGCGGTTCTTTCTCCTCAGTAAGCCTTTAGTGAACCGCTGGTAGATATTTTAAATAAATAATAAATGCCCTTCTGGCATACATGTGTAACTGTCTTTACACATTAGGCCCATCTGGCATGTATGAACACCTTTATTTTAAATTTATATTTACAAAATGGGTAGTTTGCACAAATGTAACTTTGACAGAGAAAAATTGTGTTTTTCTCAGTCAACCTTTGACAACGGTATCTGTAAAGGTACTGAAACGTCAGGGAGGCTCAAATAATTAATATACGCGATATAATCCGTTTAAATTGTTTTATTTAAATGTGTGACAGTCGCGGAAACCGAAAAAAATATTAAGAATGAGACAGACAAAATTTGTCGCGCGACAAACAGTCGCGTGTTATGGTTGTGCTAGACGTGCAGGTGCTCTGACGTAAAGCACTTTATATCTAAGTAATACAGCTAACGCAATTGGATACTTTGTATGATGCACAAACATATACGCGGTTGGCCAAACCCGTTGTTAAAACTATTCTCATAGAAATTTGTTCGTTTTAATCGGCCCGACCGCTTGTCGAGCTGCATATATAACTTTGTCGCATTGCGCACATTCCAGGTGCGACTGCATGAGGGAATGAACTTTTAATATTAATTGATTCTATAACAGTCATGAACTATTTCTTAACCATCTTCGCGAAAGGAGCATTTCCATGGGATAATCGGGTTTATATATCGGGGATATAAGAAATTCATAGTTTGATCATAATTAAAGCGACTGGCCCTTCCAAGAATCGTGATAAATGAGAATGACGAGAATGGCGAATTTGCGCTAACAAAAACGGAAGGCGAAACCAAGCACGATGGAGCGCGCCGCACCGTGGGACGAAAATAGGCTCTCCATAGAAATATGGACTTAATTTTCAAGTGTATGTTTTTTTAATTGAAATTCAATCTAGTCATGATTTTTAGGTAAAATAATGAGTAGGTATGGGTATCCTAGAGGAAACAGTGTGATTGGTTTATTCACAGTCCGCTCCGCATCAGTGAAAACGCACCCTTATACTTATTACTTCGGCTCGCTCCAGAAATAGAGCCTTATTTGGTCGTACAGATAAAATCAAATACCTACACACCCACAACGTAAAGAACAAAAGGACTGTACCTAAACCTGTCTGGGCTTGTCAGTGTAAATATCATTCTGGTGCAATATTTTTAAAATTTTCGTGAGCCTGCACTAATAATTATTATAAACGGTTTAAACATCACGTAAAAATTGTCAGGAACGGCTAGACATGTTTCGAACTCGTATGAAGCTCTTCAACAGGGACAGCTAGCCGTGCAGCCTCGCGGTCAGCAAATCACGCCTGATGAAGAGCTCCACACGAGTTCGAAACACGTCGGATCGTTTCTGTTCCTTTTAAACCGTTTATAATAATTATCATACTGCTGATACAACCATTTCTATGTCAGAATGTATCGTAAGTCAGGATAGTTCGCAAAATCCGACGAAAATAGGTCCCTCAAGGTAACAATCGCAAAAATATACGAATCCGTTAGTCGTTAACTATTATTTATTATTTCTGTACTCCGGCCAACTCGGCAACACGGACGAATCACCCAATTTATTGTCTATGGCTAGCCTCGGCAACGTTTTCATTATAACTGAGTTGAACGTGCATGCACCTTTTGCAGGCAATGTTATGGAACCCAGGTGTAAAGTTACAAACTTTAAACAACAAACAAACTTAAAGTTTTTTTTGGTTAATAACCGGTTTCCGAGAGCAACTGAAAGTGTTACAAAAAACCCAAATCACGACAAGTGTGCCTGCAATATTTGTAGTTCCCTCGACTTCTGAAGGATCCCATCGTCAGATCTTGACCTGATGAGTGATGAAAATGGGATCATCTAGAAAGTATAATAACTTAAAAAAAGTTGGTCTAGGAACATTCCTGGATTTACTCGAACACAAATGAATACATAAAACATATGCAAACAATTCCGACGAACTGAGAACCAGCTACTTCCTTTTTTGAAGTCGTTTAATCAATCCATAGAAGCAGAAGATGGCCATCAATCACCATCAATATCAGCGGAGAGACTTCTATGTGAATGAGCTGAATAAGCGTTTTCAAAGATCTCCACAGTGATTGGTGGTGAGCTGCTATCTTCTGTACTTTACAATTATTGCTAACTAGCTGTGCACCACCAGATTCTCTCAACTCAGCCGTAGAGCTCATGACAGAAGGCATCAACAGGGCCTACGAAAGGAGCTGTCCACTGAGGGAACCGAACAACAAAAACAAGACGACGTGGTGGAACAAAAAGCTGGAAAGGCTCCGTGTCTCCACGCGACGCATATTCAATCACTCTACCAAACCTAGCGAATGGGAAAGGTACAAAAGAGCGCTAACAGAATATAATAAAGAGATCAGAAAAGCTAAGAGAGCGTCTTGGAAAAGATTCTGTGAAGAGATTGCCCAAACCCATAAAGGAGCGAGAATTCACAAAATACTAGCCAAGACACCAACAAATTATCTCGGACTCTTGAAGAAACCAGATAATACCTTTACGACCACAGAAGAGGAGACGCTAGAACTCCTCAGAGACACACACTTCCCCGGATCGTACTCCACCAGCGAAACACGACGATGCGCCCACAAGAGCTACCAATCTCACAGGGCACACAATACTGACTGGAACTTGGCTGCAAATATTTTCAGACCAAACCAAATTAAATGGGCCTTGGAAAAATTCAAACCATTTAAATCTGCGGGAGATGATGGAATATTCCCTGCCTTACTACAGGAAGGCCGCGATATACTCCTCCCGCTTCTGGTAAAAATATTTAGGGCGAGCTTCGCCCTGAGCGTGATACCAGAGCAATGGACTAAGGTCAAGGTACGCTTCATACCAAAAGCAGGGAAAAAGGACTATTCACAACCTAAATCCTTCAGACCCATCAGTCTAACCTCCTTCCTACTAAAGACTATGGAAAGGGTAATTGACCAACACGTACGAGCTAAACATCTGGTAACAAGGCCACTCAGTCCCTGCCAGCATGCCTACCAAAAGGGGAAATCCACAGAAACTGCCCTGCTAGATCTGGTCGACAAGGTGCAGAAAACCCTAGAGGATAAGCAAACAGCTCTATGCGCGTTCTTAGATGTAGAAGGGGCCTTCGACAACACACCTACAGATACCATCGTTAAAGGTATGGAATCAAAAGGTGTAGACGGCACCACAAAAAGATGGGTTCGGAGTATGCTCTCGAACAGAACAGTAATACTAACCCTAAATGCCACCACGCATGAATTTCACACCAAAAGAGGATGTCCACAGGGAGGGGTCTTATCACCACTTCTGTGGACTCTAGCGGTGGACCAACTCCTTGTTCGAATGGCGGCCAGGGATTATGACGTACAAGGATATGCCGACGATATAGTAGTCATAATCAAAGGACCCTGCCTTAACACAATCTCGAACATCATGCAAGGAGCTCTCAACACTATCTGTACATGGTGCAGAGAAAACGAATTGTCTATCAATGCAAACAAAACCATTGTAGTGCCCATCACAAATAAAAGGAAACTCGACAAGCTCAACACTTTAAAGCTAAACGGACAAACTATACCATTTACAAATGAAGCCAAGTATCTAGGGGTCACCTTTGACCAAAGGCTAACTTGGAACACGCATTTGAACAATATAATCCAAAAAGCGAAAATGGCACTGTGGACATGCTGTCGAATGGCAGGAGCAAGATGGGGCGTAAGACCCAACATTGCTATGTGGCTATACACAGCAGTCGTGAGGCCTATAATAACCTATGCCTCCGCTGTCTGGTGCAATAAGGCCAACCAAAAGACAGCGATCCTAAAACTAAGCAGCCTACAACGCACTGCCTGCATTATTGCAACAGGAGCCCTGTCTTCGACGCCGGGTGCGGCCCTGGACGCACTGCTCGACCTAACACCTCTGCACCTACAGGTGCAGAAAGAGGCCGAGCAGTGCATCTACAGGTTCTGCACACTGTCCAAGACGAAATGGCGCTCACAAGCACTGAACAAACTAAAGGCTTCAGTGTTCGAAAACAAACTACTGTGCATGCCCTCTGACGACATGCTCACTGAATGTATCTTTACGCAATACTACTCAGTGGAAATACCCTCAAGAGACGAATGGCTAAACGACCAAATGTCTCTCAAAGAGGGCTGCCACATCTGGTATACGGATGGTTCCAAAAAAGGAAAAGATGTAGGATGTGGGGTCTATGGACAGAGACCAAAGCTCAATGCAAGCGTCAGCATGGGCACAGAGGCCTCAATCTTCCAAGCGGAGATCTTTGCCATAAACAAATGTGCAGAGATAAACCTTGACAAGAACATAAGACACTGCCACATATACATCAACTCGGACAGCCAAGCTGCCCTGTTGGCACTGGAATCACTAGAGGTTAAATCTAAACTAGTCCAACTATGCAAAAACAATTTAAATGCCCTAGGCGAAACCAACAAAGTCACTCTTAGATGGGTACCAGGTCACTCCGATATTGACGGAAATGAAAGAGCAGATAAACTCGCAAGAGATGGCGCGGACAAGCCCCTTGTCGGCCCAGAACCGTTCTGTGGAATCACAAAACGCCAGGCTTATTCTCTGCTCAACGATTTACACAAATCTAAGGCGATCGAGATGTGGGTGGCTGTGAAAGGACAAAATCACTCGAAAACCCTTATAAAAGGCTTTGTTCAGAGGTTATCTAAAGAGTTACTACAGCTCAAAAGGTCAAAAGTCTGTGCGGTGACTAGAACTCTGACCGGTCACTGCAAGCTGAAAAAACACCTGTCCCTAATGGGTATGGAACAGGACGCAACGTGCAGGTTCTGCCAAGAGTCAGAGGAGACAGCTATGCATATCCTCTGCTCCTGTGGACCACTTATGCACAAAAGAAGTATCCACTTAGGGCAACACTTTGTGCCCCCAGAGGAGATACAACAACTCACGGCCCAAAGAATCTGGGAATTCCTGGACTCAACGGGCCTCAGCAGTGAGCTTTAAGACAGGGCTGCCACAATAGATCAATTTTGGTCGATGCGGCACACAAAAGGCCCAAGCGAAAATAATAATAAACTAGCTGTGCCCCGCGGTGTTACCCGCTCATCTCACGGGAACACTAAATTTATTCGGGATGAAAAGTATCCTATGTCCTTTCCCGCAAACTATCTCCATACCAAATTTCATCTAAGTCGGTTCAGCGGTTTAAGCGTGAAGAGGTAACAGACAGACAGACAGACACACTTTCGTATTTATAATATTAAGTATGGATATAGGTATACACAATGAAATAATAATGAAAAACATTAACTTTCTTCTGTAAGTAGTTCGTAGTTCATGTGAGTGAATAGTTAGTGACACCTTCACCTTTGGCCCCATTGAGGCTCAGATCCAAGATCCAGAGATGATGCAAGTGGGATCGAGGGGACTACCTATATACTTACTGTGTGATTCCAGATGCGTGCAGCAGTTCACCATAAAGATTCTGCTAGGCTGATACAGATAACAACACTCATCTGTAGATGTCGGTTGACTTCTATTCTAGCAGACATTTTTATGCGAGCCTGGTTGCGTGTATTGGGAGACATGTCTAGCGGCGCGGGCGCAGCTTCGCGTCACAAAGTGCGATAAACTGACACAAACGCTTTTTGCTCTCTATACACAGAAATAATAGCAAAATAAAAAAGTCAAGGCCACCCGAAAGCCCGCCAAAGGAAACCAGCCAACTATCTGACATTTACGCTCGCTGATAATCTTTGTAGATCTTAACGCCGGTATGCAAGGCTCGAAATAGATAGAGTTTATTCCCAGCGGCCGCAAATGCCGTGGTAAATAAAATAAATAATCGAAACAGAATCTAGTTAGTCGGTAGTGTTCGTCCGCGGCGCTCGTGCTGCTGATAATGGAGATAACAACAACTATTTGTTCGAGTCAAAATAAATTATATATGACACAAATTGCTGAATAAAAAATTAAAAAGAAGGATAACTATCGGTTATTTTTGGAATTTAAACTACTTTTCATTGAATAAAGAGTAGGTAGCTTGACCATTTTATTCATGCTAAATGGTCGTTTTGACGTTTCTTAAAAAGTTACTGATTTGAACTGTCAGTGTGGTGTAACGTGCAAATATGAATCTTATTTCTACGTCGATATGGACTTTAGAGAACCACTGTTTCATCGTGTACACGGGTCTGTTGGTGTCGTTCGTGGTGTTCACGTTGTTCCACAAGAAGAGAGTGGAGGCGCATGCGCTGAGGATCCGCGCCAAGCCGGAGAAGTCGCCACCGAGCGGGCCCCGCGGAACTGGCAGAGGTTAGTTGAGTTCTTTTTTTTTAACCCCCGACAAAGAAGAGGTGATAAAAGTTGAACGTAGGTTGTTTTGTCTGTGCCATCATTGTTCCTAACTTTGAAAGTTTGGAAGCTCACTTTATAGTTATTAGGTAATTATGAACTACTAATTATGAACTAAGGAATTCGGATCAGCCATTTGAAGTCTATCACAGTTTCTCGAGATGTCTTAGGGTTTATTTATTGTTAAGGGTGGTTAAGGCGATCAATAGTAGGAAAGACGTAAAATGTATTATGAGAAGATGCTAGATGCGTTATTTAAACAATATGTTATTAATATGGCAGATCAGCTCATTATGTTTGTTAGTAAACAAAGCGCAAGTGCCCTCTGACACAGTTGTGGTCGTTATTAATACATTTCCTTGGTGAACTATATATTATACTATTGACTCTGTGAGTTGTAGGTACAGTCACGGTCTTTAATTGTTGAGCCACTTTGAAACTTCACTGACTTCTTGACTGTACGGTGTTAACCTCGCGAGTTTATTTGAAAATGTCTGATTAAATTAGGATTATTAAACGATTTCAAGCTCCACCATTTAAAAAAAAAACGAAAAAATGTATCGGCAAAAAACTACGTATATAAGGAGCGTCTTTTCAAAAGAACTTATTTCTCTATGGAAGCCATACAAAACTCACTCCTCATATATAGGTACCTACTTATACCTAACGTACTCACAGAATTTCATGAGCATCGGTTGAGAAATGCGTTGTTTCGGCGAGAACAGCCGGTAATCCGAACACCCGCTATCTAAACATCCGGTCATACGAAAGAAATTTTGGCGAAGCCGAAGCAAAGGCACTTCGCTCGATCGGTCAATAACACTGTGGCTTATGGTTCAGCCACATTCCCATTTATTTAGCTTAGCCTTCATTATCTTGTAGTTAAGGGCAGTATTTTCAAAAGGACTTATTTTTGCATGGCTTTCATAGAGAAATAAGTCCTTTTGAAAGTACACTCCTCAGTTATTGTACACATTGCTATATAGCTTTTTAGCGGACTGAGTCGTCCACATTGCTGTGTCATTATCGTCCTAACTCGTTTCTTTCATATATTGTCTACACATGTCATAGTCGTATATTGTTCACAGTCTAATCCTCAAGATTACTACCTGCGTCACCTTTGTTGCTTTTCACTTAACTTCTATCCACACAGGTATTTGGACATGTTTAGGACTGTGGACCATATGGGATTGAATAAGTGGAGTAGTAATAGCAAGGCATATGTACACACCTTCGATTTCTCATGGGCCTCGTCATCAGATCTTCACCAAAATGTTATTGAACCAATTTAGAGATGCTCTCGAAAAAATAATATTTTTCAAATAGGTTCAAAAATTACGGAGTTCTGAGGTTAAAAAGAAAAGCCACTACTCAAATTTTTGTCAAGAAGAGATTGCTGTTTAGCGATAAGACCGCTAATTGTTTATCTCTAATTCGTGTATTGTACTTGTTTTTGTGATAAGCACGCTTCCATAATGCCAATGACATCGACGAGCCCCTTAACCACCCTATGTTCTGTAATGAGCAAACTCTAGGGTTTCAGACACGGCGCGCGCGTGGCTCCATAATACATGTAATATTTGTTATCATTGTAGGCATTAAAGGCACAAAAACAAAATGTTAACATTCACCGACGAGCCACTTTCTTACCTGGTTCCGTACTTCCGTAGCCACCCTGTATAGGTACAATTGGGTCGTTCTCAAAATATTTGCACCGCTGCGCTAATATTGCATTTTTTTTTCAACTTGCGATTTTTAATTTTATTTTTTATAGAATCGCTAGAAATATATTCTAATAATCGATATCATGTGGAGGGAAGTAGTTAAATTGAATATTTTAGAAGATACAGGTGTTTGAAATTTTAGGCCGACAGGTGAAAGACATCGAGGTCAGGTAAACGACATTTTTTACCAAGTTATCGACAATGGGTGCAGGTTGGCGACAAATACGTTCCAATTTAAATGAAATTGTTAGCAGGTTAACGACTATGGTTGCAGGTAAGTGACATTTCAAATAAAAACTGCATTGAACTTTCTACAAGTACTTTTTGTTTGTATTTTTTTTTCAATTTTTTTTCCTTTTGTTAGTAATTTGCATAAAAAACAAGCATTAATTCTCATCTCATAAGACATTTCTCAAGGGAGTTTTTGAAGCCTAAACAATCCAGAAAGGTCTAAACCTGCCAAAAGATGCAGAACTCAAGCTGTACCCACGTGACTTTATAAAATTTCTTATGCAGGTTCAACAGCGAATCATTTAAATAACATTTCTGCAGCTTAATTTCGCCTCTTTTGACATATTTAATTCTTTCTTACTACTGCTGTTTTCATCATCTTCGAGGAATTCCTTCACATCTGATTACCAGAAAGTCTTCGACTGCGTTAGGTGGGATAAGCTATCAGAGGTTTTGTCTGAAGCTACTAGCTCATCTGGTAACACTTTATAAAGGCTTTACGAGTCTAGATACAGAATGGTGACAGTAGATGTCATATCCAAGAACTTTAAGTTCTCTAAAGGTGTAAGACAGATATGCATAATATCTCCCATACTTTTTAACAAATATGGAGATGCAGAGTACATCACACCCTTGAATGTTGGAGTGATGGCGTTCAAATAGGAGGAATATAAATATTAAACCTTGGCTACGTGGTTAACACCAGCCTTCTTGAATCATCATCAACCGAAGCAGAAGTGGCCAAACTTTTGACACGGCTCAAAATAGGACTTGAAATTAATAAAAAAAAGATCAATCATAGTCGACAGTTTGAAACTGTTAATCATTTCCAGTATCATGGCTCGATCGTCACAAATAGAGGCAGAAGCAAACCGAAGATTCGCAGTCGAATCGGAATGGCCAAAACAGCGATGACCCAACTCGGCAAAATATGGAACCTGACCTAACCGAACTAAGATGCACCTCGTCTGTGCACTTGTCGTCTCCATATTTCTGGGGCTGAGACCAGGACGCTCAAAGCCGCTGGCAGGCAGAGGATTGACGTTTTCGAAATGTGGTGCTAGCGCGGCCTGCTAAGGATTCCTTGGACAGCATGAAACTAAAAGGGAGTACTCAAACTAAGGTAAGTCGGTAATATATATGTTTTTATTACAACGAAACATGAGTACCCCACGTTGGGATACCATGAATGACCTGTAAAACCTAGTTTTTAAATAGTTTTGTATAAGTTTTCAAATAATGGTCGTTCGCCTGCCGTATGTGTCGTTCACCTGTTTTTTTAAAGACAAGTGAACGACATGCAGGTGATGGACAAAATGACAGTTATATTATCAAAAAAAATCAAGTATTTGGTAGATGAACTGCATATTTATACACATGAAAATAGACCATACTTTACGTATTATAAATTAAAATTATTGCAATAGTACACACGTCAACCAAAATATGGAAGCCAGAATATAGACTACATACCCATTACAAACTCCCGCTCGCCTAAGTGTATTTATCATAATTTTTTAGTGCAGCGCACTGACGACCTGTCACTTGGAACACTGTTAGGTGGCAACGGAAGGTCTCGATTTATGCGGGTTGAGGCAGGGGAAACGAAATAGTAGTCACACAGATGTAATGTTTGTCTCATGCCAAGTGAACGACAAAAAATGGCGTAGACAAACTTAAATTGCAAATAATTCGCAACATAAGCATAGTATTATTATTTGATATGGTAGTATTCAACCTTCATCATATATGTAAATAAAATGGAGTACTGAACTTAAGCTAAGTCGGTAAAGTATATGTTTTTATTACAACGAAACATGAGTACCTCGCGTTGGGACATGGCAAGTGACCGACAAAACCTAGTTTTAAATCGTTTTTTCGTCTATTAATATACTTTAGTTTTAATTAAAAGCATTTGGCCTCTATGTAAAAAGTGTCTATAGATATGTGTTGATAATTGAATATTTAAAATAATGCGGTGTAAAAAACTTCTTCTAAGACAAACCTGTTGACAGGTGGCGGTGCAAATATTTTGAGAACGACCCAATTAGCAAACTCTAGGGATCGCCGGCGCGCACGCCTGTTTAATGCCAATGACATCCACGAGCCACTTAACCGTTGCGCGTTGCCGCTGCCGTCTGACGACCTGCAGCGCTGCACTCACAAATGTCATATACTTAGTTAAACTTATGATACGAGTTCGGTTATACGTAGATTAATTAGAAAGATTCTCAGCATAAATTAATGGCTTTAGAAATGCGTACTTTCACACGAGTACACATATATAATTTACAACATATTTCAATTTTTTTTTTAGTATTAAACGTAAACAAAATTACGGCAAATCTGTGTATGTTTTAAAACATTCCCCTTACAGTACAATTTTACAGTTAGAATGTCATCTTACTGCAGCCGTTCCGGGCGTTATTTACTAGGCATACATATACCTAATCTTACCTAATTATTAGAATGAATAATCAGACCACTACCTACTTAAAAATATATACATGCCAAGCATAAAAAAAATATCTATAAGTACCTAATTAAGGTAAATAATTAAATATTACTTCAAGAAAGAAAGTTTCAGTAACAAGATAAAACGGTTACAAATGTTCTTATTCTTAAACTAGACTTCCGAGCGTTTTTGATAACAGTCGATAACAATACATGTAGGTGACCAAATTACACGCCGCCACAACAGACACAGCGCTTGTGTTTTTAATTAATTTAGTCATTTAAGCCTGCTATTGTTATATTAGTACCATCACATTAAGTAGGTATATGAACTACGTAGCCTATGTGTGTACAGCTGTACACGTATTCTTAAAGGTATGGTATTTCTAGTGAAACCGTAGAAATGCAGGTACCCACGAAGTAAGGTAATACGTATATGTAGAGTGTGTAGGTAAGTAACATGTATACCTACACGTAATTTGTATGTCACGCGACGAAGAAAAACGCGGTACATGGACTAAATTCGACGTTTCTACTCACATATTTCCGATATATTCAGCACTGTACCTATGTCACGTTTTCAAGCAAAAGGTACCACTAATCGCTCACTATATGGACGCTTTGACAGGTTCACAGACCATAAGAATACTATAGACTGGGTATTGGGCGGGGCACACGTAATAACCGAGCTTAGGCCCAAATACCCAAAGATATGTCAACGTGATGTCAACAGTCACTTAGTTACCGTACGAACGTGCTTGAGTAATTATGTGCTAAAAAACCGGACAAGTGCGAGTCGGACTCGCGCACCGAGGGTTCCGTACAAACACTTTCCATCCCTAAGTGGTTAAGTTAAGTTTGCACCTGGTATGTATAGCGCCCCATATAAATTAGGTGCAAAGTTAGGTATTAAAAAAAAAAATTATGGTTTTCGTAATTATTCCTTTATCTATGCTATAAGACGTTGCTTCGTACCAAATTTCAAGATTCTGAGTTCACGGGAAGCACCCTGTAGGTTTTGATTCCCTTGCAAGTGTCGAAAATTTGCGGCATAAACGGCTGTATCTTTTGATTGCGTTGGCTTGGAAGTTTGATTTTTTCACAGCTTCAAGGGACAGTAGACCTGAGTAATTGATATAAATTTCAGCTTCATACCTCCACGCGTTCCTGAGAAAAAGGGTCTTGACAGACGGACGGACGGACGGACAGACGGACAACAAAGTGATCCTATAAGGGTTCCGTTTTTTCCTTTTGAGGTACGGAACCCTAAAAATTAGAAATATGCCGAATTGTGCCATTATAATCGTCACAGGCGAGATCTGCATACTCAAAAAGATACCTGATACCGTTTAATTTCACTGGAAAGTAATAAAATTCGGTATTTTGTAATATTTCGTAAAATATTGCAGTGCATTATGACAATTATACATTACTAGCTTGACATGGCAACTATTCACGCAACATCTTTAGGAGCACGCAGTGTATACGTCCATCTGACAATTTAGTGCGGGGGAACAAGTCTAAACCATAAATTGTCGATATTCTGTATGGAGGTTTTAATGTGAGCCGCTCGTGTTTCATACTAACTTGTCCATTTTAATTATATAATTTACACTTTATCACCTTGTTTTTTAGGGTTCCATACCTCTATCGGAAAAACGGAAATCTTATGGGATCACTTTGTTTTCTGTCCGTCCGTCTGTCTGTCTGTCTGTCAAGACCCTTTATCTCGAGAACGCGTGCAGGTATCGAGTTGAAATTAACACTATATGTATATATACTCAGTTCTAGGATCCCTTAAAGCTGTGGAAAAAAAATCAAGCTTTTACGTTAACGTGAAAAAAAGATACAGCCGTTTATGTCGCCAAAAACACACATTTCGTCACTCAAGGGAATCAAAGTGATAGAGTACTTCCCGATGACCTAGAACTATGAAATTTGGCAAGTACCTACTACAAATACTTATAAAAATCTGAAATCGCCACATACTTACTACAAATACTAATAAAAATCTTAAAAAATATAGTCCTTTTCAAACATCAAGTCCACCTTTTGTACGATACGTTTTCTTTTGTACAATAAAGATTAATTAAATAAATAAATAGGGGAATCATATTTGGAGAACTTGGTTGCGTTAAGTTTGATTCAAATTCAAATTCGTTTATTGCAAGAACATAGTAATAAATTAGGTGATACAGGTATATAATACAGTATTGCTTATGTTCTAACAAATAGGTGTAATGAAAAGAAAATTAGTGTGTGGCTATGGGCTTATCAGAAGCACCAGAGCAACCAAAAAATAGAGTAAATAAGGGTGGTAGAAAAATCCACTAAATAAAAGATTAAACAAATCGACCAGAGGGGTCGCTGACCTATATCAGATGAATAGATCAATACAAGAAATTATAAAAAGAAAAAATCGGGCGCCAGGCAACTCACCTTCGGATAGCTAAGAGCAGGAAAATGAACTTTTAATCACAAGCCAAGTTTGAATAGGTTCTATAGGCGGGGAAGAAATTAAACCAAGTTTTCAAAACCAGAAGGGTTTATTATAAAAAAAGTCATGCAAATTGTACAGAATTTTGGTAACCTTGTGGGGATGAATGGATCGCTTAAATTATTATACTAATCTTATAATATTAAGCCGGAAGGGCACAGAAACTAAGTTTTCAAATTTGAGTGGTATCGCTTAAAATTATAACCTTATCTTACAGTACTCATTGAGGCCACTTTTAGGTGTTACAATCTTTCACCTTTTGAACGAAGGCAGTTTAAATTAGAATGACGTCACCAACCTGGTATCAGTAGGTACAAAGCCTAAGGGTTGGTGGTTCTGCAGGCCCGTCTGCCCCAGCGACGCTTCCTGCCACGAAGGCGGCTCCGACAGATGGGTCTCCAACAAATGCTACTACTTAATCCCACGTAGGGCAAAGGATGGGGTGGGAAGCACCCGAGGCAAATTTTACTACTAATCGCGCGAGGCGAGGGAAATGTCTAAAACCACATAGGCGGTAATTAGTACCTGGGGTAAACCCGGGGAAAGAAATATAAGGAAGACGTCTGCGTCAAAGCGCCACGACTTGCTAACGCATAACTAGAGAGAGATATTTAACATTAAGGTCGTCACAGAAGGACGCCACTAAGATATATTTAGTTCGCCCTAAAAGTTGTAGTGGGCGAGCACATTGCCCTAAAGGTGGGCTCCGAGAGGTACCAAAAAGGGTAGCAAAAAGGTAATCCAAAAAGATAATCCAAAAAGGGCAAACGCTCAGGCGAGACCTGAAGCAAAAATGAGAAAAATTACGGTTAGAACTTGTGACGTCATAGTGAAATTTAAGAGAAAAAAATTGCACGTGTACTCACGTCTGCCCTAGGGCTCCAATCCTGGGGGCTCCGACATCACGGCGTCCACTCGCAGGCGGGCAAAAGCTAAAACAATAGTCAAAATTGTCGCTTGAAAAAAGCACATCTCACTAACCAATTTAGAAGAAAAAATATGGCGATGAATTATCGAAATACTTACAAGGAGGTCCGCTGACAGTCGTCAGGACATCAGATGAAACAGCAAAACATCACTCACTGCAAGGATTCGGGAAATATTCCCGGATAAAATTCCGACACCTCTCCTCTAAAGAGGATCGAATCAAAAGTCACCTGTCAAACTAACAGTCTCACAGATTGAACCAACAAAAACTCTATTGAGTGGGGTCTATGACCACAGATTGTGACCTATTGTCATTAAGCTGCATTCAAACGTCACGACGAAATCGCAATCGATCATCGTATAAGGACGATGAAATTGATTAATAAACGAGAGTTTGAAGTTTCAAAACAAAACTCAACTGTCAAACTAATGAAAGGTTATCTGCGTAACGAAGCGCACTGAAGCTGTCAAACAAGTAAATTGAACAATTCTAATGTCTAGATGTCAAAACTAGAGGAAAATAATGTATAAAATGGAGATTTGTTTCTTCCATGTAACAAGCTGAAAACGCGCGTTACATAGGCATGCAAACAAAATAAAACAATATTCAAATACTTAATTGTTACATATTTCAATTTGTTACTTATGTCAAAAATAATTACTTAAACTCAGAATTTGCAGATTAAATTACATTAATTGTTACATTATTTTTATAAGTATTTGCACCTCGTTTGTATGCGGCGCCATACATTTCAGATACAAACTTAACTCAACCAGGCCAATTAAGATGGGATAAGTGAAAGTTTGTTCGGAACCCTCGGTGCGCGAGTCAGAATCGCACCTGGCCGGTTTTTTTTTTATTCAGACAAGTAATTTTATTACAGCGAAATCAATAGCTGGGTGACAAAATCATTAGATTAGAACAGTATTATTGTTTCGCTAATCCACAATGTAATACGTGCTAGTCAGTTGACGACGAGGTTGGCGCAGTTTTAATGCACCTGCCTACTGAGCCGGCGGTCCTGGGTTCGAATCTCGGCAAGGGCAAATATTTGTGTGATGAACTCGAATATTTGTTCCTGAGTCATGGATGTTATATATTTATATTGTTTATATCGTCGTCTACTATTGGTTAGTATAAGACCAGGTCGAGTTGTGTACGATTGTCCCTTAATTATTTTGTTTACATTTTATATGATGAAATAAATAAATCTACTCCGTTTATAATTTACCTACTACCTGTTCCAAATGTTGTAAGGTGATGTTTTTATTATTCATTATATCACTACATGTAAAGTAAACATTCTGAACGATAGGAAGATTGAGATGGACGCTTCCATTTGATTTCGTCGCCAGAAATTAAAAGGTCTGATAATTTAATTTACGACGTTTACGACCATACAAAATAAATATTTTCAACATGCATTATACATATTATAAGCCTATACATATTATTATTTTATCGATATCGACTATTTTGATTTGATCACGCCCTTAACCTTTAGAATCATTAGATGCATACCGCTGGCAGAGCTTACATTAAATTTTCTGGGTCGTTAAAATTAGACCCCGTGTTACAAGGATAGGGTTCAATTTTAAATGTTTTAAAATTGTAACATAAAACCTTGCGATATTTAGCCAGCGTTAATATCAAAAGTGACACTACTGAATTGACGGAAGTAGAAATCAATTTCTTGTCAATTCGAGGCTTTGTCGTACTGAATCATAAAGTCTCATTTGCCTTTTATTTTATTTCTATTTAAGTTATAATAAAAATAAAGACATTGTCTGATATGGATATAAGGACTAAAATTCTCGATACATTGATCGTAGTAGTGTATGACCACGTAATACGCACACACTAGCTCAGCCAATGTCAACTCACTTCTGTTTGTTGTAAAACCTTATTTTTATACGAATATAATTGTGTGCGTGTAAAAGTCGGCTACAGCGGCTAGAACCAACTGCGCTGAATGCCATCTCCATATACTCCGTGGACAGGTTATTGCCATAAAGATGTAAACAAACATCATTATAATCATTAATGGTAAGCGACAAAATTAACCCTTGTGGTTGAAAACGTCACAAATGTCTACTTTCGTGACGTGCTCTTTGGCATTTCTTAGAAAATGGGAATGACAGGCATGAACATATTTCCTTCATTTATCCATTTTTTTTATATATTGAGCCATATCTCCCTTAAGTAATTGAAAACGACGCAGCTACCTACCAAAATTTCACTGTTGAATCGAATAAAGCCGTGTCTTTTATTTCACGAACAGTAAGATATTGCAAAAACAAATAAATAAAGAAAGAAATAAATTTATTCGAGAGCGATACAATATTTTTTTTTATTTATAAACATACAAACTATAAAAAAGCCTCGAAATGGTCCTATCTCAGCATATAGCCTAATAGCAAGAGGGATAGTGGCGCTACAAACAGCTTCCAATCATATGGCAAAATGTGCATACCTACGTCATATTTGCAAAGTCAGTCAAGGATTTGTCATTATCATAATTCAAAACATTGTTACCTACAGGAATGCTGTGCAATCCTTCGTTCTTCTTGCGAAATAAATACCTTATATATTGAATAGGATAACTGTGGATAGTTTTGACCATATTATGCAAAAATTACTTGAAGCGGAATATTTAGTCCTGTTTCCTCTTTGTTTACATCAGTGACATTCACTGACTTTTAACGTCAGTTACCAAAGAATTGTCGTTGCCCATAGATATAGTATAGTAGTTATAGATTTGCCACAGAGCGACCAGGCGTAAGAGAAAGACATATAATGACGTCAAAATGTCGGGTTGCCATGGTCGCAAAAAAAAAACCCCATAAAAAGTGGTTAAAGAGAAACGTTCCAAGTAAGTACTCGAATTCACAACATTTAATTTGTTTTACTCATTTTCCAATAACATCAAATAAAGGATAAAAAAATTATGTATTCCCTTTTTATATTTTTGAAAATATTCCAATTAACGATTAAAAATCTATTTGTTCCTCATTTTAAAAGACCATAGGCGAAAGGTAATTGGTCACAGCGCAGTAAATCATAAGTCGGACTATTACTAAGGCGGATTTGGTATAAAAATTGTAGCGCTGTTCTTTTATAGGCTACGACTGTCAATTTTCCACAAGGTGTCGTCATTTGAGTGCTGATTGATTTGAGTCTTAGACGACGCTGCTTTCACCTTTATATTAAGTATTTTCAAAACTAGTCCGTATAATCAAATAAAAATAATATACTTGGGTTCTCTGATAATAAAAGTAGGTAATGAAATTAGTTTAAACTTTAAATAATAGGTATTTACAACAATTGTTTCTAAACAAAATTTTTGATTTGCTCTGGAATACTGTAGAATTTTTCTGGCCAGTACTAAAAAAATAGGATGAAACTTCTTCTTTCTTCTTTTTCTTCTATTCTACTCAGGATACTTTTAATCCATCGTGACAGTCCACGTTCATGGGCGCACCGCCTTATTGGGACATTCTGTAACAAAGCAAAATTAAATAGTTAAATTGTAAACGACATAAGTAGATAGGATATCACCAATACTAGTTGCTAAAAAATCTAATTTTTCTTAGGCCTAGCTATTCATTTTTTACACGGTTCTTTCTCTGTCGGAATCGGAAAACTGAAAATATCAATTTGCTATAGATTCCCCAAATATGGGGGTAAATTTTTATTTTATATCTAGGCATCCCCAAATTGGATTATAAACCGACTGATTTATTTAGACGTCTATGTTAGCTTGCTTCTATCGTAGATTTATGCTACGCAATTTGACCGATTTGCAATATTGACATGTCAAAATGCTCCGAGTTATTTTGAAAATAATTTACAGTTTTTTCCTATTTTATCATGTTTTTTCATGATATAACTAATGATTTAACTTTGTAACTTGATTCTTGTGAGATTTGAGAAAGAAATAGGTGATCAAAACACAAAGAAACTTGTACTTACGCATGAAATGTAAAATCCGCTTATTTTCGTTAACTGTTGCTTTTCTAACCAAGCACTGAACATCCCACCATTTTTGAGGCTACACACAAACACTCCACATCCGTTAATATGTCAATTATCTGGTAATATCAATTATTTAATACACAAAATCGATGATTGTTTTGCTTCGATTTTGAAGTGTGCCAATAACCCGACCATGAAAAAATGCTCGGTCGCTGATAAAGACAAAACATGGCACTCTTTTCTATTTCTTCTTTTAGGAATCGCAATAAGGCTATCTTTATCTATCAAAGCGTGTCAGACCCTTGTCGTTGCCAGTAAAATAATTTAGTACCACTGAAAATCCGCAATATGGCGTGTGGTGTGAAACCCCTTGCAGGGCTATAACTAACCGCCAGCGCTGATCATCTGGTGAGACACCGGTGAGAACCAATCTACTGATATAGAGGTATTATAGATAATACGAAACAGTTATTGTTACAAAGACGAGTTTTTGTTTTATCAGCATCATCATAACTAATTAGGTATGCACCTACTAGTTTACCATTTTGCGGGGTAATTTAATTAGTCTTAATTATTGTGAACTATTATTAGTTAAACAGTTATCGCACTTTCCAAATTATTATAAAAGTTAATAAGGTAATGAAGTCAGACTTTTAAAACAGCGTAGGTACCTATCCGACTAGCTAAAATATGCAATCTAAAGGCTAAAAAGATGCAACTTAGTACGACCATTATAGTTATACAAACATTATACAAAACAGGTAGAAGCGGCAAATTTGTGATGAAACGAGGGATTTTTTTAGAAGTATAGTGTCATCAAGCTTGTTTATAAAAGAAAAAATAATAACATATTTTAATAATATTAACTGATACTTAACCCTGTTGCATCAATGTTGTTATTTGGGTTAAATCCAAGAGAAAAACCTACAAACGATAAATATTACGATACCTCCGAAATAGCCTATTCCAGCAATTTTTATAACGGTATCTTGAATGTACAGACCTTTGACGATTATTTTTGACGCTTTTTTAGCGATATGGTGTTGATAGGATTGTGTTAACCTTTACCAGTAGGTAACGCATCTGAATCTGGTAGATGGTATAGATATTATTGACCTATAAGTAGTTAAGTATTATCTTGACGCTATACATTAGTGTTTGTATTTTGTTTTTGCTTAGGTGTGCAATATAGAGTACCTACCTATCTATTCTATTGAATATTGAATTGTTTAGAACGCCTTTTTATCGGGTAAAGTGACACAACAAATAACTCGCGCCACGTGATACGGAGTTGTCGTGTTGCAATTGTTTTGGATTATTTCGATATCATCATTACAGCGGATGTATATGATTACGATTCCAATTGTGGCTGAAGTACAGCCACCAACTTACCTGTGCTAGCCACGGTGACGCTAGCATACCCTACATGCGTAATAACAGCAATAAGGGCATTCATATAGAACAATAAGTTCTGCATTGGTCCACCTGTATAAATAAGGTCGTATACTATGTAAGTACCTCCCTACTTAAAACTTATTTTCGTAAATAAGTTGCGCGTCAAGGTTATACATAAACAATCTTTGTTTTGTCGATATGTTGTCAAGTTTGATTTAAAATCAAGGGCGCAAAGACCCAAATAGTGATAGGTAATGCCAATCACGAATACAGCTTATGGTTTAAATTAAATGCAATGTTCTTGCAATGCATAATAAAATAAGAAACGTGATGCAGTCTTACATAAAGCCTTAGTTTTGGATCTATTTAGAATATTAATTGTATGTATGTTAGACGATAACTACGCCGTATAGCTGGGTGACTATAATGTTTAATATATGTCAACCGCATAATATTTTTGTACTCCCTGGTATGACTAGCTTTTAGATATTTTTAGTCAAAAAACTATTGAGTAACAAAATATCAACTACACAGTTTTTTCGGTTTCCGCGATTGTCACACATTTAAATATACGCGATATAATCCGTTTAAATTCTTTTACTTAAATCTTTAAGTAGGTATCAAAATACAAAAAAAAATACAAAATAATTTATTTGCTAAACAAAAACGCAAGTACATAACATGATATGCCTAGCGGATCCCAAGCTAGGCTGAGCCTGTATCTTGGGGTCCAGGAGTGCTATTTGGGAAACAGTTAAGTTTAGTGACAAAGACAATCATAAATTAAACTAGGTACTACTATATAACAAGGACTGGAATATTTTAAACCGACACGTCAAACGTCATCAGGTGGTGTTATATGAACATGTGTGTGTGTGCGTGTGTGTAGCAGGGGAAAAATTAACTAGCCAGAATTAAAGCCTCAGCGTCGTCATATGATAGTGACAGAAGCCACTTCTTCACAATTGCTTGGACTTTACCAACTGTGCACAGTTGGATATCGTGTACTTTGCAGATATTATTATATATACGTAAATGCATATAGGCTGGTGATCGCATAGCAAAGGTTGATCTATCAGTTAAATATATTCATTAAAAAAAAGAAAAGATTGCGGATTTGAACTCTCTACCAGTCAAACACAAGGTATATCTAACACTAATATGATTTTAATAGAATTCCTGATTCAAGGGTGACCTGAATATGAAGATGACCTTCCTTCGCCAAAAAGGCGCGAGTAGACAAACCTAACAAACCTGCAAACTGTGACGTCAAACTTGTTTGCTCATTGTTTAGAAAATAACATATTGTTGTTTATTGTTTATTAAATTACACACACAAGCTCACAGTTATCACACCAACACGCTTACATGCTACACAAATACATATTATTATTAATTAGACTAAAGAAGTACATAATGTTACTTTATCACTATTTACATAAATATAATTCTTAATAACATACATACAGCTCTGCAAAAAAGGTGAGTCGTTATAGACGTCGACCTCAGGGCTTTGGATAGCCAGATCATTCAAGAGCGACAGTGCCCGATTGGTGGGAGCTTTTTTAGCGACTGCGCAATAGTAACTTGGCATAAGTAATGTTTAAAGACAACGTACTTAATTATAACAGTCTAAACCTTAAATGTTAAGGTCCGAAATATTTATAAACGCAGCTTGCTTGTTCCCTAAATTAATATCGAATTGCCAAATTACTAGATTGCCGATTTGTCCGGTTTTTTTCCAAAACCAAATTCTCAAAATACCAAATATTTTTGCCGAGTTTCCTTTTTATATCGTATTGCCAAAGCAACATGTTCTCAATTCATCATATTCACTTTAAAATCAAATTCCTATAAGTGGTAATAGGTACAGTCGAGTTCATTTACATCGAGGAGGTTAGTTATAACACAAATGTATGATGTAATTGTTTTAAGTATTATTTACGAAAAAATGACTTACTGTTGAGTTTCTTTCGGCTTTCTTCTCAACAGCGGTCTCCTCTTGCGAAATGCCGGTAGATTCACAATCTGACTTGTAAAAGTGCCCCTGTGGCCTACTTACTGAATAAATTATTTCATTTCATTTCATCTACACACTTACGAGAACAAAAATATCTTAACACGACCCTATTGTGAGGAGCATAAAATCGTGTTCAGATATTTTTGTTCTCGTAAGTGTGTAGATGTAAATGAACTCGACTGTAAGTACTAGATATTGAAAACAGTAGAAGATTAAATTGTATTTTACGAATCTAATCACATGATCAGATCAGAGCTTTGTAAATAAAAAAAAAATATTTTGGGTATTAAGCCTCTTAGGGGGGTAACATTGTGTATTGAGAACATGGCGCTTCGGCAATTTGGTATTTTATTTGGTTTAAAGGGGACGAAACGACGTAAAGTGCAGTGAGGCCTTATCTTCTAAAGATAGGCGAACTGGCGGATGATGGAAATGGAACACAGAATACCTGTTCCACTTTGTCCCTGTTACGCAAATTATCCAAATTAAAGAAGTTAAGTCGTCAACCTGTATTTATCCTTACTCGTGGTTACGACTAAACAATAAAATTGTTGTCAGGAGGTTAATATTAATACGTTGATGCTTATTGCACTGACTTGCTGGAAAAAACGTCGTATCTGTCATTGATACTGGTGTTGACTAGTGGTGGTATGGTGACCTTTTTCAATCTGTTTGGTGTAAGGTGGTTTAAGTTACAGATCAAGTGCTTAGTGACGTAATCATATATAATTTTCCAGTTAAACAATGGAGGTTCAAATGAATGTGTAATATCCAGACTTAGCTGGCACGTACCATACAAAATAGGTAGTACCTAATCGTTTTCCAAAAAAAAAACCTGTAACCCTGTTTCTTTCAGAACTTGGCGTTTCTGGATTCATCTAATTCAGTATCGATAGCATTTTCAATGTAAAAAAGAATAAAAACGTGTCTTTAATTTATCCGTTCCAATACGTCACGTTTGAATATTATGAACTATTTCTATTTGCACGAGCGTTACGTAGTAGAAACTGAAATGCCCATACAATTTTTGGGACACTTTTTTATTCTTCACATAGGAAGAAACTGGGATTCCTTTTTTTTTCGGAAAAAGCTCAGTATAGTATGCGGAATTTCGTATTACAAAATGTTTTTAGCGGAATAACAAAGGAACTATCGTCCTGTATTTTCACATTAACAGTACACAGTATCGAAAATGCCTGGAAGACCTTCTGGTCCATTGAGCCGCTAATGAAGGGGAACCTTCCATTGACTCTGAAGCGCAAACTCGTCGACATTTGTATCCTTCCTATCCTAACCTACGGCGCCCAAACTTGATCATTAACGGAAGCACAAAAAAAAGTATACAAATAAGTTTGATAGTACTAGTCGTTGCTTAGAAAATGAAATGTGGATTTCGCTGTGATAACATAACAACACAATTTAACCGTCACGAGTGTGACGTCAGTAATTCATTTTCCGGTTGTTTTGAGTAAATACCGCGGTGATAGTATCGGTTACATGCCGCATTATTTTATCTCTCGATCTAATCATTCAACAAGAGTTCCCACATAACCTCTAAGCTATACTGTTTCGTAGTACCTAGTACCTAATCAACGCGTGGTTTTAATTTAAGTTTCATTGCAGCATGTATTTCACTTTGTTTAGTAATTAAAAAAAATATATATAGTTATCAATATCTTAAAGAGACTAAATTTCATTAATGATTGCCTATGCCAATGAGGAATGACTTCGTTTTTTTTCGACTTTGCTCCTGCAAGTCCAAATGTGCTACCGTTCGTTCTCGTGCCGACAGCAGACACCTATTTAGGAAGTATAATTGAGGAAAATTTTATAAAGATTAATATTAGCTTTGTAATTGCGATTTATATTATCTAGGGAGCACGGCAGCATCCCTGCCAAGTCAGAAATAAAAAAAAAAACATATTTTATATTTTTTTAATCTACACTGTAGATTCTACAGAAAAATCTGTATTTCTTTCTAAGGATAAGGGCGGGTATTGAAACATTTCATCCATTTCCCATTGCATAAGCATTATTAAAACATGCAGTAGATAATTGAGGTCGAGACAAACAAGCATTCGTTTTAAAGAATAATTAATTCATTGTAATGAAGAGTGACACGTGCGACACTGCCTCGCTCCATCGACCTCTGATACCAGGGGCCACTCACTTATCTGTCTGACACAATTACTGCCGAAACGGCATAAAAAATGGGCAGTCTGAAGCACGTTATATTGTTATGAAAATGTTGTCCTTATCATCTCAATAATAGATACTCGTATTATAATGCGCTGGGTGTAGGTAATACTTCGTTTTTCTCTATACTCCTATAATTGGAAGTATAGAAAAATACGTTAAAACACAATTGCTCAGCTCGAAATTTCAGGAGTTAAAATAATGCAAATATTTACGGGCAAATAAAATAATCTGGTAGTTAATTAGTATTTAACCTAATCTACGTCTGATGAATACGGTGAATAAATCGCATTATTTATATCAAAAGTAAAATAATAAGCTTTAGGGTAAACTTCACGTTGAACTTAGAATACTGCGACGATTGGGCGCGAATGTAACTCTCAGGGTGCGTATCCACCGAAACTGAGCGGAGCGGAGCGGAGTGGAGCGGAGCGGAGCGGAGCGGAGCGGAGCGGAGCGGAGCGGAGCGGAGCGGAGTGGAGCGGAGAATTGCGGAATCGACCAACCACAAAAGTTAAGTGGAGCTGAGACACAGATTTCAACTCAGGTGAAACAAATTGTGGTCTCGGCTACCCAACTATGGGCTGGGCAAGTTCAGCCTGCGACCACTAGAGTTGATGACAAACTCATCGCCCTCGCAAGGGTCTGTCATAAATGTTAAATGTTTATTACTATTCCTTCAATGATCAATCTTTATTTTCGGGACCCGAAACAAGTATTTACCTAATAGGAAGTCCCAAACCTATTTAAACCAATAAACATTTTCATTTTATTCCTAAAGAGCACGGGCGCGACTTCTCCGACGACGGTGATGACGAGCCGGTCCTGACGCCCGCCATCCCCGAGGACACCGCGCACGCGCCGTACCGGCCCGTCCGGCGCTCTGACGAGGAGGTGCTGCAGCGCTCCAGGGAGTACTACGAGCTCATGGCGCAGCGGCGCTCCGTCAGGATGTTCAGCACAGAGCCGATCCCTCAGGAGGTGTTCGACAACATCATCAAGACTGCAGGTCAGTAAAGTAACTGTATTATACGCGTGTAGGCACCCGCACTCACGTAGGTTGACCGGATCTACTTAATGCTCTGATATCTTCAGAGCGACCAGATTCTGTAGGTACTTTGTAGTCTATACTGGCCAGCTAAATTAATTAGTTCCCAAATTCAGATCCGGACGAGACGTGGAAGCTAAGTAAAGACAATTTCCAACTCTACAGACAACTTGCCTCAGAAACTCAGGATGCCTTTAATAATATTATCAAAACTGCAAGTTTTCATCTTTGTAGACCATGGTTTCTCTAGACCGAGTTTCATGATAAGTATTTAGTTCCTGTTGGAGGATATTGCCAACGGCCACTTTCATTACTAGCAAACCTTAAGTCCCACGTTTGACCCGACCTGACCAAACAATAGTTTAGCTTTCGCTCTTAAATAAGATTATGTGGTGTTTTCAGGTACCTCACCATCAGGAGCCCACACAGAACCGTGGACCTTCGTCGTCGTCCAGGATCAAAAAATCAAAGAAGCTATTAGGGAGATCGTAGAAGAGGAAGAAGACTTGAACTACAGACAGAGGATGTCCCGGCAGTGGACCACGGACCTGAAGCCGTTCCGCACGCGGCCCGTGAAGCCGTACCTGTCGGATGCGCCGGCGCTGCTGCTGGTGTTCCGCCAGACGCACTCCTGGAAGCCCGACGACTCCAAGAGGATGCACTACTACAGCGAGATCAGTGTGGCCATCGCTGCTGGGATACTGCTGGCGGCTATCCAGGTGAACTTGTTTTTGATAATTTTCAGCAAACTTCAAAAAGTGGAGAATCACTTATTGTTATTTTTTTATATTTGTTACCGTAGACCTCTGTCATTTAAGAACCAATTTAAAAAAATAATAACTATTTTTTGTTCAAGAGTAGTCATCCTTCTTGGAAGGCCCATCGTGAGCAACCAAATAAATAACATATATAATAAGTGGATATTAAAAAGACACCGGTAGAATCTAGTTCTACTCGTAGATGAACAAAGATATGTTCATTTTGTACATATTATCACCTGGACTTTTTAGTAACTAATGAAGTAGCTGTAGTTTGCCACTGCAGTAGAATACATAGCACAAACTGTCTATGCTCGAAAGAAACAATAGGTTTCCGTAATCGCAGTTCACCAATCTACAAAATAAAAAACAACCTAACCTAACCTAATAAAAACAATAACTTTGCAGCTGAATTAATAAGCTCGACATCCATTCCCCGGGCATCGATGCCCAGTTGTTATTTCAGCTGCCCTGAAAATAATAACAATTTTCTTTCCAGTACTGTGGCCTCGTGGCCCTGACGTCCACGCCGCTGAACTGCAACGCGCGGCTCCGGGCGCTGCTGGCCAGGCCGGGCAACGAGCGGCTGGAACTGCTGCTGCCGGTGGGCCGGCCCCACGAGGACGCCACCGTGCCGGACCTGCAGCGGAAACCTCTGGACCAGATCATGGTCAACATCTGACCAGACTCGATTATAAGATAGGGATAAAGAACTGAATTCTTGTATTGCATAGTCCTTTTAAACACGTAATAATGCTCTCGATAAGGTCTGTCGATCGATAAAGGAGTCCATACAATTTCAATCTAAAAGTGACCATGATAAAGCCCGTTCAAAGAACGAGTTCGACTCCATCTATTGGGTCTAATTAGATATCCTAGTCTGTTATACATAAGCTTGTTCTAGATTTAAGGAGGTGCTCAAAAATTACGATTTATTCTGGTTCCTAGAAAAACGTATCTAATATAAAAATAATCAGTATGGTTGTTGCGTTTCAATTTTATTATGATTACGAATACAAAAAATTAAACATTTTTAATACTACGTTTCGAGTTTACACGAGGGCGACCGACTGATCGACGCTGGTTTGTCATGACGTGTCCCATTTGTCCTGTTTTTATTGACGAAGCAGGTGCACAAGTCTATGTCCCTTGCATCCCCCCAACCTCCGCGTGCCTCCACCACTTTCGATGACAAAATATTATCATAATTATCATATACTAGCCTAAATTTACGTGGTAGACGCCCATGATCAATTTTAGGAATGAATTTTAAGATATCATGG
The DNA here is from genome assembly GCA_947623375.1 of Apotomis capreana. Taxonomy (NCBI): domain Eukaryota; kingdom Metazoa; phylum Arthropoda; class Insecta; order Lepidoptera; family Tortricidae; genus Apotomis; species Apotomis capreana. The sequence continues at coordinate 1,228,306 of OX392500.1, read as the reverse complement.
TGGTTCGACGCTAGATCACAGTCTGTCCCGTTTTTGAAGGCACCGCAGCCATTCATGGGAAAGAATCTGGGCCCTTGGGTGGATAGCATGAAGAAACGCTTGTGAGATGTTTTTGAAGCTAAGTATTTTAAGGAATATTCCCAGCTTGAGTCTTTGAAAGAGCAGAACGTAGGGCTAAGGCGTTTGATCTCGTCCCACGTTGTTCTGTTGAAACCGATTCCAGAGTTGCTATAGTTAGAGCAGCCCCAGACTTTAATTATCAGATTGCTGTGTTCCGGGTAGTACATTTCCGGCTGAGGAGGTTCAGAACCTAGCGATAAAATCTTACACTTCGGACAGAGCGTTGGCTGATGGTTCTCCATCATTTTGGCCATGTAGATGAAATCGCTTGTCAAGTACTGGTTTGTTTCCAGAAAATAGATATATCGATTATAATTCTTGGAAGCTTGGACGTAATCGAACGCTTTATTGGCGGCCCACCACCAGAATAGTTTAGTCTGAACTAGAACCGGATCTCTTTTTTTTGAATCAACACACTGCACCAAGTCTTGGCAGAACCTTGAATCTTCGCCGGGGTAAGTGTTTGGATGCAATTGGATACTGTACGGGTAAAACAACTGCATGGCTCTGGCACACTGGATACTTCTAATCGCTTCATTTATTTCGTCATCGTAATAGTCATGTACAAAGATCAGCAGGCTTTCATGAATATTCGAAACTTCACATAACGACTCCAAGAACACATTTAAATAGGTTATATTATTGTGCACCTGAATTACCATAAATGTAGTGTTATACCTTCGAATGCTAGCAATAGTAGCATTTCCGTTATTATAAATATGCTGGCGTTCGTTAATCACCTTAATAATTTTTGTAATTTTTTTTATTTTTTGTATAACGGCAGGACTTTCCTGGAACTTGAATAAAACATCTTCCTCATTTAAAGCTTCATATTCCCTTTCAACACTTTCACTGAGACCTTTTAGTTTTATCCTTTTGTACAGAAGATAACCCATAATAAATAATATCAATATGAGAAAGAAAACTAGGCAACAAGTTACCCAAGTTTTGAGTTTCATTTTGGTTAATATAATTATGTCGTCTGGTTATTCGTTCAAATTATTCTTCATTCAAAGTCTTCAGCGATATAGTTTTCTATTTTTCATCTAAATTTCAATTAATTTTGATAATTTTAATATTGATATATTTAACCAACATACATCAACTTTTGACATGGGTTTGACCATGGTTTGACGTAGTCTTGATGAACACCACAGATACCAAACATATCTATAATAGATAGTTGATCATACGTCTGTTGATATCTTGGAATTTGTATGATATAAATATAACTAACGCTTATGCTTTAAGCTTTAACGTAGCAATATTACGTCTTTATAGCCTAGCAAGCGTCGGTCCGGCCCAGGGATGGCGGCGCTACAAACAGCTTTCATATGGCAATATGTGCATTGCATACGTCATATATATTTTGCATCATCAAACGTCTGTAGCGATATTTGAAGGATTTGTCACTAACCAAATTCAAAACATTGATTACCGATGCCGGAATGCTGCTCAATCCTTCGTCTTCTCGCGAAACAAATACTGAATCCTATTCAAGAAATTCAACTTTCATGACTGTGTGTGTGTTTCAAAGTTTTAGTTTTATTATGCAAAAATACTTGAATATTGCGGAATATTTAGTCCTGTCCTCTTTCTTTACATCAGTGACATTCGCCGAATTTCAACGTCTGCTACCAAAAATTTGTCGGTGCGAATAAAATAAATTATTACCACAAAAAAATCGCAATATGGCGTGGGTAGAAAAATCTCCTGTTGGGCAATATTTCCAAATACACCACGTGGTGAATGCCCCAACTAAGCGAGGTAAGGCTGCGCATTCACCTGGTATGTGGGATGGCACATTGCTTGTTTAGGTTTTGGTCATCGGCGTTTCCATAAACGCGTATTTAATGATGATAATGATTAGACATACGCGTACGGTGACTGGACATTCGGAGAGTCAGACGTCATGGACCAAACCATGGATTTTTAATGGTACAAATGAAGACACAGTTAACTATACCTATACACTATATTAGTTTACAAATGTACAGTTATCAGTGTCTTTAATAGTACGATTTTCTTCTGCTAGGTATTTCCCAAGATGTTCATTGGAACTACTGACAGGATCTCAACCACGATAATCCAAATTTTCTGGAAATGCTCAGTTTTAGTAGCAGTAGCTATACCACTAATTAAATCATAATGACTGTTTACTACTTGTTTTAGTCGTCACTATTTATTTAGTCGTCACTTGAATTATATCAGATCTTGGTCGATTCACTACTAGTGTGTCGGACTTCATGTAGGAGTTTACGCAAACCCACTAACGGGAATGTCTTCACGCGTAGGTACAGCCCTTCTAGCACAACTAGGTACGCTTCGCGACTCTTGTCGCGTGTCATAGCATCACCCATCACTCTCTCACAGTACAGCGAATAGAGATAGGTAATTTCTCCCACGAGAGAGATTCGCGTTGTCACAGTTCTGGTAGAGCTGCTGTGAGGAGTGTGTTCGAATAAATTACTGAAAAATTGTATAGAGAAAAAGCTAAAATTTTTTTTTAAACAATTTCTTATTAGTTATACATGCGTCGCCCTTGACTTGAGAAGAATATGCACAAATCAATATCTCTAGCATCCCCCCACCGTCCATCCGCTTTCACCTCTTTCTTTGTCATTGAACTATCAAATTTTATTGTAAAACTATTAGCAAACATCTTGTCAAATCTAATGGTGGGAATAAATTTTGAGATATCACGGGACACAGTATCCAGATCACAACCTGTTCCTTTCCTAAACGCTCCACAAGCAGTAGTGGGGAAAAACCTTGGCGCTTCAATAAAAAGCATGGAAAAATTATTGCCTCGCGTTTTCAAAGACAAGTGTTTAAGAGAGTTTTCCCAACTGACATCTTTGAAATAACAATACTGTTCTTTAAGACCTTTGATCTCATTCCACGTCGTTCTGTTGAAGCCGAACCCCGAGTTACTATACTTGGACCACCCCCAGACGCCCGCCACCAGAGCGCTGTTCTTCGGCCGGTACATTTCGGAGTGCGGATGCCGAGCTCCCAGCGACAAAAACCGACATTGCCGACAAACCGTCGGCCGCAAACGCTCCATCACCTTAGCGATATAGATGAAATCATTGGTCAAATATTGTCTAGTCTCCAAAAAGTAGATGTAACCGTCGTAATTCTTAAGGATACCGATGTGATCGAAGACGTGGTTGGCGAGCCACCACCAGAACAACTTGTTCTGTGATAGAATTGGATTTCGCTTTCTGGATTTATTGCACACATTCAATTCTTGACAGAATCTCGAGTCTTGGTCGGGGTAGACGTTTGGATGTAACTGAACACTGTAAGGGTAGAAGATTTGCATGACTCGCGCAAACCGCAGGCTTGTGATCGCTTTGTTGATGTCCTCGTCGTAGTAGTCGTGAGCGAAGATCAACAGACTTTTGCCGATTCCAATAATGCGACGTATTGACATGAAGAACAATGGTAGATGGGCTATGTTACGATGTACATGAATTATTAAAACGGTGTGATTGAAATCCAGGCCAGCGTAGTTGTCATTGTTTATGAGATGTTGAAGATCATTTATTTGATGGATGTTTTTTTTAATTTCGCGTATCTTGCCCAGATACGAAGGGTCGGGTAAGGAAAATAAGTTATGTATGCCATGTCTGTCGTCGATGGTCTCATCCTCTCGTGCATATATTTTACTTGCGGGGTGTTGTGTCCTGTAGTAGGAGAGATAGTAAATTAACAGAACAATGGAAAGGCAGATTACACTCAACGACGTCAATGATAAGGTATTTTTATTTTTCATGTGGAATCAACGCTTATTTTTGCCTTATGTTTATAGAGTATAATCTCTATAAAATTAGCTATGTAAAGGATTATATAAAATCATTATAAAATCAGCAAAAGGCTTATGACAAAACATAGATCATAACATACCTAACAGATGACATGAGTCGTCAGACAGACATAGAGTAGGTAACGTATTACCTACCACCTACCACCAATTGGATATTCAACATCAGCTGCCACACTGCTACACGTTCATTGTCTTTTGATAGATCATCTTTATAATAAAACATTCAATTTTTGAACGACTTACCACCGACTCGGCGGAGGACCTGCAGAGAACGCGCAGGGTCCACAAGAAAATGATAACTTTAGGAGTCTAATTTTTCTCATGTAACCTCTATTTATTTTCTCCTTCTTACTACTTAGGTACTACTGGGTACTGGGTACTACACTAGTTTATGACATAGATGAGTATATGTATGACTAACTGGTTTATGACGGCTGTCAAAAGTTATTGTTACAAGAAAAAATATTTAAATAAGATATATTTGGTAGTCCGAAAAAAAATTAAATTATTATCTTGTGAGTAAAAATTTAATAAAAATCGTATATGAAACGTTCCTAATAAGGTGCCCAATTATCATTTGAATGAGATTTAATTAAAAAATACGTTTAAAATGACTATCATACAAAAGACAATCATTTTTTTAATTTTACTTTGTGTTTGCTTAGTAATACTTATTACCAATATTGCGCACCACAAGCTGCAGAAGTACCATTTGAGGCAACAAGAAATGGAATATTTTTCGAAAAACATCGCACTAAATCCTGAGTATTTTATCGACGTGGATTTGCAGCTGCGCAGATTCCAAGAAGTGTCTGGTAAGCAGGACAAAATACTCGACATGGACAGAATGATGAAGCGCATAAATGAGAAGCAACACATCCACAACAGCGGAAAGTTCCCAGAAGACATGCTCAAGTTCGAACACACGGTTTTGGTTATAAAAGTTCACGAAAACATCGGATATTTGGCCGTGTTTTTAGACTCAATACGTCGAATGAAGTTAATTACAAAGAGTTTATTGATCTTTGCGCATGACTCCTACAGTGTCGAAATTAATACCTTACTAAGACGTTTACCATTCGCTAGAATAATGCAAATCTTCTATCCGTATAGTACTCAGCTATATCCATATATATATCCCGGTAGGGATGCCCGATTCTGTCGTGAAGTTGATCAATGCATTTCGTCCAACAAAAGGAACACAACTCTCATACAAAATAAACTTTTCTGGTGGTGGGTTACCAACCACGTTTTCGATCATATCGAGAAACTTAAAAGATATGATGGTTACGTCTATTTTTTGGAATCGGAGCAGTATTTAACAAGTGATTTTATCCACATGGCAAAGATGCTAGAGCGGCTTCAACCACTTTTTTGCCCGGAATGTCGCATTTTATCTTTGAGGACTGGACCGCCTCGGCCGGAATTGTATTCTCAAAACAGTACATTTATTATCAGTCTCTGGGGCAATTCAAACCACAGCAATTCAGCAATAGGCTTTAATAAACGAACTTGGTATGAAATCAAAATGAACAAGCGAGAGTTTTGCTACTTCAACGACTCCAGTTGGGAATATTCCTTACGACATCTGGCTTCGAAGACGCAACAGAAGCGGTTCCTCATGCTATCTTCTGAAGGGCCCAGAGCTTTCCCCACTACCGGTTGCGGTGCTTTTAGAAACGGGTCACACTGTACTTTGGATATGAATTTCAGGGAAATTACAGATTTTCTGCCTAAGATCCGCGAAGGGCTTTTCCCTAATAATTTTAAACTACATAGAGAGTATGGTGGTGGCGAAGAGACGAGCGCGTTGGAAGGGCGAGGGGAGTGGGAAGACGCCCGAGACAAAGAGTTTTGTATGTTCTTTGCCAGTAGAAGCAGCCGAGCCTATTATTAAGTCATACCTACACTTCAAGCTACGTATACGTATGTCAGATCGTGTTTACTGCGTCTATGGTGGATGACTATACAGTGCGTTTTATATGCCGTGAGGTCGTATTTTTATAGTATTATTTATTTTTTGTAAAAATTATATTTTGCGCTTTTGCAGATATCGTATATTATTTTCCATCTTTATTAGTATTAATTATTCGATGACGCGTTTACGATCTAATGAAACTCTCTCTCTCTCTCTCTTATCTCTGATCCCCAGATTTGTTAATTGTATGGGTTGTACTTTGGTTGTACTCAATTTGTCTCACAAATATCAACTCAATTCAACTCAATTTCAATTTTTAATATAAATGTAACAAATGAGATAAATAAATTAAAAAAAAAATTAATTAATTAAAACATGTGAGTACCAAATTTGTACATCAAGTTTCGCTGAGAATAGTTGGGATTTATTAAGAATTAAGATTTGGAAGAGATAAAGCTTAGTCATCTGGCTTACTGGAAACTGGCTAGATCTCTTGAATCTGACACAGTTTATTCTATTCCCCCTTTGGATCGTCCGGATCGCCCAACCCCCGCGGTACAAAACGATGAAAAAGCTGAATGCCTTGCGGTTGCGGGCAGTTTAGAGTCACAATATACCCCGAGTCTACTTCACGCCGATGGCACTCATATCGCATGGATAGATTCGGAAGTGGGTATGCCAGACAGATTCGTACTCATAATACGAGATTTCTTAAGGAATCGAAGCTTCCGTTACCGCATTGAGGGAACGTACTCAGACCCTCACCCCATCCGCGCTGGCGTCCCGCAAGGCTCAGTGCTGTCTCCCACTCTCTACTCTCTGTTCACGAATGACATTCCCAGGCACCCCAAAGTGCATCTGGGGTTATTCGCTGATGACACCTGTCTCTATACGACTCATTGTAAGCCTGCTCTTATTCGGCGATATCTCCAGGAGGCAATCAGCGGCCTAGGCCAATGGTTCTCTCGTTGGAAAAGAGCGCTGCAATTATCTTCCATCCTACGAACACAACATGTGCCCGTAGGTTGGAGCCAGTTAGGTAATTTGACCGACCCATCCCCTGGGTGGATCAGGTCAAATATCTTGGCGTTACCCTCGATCAGAAACTGACCTTCCGTCCTCCCCATATCAAGCGTGTTCGCGGTCACGCTATTCACATTATGAGTAGGCTTAGTCCGATGACTAACAAGCGGAGTAAAATGTCACTTAGAAATAAGTTGACGCTTTACAAAACTTGTATTCGTCCCATCATGACATACGCTAGTGTAGCTTTTGCTCACGTGCCTAATTCTCGTCTCAAGCCCCTTCAGGTCGTTCAGAATAAGTTCTTGCGCAGGATGACTGATACCCCTTGGTATGTGACCAACCTGAGCCTTCACCAAGACTTCCCATCTCCCATCTTTGGTTTTCAAAAAAAAGCGTCCAAGCGCTTCTTCGATTTAGCTCCCAATCCCAACCACGGGAACCCCCTTATAAGGAAGGCAGCAGACTACCTTCCTCGAGCTCCCGATCCCTCTGTGGATCCACCTCACAGATTGTTATTGCAAAGAGGTCGGTTTACCCGACGTCCGAAGCATGTACCTTCTGACCCGGACGATGAGACCACGGAAACCATCCAAGCGATGGTCGCCGCGAACTCTCCGAACGGCACCTCAGCGTAATCCCCGCCGGCGGGAAACTACTGCTACTTAGTTCGCGTTTTTTCTTTATCATAACCCGATTCTCTTTCCACTCTCATCCCTCCCTAAGTCAGACTGATACGGTTCAGTCTATTCACGACGCAGTCCATGCGCCCTGTGCGCCCGCGTCACCCCAACCCAAATTACCCCTGTGACGCGGAGATAATCCCATTAGCGGGTTATACTCCCACACAAAGTCCGACTACTGGTAGTGAGGGCTAACCAGCCCTGATACAGTTCAAGTCGTCTTTAAAAAAAATAAAAAAAATGGTTTAAGTAACTCAGAATCTTATTTACGAGCCATTACATGAAAATAATATTATCTATTGACATTAGTTAATAAATATGTAAAAAAAATGCAAACAATACATAACATATTATATTGTTTCAGATATATTGTTTGCTTGTGTGTATAATTTAATAAACAACAATAAACAATATAATATAAGATTTATTAAACAAAATACACAAAATAAAATAAATGATGTAAGTAGGTACCTACATTTTAAGAAACTTATGAGCTAATTAAAATATCTGTACAAATGTCCCCTATATCCCCTACATAGAATCTAAAAGCACAGCCAAATATCTGATGTTGTTCTGAAATTTTATATCCAAAAGTATGTTTTCCAACATAAGGTTGTCTTCCGTGAACTGTCTGCTGTTGTGGATGTGTTGCTTCTCGATTATTCTATTTTTGCACGTATTTTGTACAGCATACGTTTTTCGGGATATGTGTATGTGTAACACCGTATCCGGTTGGACTAAAGCAAAGGGGGCGCAGGACTTAATTTTTTTTTGATGGGGTTGGTGTCATTATAACACCTATTTATTATTGTTTTATCGTAAAGATTACGCTAAAATAAGCATGTTTTAAAGGAACAACTTTTCTCTTAAATCAAAAATGGCCGAGATATTCGCCCTCAAAGATTGATGTTTTTCAAGGGAGCTGGGAAATTTCGATGGATGTTGGTGTCATTATAACATCTATTTTTTGTGATGCTATCGTATAGAGGACGCTAAAATAAGCATGTTTTATATGGGCAACTTTTCTCTAAACTTAATAATTACCGAGATATTGAGGTTTTTAAGGTAAAAATGCTTGCTGAAAATATGGTACATGGGTTGAAAACCGAAAACTGTAGGTTAGGTTAGGTTTGTTTTGTGACCATGTATAGCGGAGCGTCAAAATGCTTGCTTACATGGACCCTCGTAAATAGTCTACTATTAGGTACCTACATCAAAATATCCCTTGAAAAACATCAATCTTTGAGGGCGAATATCTCGGCCATTTTTGATTTAAGAGAAAAAGTTTTTAATATAAAACATGCTTATTTTAGCGTTTTGAATGAAATTCTCCTAAGTATTTTATGATTCCTATAAAATTTTCACTTTTGATCAAAAATTTTCTTATCTAGCCGTATCCATGTCTATATTATCCTCTTCTCTATCTAATTCTGTTTGTAAATACTCAACTTCTTGTTGCCTCAAATGTAACTTATGGCGATTGTTGTTTAGAACCACAGACCACTTAACCCTATAGACCCCGCTTCATAAAACTTTCCCTAGTATCTCATTTTGCCAAATTGGCGGGGTGAGGAGGGCAACAAGTGCACTGTGATTGGCTAGTTAAAGGTCAGCGAGCAATGACGCATGCGGTGCAAGATTCGCGCCATTTTTGATAGTGATGGGACACACTCGAAAAAGAAACTGCAGAATGTAAGTAGATATGTTTTTAATTGGAATCAATAATAATACGATAATGGTTTAAAATGCGTTTCAATTAAAAATATTAAATGTAAATCTACTCATATTATTATTAGAAAAAACAATAAATATGAAACCAGACATTATTGCTTTAACGGAGATGTGGCTTGAACCGCTTGAGTTTCAATCTATAAATCGAAATGGATACTATACATATAAAAAGTTTCTCTTTTGGTATAATGTTGATAGTTGACACGTTGACAGGCCCCACACCATAAAATGTTTCTGTTTAGCCCAATGGTTGACTGGTAGAGAATGCCCATTGGAATTAAGTCCGCCATTTGTACACTTTTTGTTTTGTGCAATAAAGTTTAAATAAATAAATAAATACTGTATCGCAGCTGAAAGTTCTCGCCATATAACTAAGGGTGGTGGTACACTTTTCTTTATTAAAAGATTGAAATCTGATTCTAGAATTTAATTTAAAGTGGCATAATCATAAACACAACATTTCCAAGAAATCAGAAAGTGCATGTTACTCCTTAAAGACATTATAATAGGTAAGTAATAACTCTACATTTAAGCCAGTGTATTTTGCATATGCCGAAAGTATAATTGCCTGCGGGATGGGATAGGAGGCCTGAGAAAGCAGTAATGATGAGAATAATGTTTTATATTTACAAAAGAAATGTAGAAGGTTGATAGAGGGATACTTTCCAGATACTCATAGGTTATTTCTAAAAAAATCTATTCTATTCATAAAAAATCGCATTTACACTGTAATCTCGCTGTACATTTCCGTCATTACAAATCCAACAAGCAAACCAAAAATGGGGATTTTTTCGGCAGATTAATGAAGTTTTTATCAAAATCCGTTCAGCCGTTTTCACTGATGCGCGGTCAAATAAACAGACAAACAGATAAACAAACAAACGGATAAAAAGATGAACAGATAAAAATTCTAAAAACTATTGGAACGTGTTCTGTTATGGATTCTAAGTATCCCCCGCCAACTTTCTTTCGAATATCTTCCATACGTACCTACAGACTTTCGAGCCACTTCAGCTTTATTTTATGTATATATAGATGTATCGTATTTATCCAGGATATTAAGTAGTCCTTCTCCAAGATTATAACTATCTGTTTTCTAAAATTCATCGAAAATCAGCAGTTTAGACATTTATGGTTTCATAATTGTACATTTATGTACTTAACATACAATTCGATTATTCAATAATAAAAAAAGTTTTGCTTCTATAAAAAGTTCAATATTGTTTAACGGGTATCGGTTACGTACCTACGTAAGTAATTAATCAGTCACATCACTACTAAAAACACTGCAAAGGTTAGACAAAGACGGAATTACAAAATTAACAAGCGAAAGTAAGAGACAGTTGACAGTTGACAGAAGACATCAACGCGTCGCTAGGTTACCAACCTACATTTATAACTTATTACATTCTTTGTAAAATAGTAAAATATAGCTTATTTGTGAAATGAAATCCCATGGTTTTGAAGACTAGATGTTTTGCTGCATTTTCCATACAATAAGGCATATTTTGAACACTTTATAAGCCAAGTAAGCAGTGGAATATTGCATGTTACTTCGTCAACAGTCGACCGAGAACTAAGAGAGCGTTTGGGGGCGTGGTGAGCGCCTCTTGTTTGTTGAGCTTAAGCTTGGCTCACCCGGGCGCCCTTATAAGCGGGGTCTATAGGTTAAGTTGTCTGTGTTTAGAACCAAATAGAACAAGACTAATAAGTACACGCTTTTAAAATAAAATCAAACATAAAGCTTGACCAGAAATATATGAGGATTGTCAAGAGGGCGCTATTTATAAGATTGATATGGCAACAATTTTGCAACCAGTCGCAACCCACTATAATGACATTAGTTTAAATACCTGTCAGATCCACTATGTTAACCTCGTTATATAGTTTAATGGAATGCACTCTTTTCCTGACTGTTTTTCGTGTAGTAAACATGTGTAGACTTTATTTATAATCTTACTTTCACGACTGTGTTTTCGGCATTTTCTTTGGTAAAATTTAAATATTTGTCTTTTAAAGAAAGCACCACGAATGACATTGACATTGTAGACAAACCATCATAAAATCATTGCCAGTGTAAGAAATTAGTTCCAGTGAAATTCCGCAATATGGCGCATCCTCATATATTTCTGGTCAGGCTTTACCATTGTTTTTTTAACATAACGTTTTTGGTGACGCGAAAGAACCTTTAGCACTTAAAATTATAGATACAAACACTTGGACAGTAGCTAGTATAGGTAGTCTTATACCAAATTTAGAGACACAAGCAGTGTCGTCGCTTCTTGAGGGCCAGTCGGTGCCGTGTACTGGTGCCCGTAAGCTCACAGAGGCTCTACACTACAGACTAGGGAATGCAACCCGGGTACCCGGGTACCCGATTACATTTGGAGTCGGGTAAAAACCCGGGTTTTCAATTCATAAACCGGGTTTTACCCGAAATTAAGAAATCTTAAGAAAAATTAGTGAAATCATAAATAACTTATAACAAAATGTTCTATTACGGCTGTGACCCTGTAACCCTTCCTTAATGCGTTGTAACTAACTAGCTTTGCCCGCGGCCCCACCCGCGTAGAAATTGGTCTGCGTTAGTAAGCGGCTAATTCACCCCCAATTTCTCTCCCTATCCCGCTGGAGGCGGAAGTTTAAGTAAAGTTAACAGAATACGATAGTGGACTGTAGTCCAGATCCACCCGGCGCCGCACCCCGTCAGAATCTGCGCATCGATGAGGTTTCGCTGCAGAAGCATTACTTTTAACCGGGTTCCGTTGCAAACTTCGGAGGTGACAAATTCCGAAGAAGCATGATCGGAACTCCAACTTTCAGGGTTAAAGTGTGTGCTGGAAGTCCTGAAGCGCTCAATGAGTTTAGGAACTCCCCGGGTGATGTTGTAACGTTGCATTCATCCAAGACAGTGTTAATGGAATTATATGCTGCTTGTTCACCTTCGATTTCTGCCAATATCCACGTATTAAATGCCGCTGCTTGTAAATTTTTCGGCGTGAGTATTGTGAGAGCACAAACCCAAGAGTTCTCACGTCCCGTCACCCGGTTTAGGTATCCGTATACGCTCCGAATGAGGTCTTCAACGGACGGAAAGGTCCTGCAATACTTGTCTGGTAATCGAACCAGGCGTTGGTTTCCTCCAGTTTCTCCAGAAGCGTTTTTCCAACCTCAAGCAGTACCCGGGCGAATTCTTGTACATATGAGCCTCCTCCTTGTTGGACTCGCATATATTCTTAACCAGGCGCAGCTTCTGCACGCTCGGCCACAACACCGACCTCTTCGTGGCATCTTACCTCGTCGGCTCGACTACCATGCGTCACCGCAAAACGACATTTTAACGCTACCAATTGCGCGCGCCGCCCTTCTGAAGTCTTGGAGTATCCTACTACGGCCTTTTTATGCGCCATAGTACACTCGTCCCAGACGATTCAACTGCATTCCTGTAGAACTCTGGTTTTATCACCGTTTCTTGATACACCGCAGACAGGACTTTCCGTGCTGTCCGAATCTATTGGGCTCTTGAAAGTTGTGTGAGCCGTTTTGCCACCAGGCAGCAACGCAGCAGCGATTAGTCAATTATAAATTTGTTGACATCCGTACGTCTTCTAAACTTAAGAGTTAATTTGGCAAAATCCTTTCTCAGTGGCTTAATTCATGTCACAACGTATAAATTTCAGCGCCATCTGTTAGTTTATCCGGGTACTCGACGATCGTATTACATGTTTGAAAAAAAGTTTGCACCGCCTTCCTAAGTAGCGCAATGAGATTTAAAGTCTGGAATCGTAATCAAACGTGCTTTTCATTCTTAAATACCCGTAAAAACCATGAAACTCAATATTTAATACTTTTTGTTTAAGTCCGGGTATTACCCAGGTACCCGGGTTTTGAAAATAAAGGTCGGGTAATACCCGGGTAACAAAAATGACCGGGTATTGCATTCCCTACTACAGACCGTAGCTCTATTTAATTGCTTAAAGTTTTTATTATCAATTTTGTATTTTTTCAAATTACTATAGGCAGGCTATCCCCACGCGTTTCGACCGCGCGAAACATTCCGATCTCTAAGTGCCAACCCCGCGCTACAAAACGTCAGTGGGCTGCCACGCCTCGCGGCGAGCGGACAGCGTACAGTTAACGTTTCCCGCGCAACCTGTGCTGTACGATGTAGAAAAATAAAAGTCGGGCATATTGTTTTTGCGGCAACAAAGACGATTGAAAATGATTTCATTTGTTCCAGAACACATTAAACTCTCCGGAATAAAAGATATTGTTTAAGAATTAACGTTTACTGGGGCACTATTGACGCGTAACTTATTAAAGTCTGGGTATTTCTCTAAAAATCTTTATGGGGGCGCCTAGCTTTTTTTCGAATTAATTGTGTTGGTTTGATTCCATGCTGTGTTGTTATTACTGAATGTTTAGTTATACAATCAATAAGTAAAATATTTAAAGATTCACTCTATTATTCCTTATGTTTTAGAAACACGATTACTTGCAGTTAGTTTCCTCGATAGTTTTTTTTTTAGTTACCTCAAAAAAGCAACATAAACCCTTAGTATGTCATAAATACTGCAGGGAAAGTTATCAGTTTTTTAAATAATAACATAACGAGATGTTAACTATAATGTATATACTGTACATCTTACATTTTCAAAATCTGTATTATTTTAATAATTAAACCGAAAAAACATGATTTCCGCGCTCCCAGCAGAGATGGGCAAAAGTTAATCGATTAACGATTAAGATTAACTTTTTTAATCTCGATTAACGATTAAAATTGACGATTAGTTAATCTAATCGTACGAGTTCCGATTGATTTAATCTCGAAAGATTAAGTTAATGGTCGATTAATTTTTAGCGATTAAATTTTTAATCGATTAATTAATTCGATTAACTTTCTCTCGATTAATATTAGGAAAAATAAGATAAGACTTTTTGTAAGTCTAAGTCCCTGCCTAGAACATCTTAGAGTACCGCACTATAAAAACCATCTTGTATTACTGTAACAAGAGGGAAGAGGGAAGAGCGGAGGGCGGAGAGCGGCGATCGGAGAGCGGAGAGCGGCGATCGGAGAGCGGAAAGCGGAAAGCGGAGAGCGGCGTGCGAAGAGCGTAGTGCAGCGTGCGGAGAGTGGCGTGCGGAAAGTGGAGAGCGGAGTACGGCGTGCGGAGAGAGGAGAGCGGTGTGCCGAAAGCGTAGTGTGGCGTGCGGAGAGCGACGTGCGGAGCGGAGAGTGGCGTGCGGAGAGCGTAGTGCAGCGTGCGGAGAGCGACGTGCGGAGCAGAGAGTGGCGTGCAGAGAGCGGCGATCGGAGAGCGGAGAAAGGCGTGCGGAGAGCGGAGTGCGGCGTGCGGAGAGCGGAGAGCAGCGTGCGGAAAGCGGAGTGCGAAGAGCGGCGTGCGGAGAGCGGCGTGCGGTGAACGGAAAGCAGAGAGGCGGAAAGAGGGAACGGTCGGATGCAAAGGTAACCGAACGTAGAGAATGGTGTTCAATCGTCCTGAAGTGGGCAACCCAGTGGGAATCGGGTTGTCTGGACGCCACGCCTCTGCTGACTAGACTGGTTGACCAAACGAGCGAAGGCACGAGAAAAAGCTAGCGTTTACATAACGGAGGCAACCCTAGCGCACATTCCAATGACGTTGCGTCATCCGCGGGAGGGGGCATCGATAGCGGTGGCAACGCCTGCCGTCCAAACAAGTGGGGTATCTGTTACGTAGTAACTTGTATATAATCTGTGCTATAGGTCTACAATTTCATACGTGACACTCCCATTGTCCGTGTGGGGGCGGGAGACGGTACTACTCGATGACACATTGCCGCCATATTGATCACCGCTACACACGATATTTACATAACGGATATATCTGCCGATATCCCTAGCAATATTCTGCATGAACGTAATTTGTTTATACGAATATAATGTACTTAGTTGTGACCGATTAATCATTAGGAATAAAAAGTTGATTGATTTATGTAAGTAATTTAGGAAGTAAGGTAAGGACAGTAAGGACGGTTATTTGTACTTTGATGTTCCATTAAATTTGGATCTGCTTTAAGTTTTTAAAATGGCTTTATACATTCAGACGGGCATTAATCGCGATTAAATTCATCGACAGACTCTTCGACTAACGATTAACTAATCGTCATTTTAATCGATTAAATTTCACGATTAAATCTCGATTAAGAGTTGGAACACGCTCATTTGTGCATTTTACGAAAGTACAACATGTCTTGTCATGTGTAAACTAGAAAAAAACATTCTAGTGTGCTGTGTGAAATAAACTTTTTACAGCAATACACGGTGGTTTTTATAGTGCAGTACTCTAAGATGTTCTAGCTAGGGACTTATAAAAATATCTTATTTTTTCCTATTAATCGAGAGAAAATTAATCGATTAAAAATTTAATCGCTCCATATTAATCTACGAGCAACTTAATCGGGATTAAATTAATCGGAACTTGTACCATTAGATTAACTAATCGTCAGTTTTAATCGTTAATCGCGATTATGTAGGTTAATCTTAATCGTCAATCGATTAACTTTTGTCCATCTCTGTATACATTATATACAATTTGTTTGGCTTGCCGTCCAATAACTGTGCCTATCGGCGGACTCATCGTTGCGTGGTAATCTCTTGTGGGTTTTGTTACGTACAGTCGTGCTCTTATACACAAGTTACTGCCAATATAATTTACTCTGTGCCGCCAAGAGCGAAGGCGGCCGACTGACTCTCCAGGCTGACAGGCCCGCCGCCCCCACTCTTCATACCGCTACTATTCTTTCTATTGAAAGGGACGCTAGCTTCGTGCGTGCGGTTTCTGTCGGATCGTTGCCTCTTCAGTTGTAAAATATATCCCATCAAAAACATAAATGTAAAATGAGAGCCAAGTTCAATATCGCGTGCACTTCGCCGACAAAAGAATTGGGATCTGCAAGGGCGCCAAGTTCTTTGCCCTAAAATTTTAAGATACAAGGACATGCGACATACTCGATGCATTTATTTTACTTGGGGTGTAATTCAATATCAAGATTTGACTTGGCTAGTTTTCACAAACTAACTAAATTTTATAAAAGTAACATAGTCATAGTTCATTATCAAGCTAACAGTAGGTATAAGTAACAAGACGTACACTAACTTGCGTACTTACCTTTACGAAAATAGGTTAATGATTTGATTGATTTTGATTTATAATATAAATTTATATTTTAAAACTAGCCAAGTCAAGTCTTGATATTGAATTACACCCCAAGTAAAATAAATGCATCGAGTATGTCGCATGTCCTTGTATCTTAAAATTTTAGGGCAAAGAACTTGGCGCCCTTGCAGATCCCAATTCTTTTGTCGGCGAAGTGCACGCGATATTGAACTTGGCTCTCATTTTACATTTATGTTTTTGATGGGATATCATTACTTTTTGTACAGAAATTATTATGATGTGTAAATTACTTAATTATTATTTGTTAATTAGTTCTGTGTGCTATTCTAGTACATCTTTTGAAAGTTTTGAATAAACAAAGAATTTTCCAAAACAGTTAGTACGTATTGGATTTTTATGTGCATGTATGTGTCAGTGTGTGCGTGTGAGTGTATAGGTATGCTATTCTAGTATATCTTTCAAGCAAAAAAAGAATTTTCCAAATCGGTTTATAAATGACAGAGTTCTGAGGCAACAACCATCAATAATAATAATAATAAAAAAACATAAAAAAATCACTGTTTTCGATTTTTATATGTATACACACACAATTACTAAGCTGGATGCCAAATTTCACCTTTCTAGGTCACCTGGAAGTGGGTTAGGTTTTTGATTACTAGTGAGTCAGTCAGTCAGTCAGTCAGTGATAAAAATACCGTTTTTTGGACTTTAATATCTCAATAACTATTTAACCTATATTAATGAAATTTGGGGTTCTACTTGTTCTAAAGGATCTTAATACATAAGCCAAATTTCATTTTTTTATGTTAAATAGATTTGGAGTTATTGGGGGGTCAAAAGTGGCTCCAAACGGTTCGTGTAATATAACACACGGCTGCTGCTCGCCAGTTCCTGCGGTGAACTTGGCTGGACACGCTGCCGCGTGTCTAGATTTTTTGGCTTTGTATTACGGTTTAATTTTGCGTGCACACTTATTCTGAGTGCACACTCCTATTGTTCTACTTAATAGCTCCATGGAAAATACCTTCTTGTTTTATTTGACATTAACTTAACCTTTGACATCCGTCATAGGCGGGTTTTAGTGTCACGCGGACCGTCGCGCGGATCGCTCCGCGCGGAGCAATATGTATGTCATGTCCGCGCGGACCCGTCCGCATATTACTCTAAAAATCGTACGTGATCCGCGCGGACGGTCCGCGTGCGGTCCGCGTGACACTAAAACCAGCCTTAATCATAAACTGCTAGAGAAGGCGAAAATTTTATAAAAAAGCTTTTAGTTTTGTAGCTCTCAAATTATAGTATTATTAGTATTTACACCATTTTGGGAAAGCTCGTTTTCATATTTTATACCTCAACTTTTACATTGAGAAAGCAAGCTCAGAAATAACTTTTACGACAAACTACTTATACCTCAGACCAACAAAAAAAGATAGACATGACAGCACGAACAATCTAATGAAGCCATTTTATACTACGCCACATTAGTACTTACATGGCTCACGCATACAAATACAATCAAAACTACGTCAACTGCTCCTCAGTACGCGGCGCGCAGCGGTGAAACTGACATGTTGAAAAAATGGTCTCCTGCGTTGTAAAAGGGTGTACAAAACACAGTGCGTCAACCAAAAAGTCGGACGGAGTAACTTATCACGTATAAGTATCAAAATAACATCTTAAAATCATTTTTAATAAACATAATAAACACTGAAAACCTCAACGGTCTGTCGAAGTGACAAAGCATGAGTGTTACCAGAGTAAGATTTCTAATTACCCCAAACGATTACGGACCTTACATGAAGTCATAGTCAGCGCCTACTTACCTCTTTGATTTGCTATCTCTGTACCTACTAATAATTATTGTTTATGTTTTAAACATTTAAGGTTCCCAACTAATATTAAAAGAAAGAATATTTGGATAGATTTTGTTAGAAAGAGCCGAAACGAACCAAATAAAAAAAGCGCCGTTTGTTCGAATCATTTTGATAATAACGATTTATACACAACAAATCGAGGACTTCGCCGTCTGATCAGAACCGGATATCCTAAAAAGGTTTATTTTTAACTAATTTTGTCCTTTTAATTAATTAAAATGTGTACAATCCCAAAGTTACCTATTATTCGTAATATTTTTCAGTGGTAAGGTTAAAATACGAACTTTTTTTACCCGTTTTTTTGCATAAATTTATGGATACAACATTATCTAGGTAAATTCGCTTATTATTTATTTAATCACTAGAATTAAAAACTACTAAAAATAGTCGCGCGTCAGCGCTTGCAGAGGACGGACAGCTTTGAACCGACTGAAAACAGGCATAGGAAACTGCGCTTATATCTGGCACAAATGGGGTTGGAGCATGTCACCTGCTTGCGACTGCGGACATCCAGTTGAGATCATCGAACATATAGTCATGGAGTGCCCTCTCACAAGGTTCAAGGGTAACTTAGATGACACCGTGAACATCTCCGATGAAGCGGCTGCCTACTTGAAACGGGCAAAATTTTAATTTTAGTTATTATCTTGATTATCCAGTGACCTATAATAATGCCATACGATAAATAAATAAATAGTGAGATTAAATATGTAATTATAAAACACAATTACGAAATTACAAAAATAAATTACAAATTAATTGGCAATACTCGCGCATAGTTTCAGTCACTCTCTTTCAACAGCCGCCATCCATCCGCAAACAAATCGCAGGAGTGTTGCATTGCACCATATTGCACTGAACTGAACTAGTTAAGGGCGTTAAAGAAGAAATCATAGACAAGATAGAGAACTCTTTAGAGAACTTTTAACATATCACCCAAATTACAGGGAGCTTTTCTTTCAGGTGGCAACACTTACACGCACACACCTTTAAAAAAGTGGGTTCATTAGATTGTTCGTCCTGTCATGTCTATCTTTTTTTGTTGGTCTGAGACTTATACTATATCTTTGACATCAAAAAAATATTGTGTCATTGTTCACTAAAGTTGAATTTTAAATTAGACAAAGTGAGACAGATGTCGTAATTTATATTTTCGTTATTTAGAAATTATTTCTTAAACAATGAATGAGAAAATACGTACCTAATTGCTTATATTAGATTGACTTTTATTGATAAAAAGAGATATGTTGAAACCAAATTAAAGTTAATCAAATTGCGCTCGTAAAAAATTGCGTCAGTTGACTCCCCGGCTAATTTAAAATCCGACTTTACATCTCTACAGAGATCTTTTTTGTTAGGTCTAATGCCTGTCAGAGTCTGTGACGAGAGTGATATTATTATATCTGTTCTGTGATGACGACTCATGCCATTTTGTAGTGGTTAGATTTGTTATTTCTTGTACCCAACTTTATTTCTTGATATTACTCTTTAAACGTAATAATACCAAAAAAGTATTCAAGTGTATATAAAAATAAAAACTATGGTTCTAGGAAAGTGGCTGAGTGGAACCTGCTATTGCATTGCTGCATTAATATTATGCAGCGTATATCTGACCAACTACAGGAAACCACACCGCACAGTTAAAATCTATGCACAAGACTCTGAAGCAATCGACGACAGACATAACATAAATAACGTGAATAGATTCCCAGATCCCAACGATCTGCGCAAGCTTCGGAAGATTAAGAGAAATATCTTGCAGATAAATGAACGACAACATGTCATAAACAATAACAACTACAGCGGTCCGGCCTTCTATCATACCGTTTTAGTCATTCGTGTAAATCCTGACATAAAGTATTTAGTCCTATTCTTCGAATCCATACGCCACATTGTTGGAATCGGTAAGAGTCTATTGATCTTCGCTCACGACTATTACGACGAGGACATCAACAAAGCGATCACAAGCCTGCGGTCCGCGAGAATCATGCAAATCTTCTATCCCTACAGTGTTCAGTTGCATCCAAACGTCTACCCCGACCAAGACTCTAGATTCTGTGAAGAATGGAATATTTGCGGTAGTGTTAGCAAGAGGAATCCAATTTTATCACAAGACAAGTTGTTCTGGTGGTGGGTCACCAACCAAGTCTTCGATCACATCGGGATTCTTAAGAATTACAAGGGTTATGTCTACTTTTTGGAGACTATGCAATATTTGACCAACGATTTCATCTTTATGGCCAAGGTGATGGAGCGTTTCAAGCAACGTTATTGTTCCGAATGTCGGTTTTTATCACTGGGAGCTCGGCCTCCACAACCCGAGCTGTACCGGCCCAACAGCAGCGCGCTCGTGGTGGGCGTCTGGGGGTGGTCCAACTATAGTAACTCGGGGTTCGGCTTCAACAGAACGACGTGGAATCAGATCAAAGGTCTTAAAGAACAGTTCTGTTATTTCGAAGATGCCAGCTGGGAAAACTCTCTAAAATACGTGGCTTTGAATACGAGAGAGAATAATTTTTTCATGCTTTTTATTGAAGCGCCAAGGTTTTTCCCCACTAATGGTTGTGGAGTTTTCAGAAAAGGAACACAGTGTAATTTGAGTATGGTCTACCGAGATATCTCAACATTTATTCCTACCATTAGATACAAGTTTTCAGCTCATAATTTTAGTTTAAAATTTGATGGTTCAATAACGAACAACGAGGTGAAAGCACAGGGGAGCTGGGGGGACGTGAGAGATCGAGATTTGTGCATGTTCTTCTCCAGTAAAGGGAGCCGCGTGTATTGCTAATAATAAATTATTGTTTAAATCATAAATCTAGTTTTCTTTCAGAAATATTTTCCGTTTGCCAACAGTTTTAGAGCACACAGATAATCTTTATGAAGATACAATGGAGGAACAGTACTTTGTCAGGATTAACTCCGCCATTACCGGTCCCAAGCCTGGATGTGAAAGGAGGAGGGTTCGTGAAAAGTGAACCACTGACTGGTAAAAACCTTGTAAAAGCCTTGGATTTCCCTAAAAGATTGGCTCTGCGAGCACGGCCGCAATGTTGGCAGCCCCGTCGCCGTGATCGGGATGCTGTGGGCTAATCACCTGCACATTCTTAAAGGTGATTCTTGAAAGGGTCAATTTACACCGTCCAGAAGGAAAAAGTACCCGCACAGTTTTAAAATAACTGACCATAATATTTTTTATACATTACATTAGCACCTATTCTAACTGGGGCACGATTTATTTTTTATTTAAGCTAAGAATAACTAACTGTAAAAAAATATCAAACACAAAACTTTATTCCCTTGGTGCGTCCATTCGCCATTTTGTGAACAAACTACCCTGAAAAAAACATGTTATGAATTGAAATCAAGTATTGAATTGAGTTAAACAGAATATTTAACTTATTTGTTTAAATTTGTATCGTAGTTTAAAAAAAATATATGCTAAAGGTTTGTCCAGAGCTAAGCTATGATTCCTCTGGTGTCTCACTTAACACGGCGCACAACCCCGCTTAAACGTCATCTGACCCGTTGCGATCGCCGGGCTTGACAAACGTCAGTAACGCTTCCAGCTGCGCAGGGAATGGTCGCGACTCGTTGCTAGAATTCTTAGCTATGAAGGCTAATATATGATTCCCTGGACTTTGGTTCACTGTGGTTTTGATTCCCTTGTATTTTTATATAAAATCTTATCCCTGTAATTGGTACATAGTGTTAAGTAAAAAGGAAACTACATGAATGCCTGCATTTGTTGACTTAATAGTTATTCTTATAATAATACCAGTTTCGGCAGAAACGTCAAGAAACATACTTTTTTTTATACCCCTGGTTCTTATTCCCTTGGCCATTGAACAAGGAAATCATAGTTTACTTGCGTCTTCTTGTAAAGAAAAACAATTTTCCTTTAATGCGCGTTGCAGATGACTGATGATTAATTTATTTAGAATTTTATTCCATTGATTTCTATCAATGGAATAAAATGAAAATGACCTTCTGGTCTCAAATAATTTTGAGCTGAATCCAAAAGAGAATGCTTTTGCCTAGCAAAGGGTAGTAAAATGGGTAGAATAGCAGTAGTTGTAGTGGAAGAACGGACTTTTAGCGTAAGGTACTAGGGAAGGGTGATCTGTCCCGATGCGATAACTGGCGCGGCATAACTCTGCTACCAACTGTAATCTTGCTCAATCGCATCGCGTCGTCAGTAGCTCAAATTTTACGTGATAAGCAAGCCGGTTTTCGCCCTGGTTGCTCCTGCACTGACCACACTAACACTACGCAACCTGATAGAACAATGTGTCGAATGGCAGTCGGAACTATTTAACCTTCGTGGATTTCGAGAAAGCCTTCGATACCGTGAATCCTCCGCATCATTCGTTCGCTGTACGAGGGCCGTACATGCAGGGTGGTTCACGAGAAGGAGCTTGGATCACTGTTTCAAATAACTGCAGGTGTTTTTTTTTTTTTTTTTTTTTATCAAGGACCATTCTTTTTCCCCCTGATATTGATTCAGAGCTTATTTCTTTTTAGGACTTAACTTTTTCTTTTAACTTTTTATATATCATCTTTTTTAAAGCTTTATCTTTTGCTTTCTTAAAACTTTCTTTTTTCAAACGGTAACTTATAACCTTTGAGTATTTATAAATACTCAAAGCTTATAACTAAGAGTGCGCGCCGGGAAAAATCCATCATGGACGCCAGAGAAGGGAGGCTCTGGCAGTGCTGGACTTCAACCAGCTAAAAAAACCCGGCGCAAGCTCTTTACACCCATTTATTTATTATCTAAGTTGGCATGCAGTTCCCCGCATGCTAGGGGATTACTAACTTTTTAAAAACATCTAAATTAAATTTAAGCCTTCAACCTACGTACACAACTCCTCATCCGATAGAGGCCGACGAGGATTCGGCTAATTACATACGTTTCTCGCATTGCCAACTTTTGCCTAATTCAATACTATATAATTCAATTAATAATTCCAATAATTCATTTTATTCATTAAACAATATGAAAATTTTTCGGTATAATTAAAACTACACTGTAAAGGGGTGAACAGAATATTTAGAATAGCACATAAAAACATGAGATAAAATAAATATTAGCCTTCGGCAATCAATATTGGTAAAAATTTTCGTAGCAATAAGACTCAATAATTAATTAATTCATAATATTTCCCTGCCTTCCATCAAGAGGCGATGTGTACTGACTATATATAGGCCGCCTTACCTGACATAGAGTTGCGCCCCTATTCATCAGTAAAGCAAATAAAAACAGCATAGAAAAAACAGTAAAAATAATTAAAAGTAAATATGTAAAATTAAAATCTTAAAAATGTAAAAATGTAGAAATAAAACGGTAGGACATTAAAATCTTTAGTAAAATGGTGCTCGGTGAAATTAAATAAAATTAAGTACACTCAATAAAAGGTATTATGAGGAAAGCAACAGTGTAGGCATCCCAAGAGACTATACAATTTGTGTCTCAGCTATAAACAATTTATAGTAAAAGTGTAAAAATATAACTCCCGATCAAAATTAGATAATAATTAAAACTGCAAAAATAAATAAG
This sequence comes from Apotomis capreana, assembly GCA_947623375.1. Taxonomy (NCBI): domain Eukaryota; kingdom Metazoa; phylum Arthropoda; class Insecta; order Lepidoptera; family Tortricidae; genus Apotomis; species Apotomis capreana. The sequence goes on along the minus strand of OX392500.1, from coordinate 1,204,405 downwards.
TAAAAATCACAATTGTATATAATAAAACTGTAAAAATTTATTAAAACTGTAAAAATAATTAAAACTGTAAAAATATCCTAGCTAAAATCAAATAATTAAATAAAATTGCAATTTCAAAAACCCTAACTTTCAAAAAAAATTTCTACACTATCTTAGACCCATTTTCCTTTCCAGCCCTGCGTAGAGTGCGCCTAGCGAATGCCATGAATGCAGTACGGGCATCGTCACCTTCCATGATCGTTTTGACGTTACTGGCAGTGATCGTCATTCCCATCCTGCTCTCGCAGTCCAGTCTGTCTATCCCGTATATCGGGCAGTCTGAGAGTATGTGCGTGATGGTTTCCTCTGACTGGTCGTCGCAGGAGCAGAATGGGGAGTCAATCAGTTTGAATCTGTGGAGGTACTGCTTGAGGCCTCCATGACCAGTAAAGAGCTGGGCGTTGGCGTTGTCAGTGGTGACTTTTGCCAGTATGGACTTAGCCTTCCTGACATCGTCAAAAAACAGCCTCGTGCCCGCCCCCGTTACTGACTGGGCATATCGTTCCTGCCATTTCTCAAGAGTCCTGATTCTTAGCATCCGTTTGGCAAAGGACAACGGGTACTTGTCGTACGCGGGTGCTCTCTTGTTTTTAAGCGCCGCGTTCTTGGCTAATTCGTCGGCCCTTTCATTACCGGCAATTCCCACATGGGCTTTTATCCAGTGGAGATTGATCGAAGTTCCATCCCTCACTGCCTTGTCGATTTTTGACCTTATCTCCACTGCGATAGGATTCAAAGTATTTGGGTCACCGATGGATTGTAGGGCTGACCTCGAGTCGCACAAGATGTTTGCAGTGTGCCTCTTGGTACTAGCCATATCCACTGCCCTATGAACCGCTACCAACTCTGCCTGGAACACGGTACAATAATTCTCCAACCTGAAGCTGGAGGTCTGGACTTCGTCCTCTCCCCGCCACACTGTCACTGCAGCACCGACCCTGCCTTCGATTTTACTGCCGTCGGTATAGTAGCATGATGTCCCCTCCGAGACACTGCCGATATCCTCCTCGGACAATATGTGACCAAAACCAATGCGCTGCCTCTGCGCGGGGTGTGGCAACTGAGCTGGATGGACCCGCAACTGTAGGGGTCGCCCAGGCAACTCAGCCAGTGGCTTGCCTCTCTTGACTTCGTATAGGTCAAACTGCTCTGTCAGGCGAAGGTCGAGCGGCAGGTGGTAACTGCAGGTGTTAAGCAAGGTTACCTCCTATCACCGGTTTTATTTGTGGTTCTGTTGGACGATGTCATAAGAAAAGTCATCGCTAAACCAAGAGGCTAAGATGGAGCACAAACGATCTTGAGGTCCTAGAATAAGCGGACGACATCGTGTTGATCTCGCCAACTCTTGCCCATCTAGAAGCAAAATTTGAGAGCCTTCAAGAAGAAGCCGAAATAATGGGCCTGCGTAATGGGCCTGCGTAATGGGCCTGCGAATCAACAAACAGAAAACAGTCGACATACAAATAAAGTCTAGAAAAATTGGGCAAGTGCGAGCCCGACTCGCGCATGAAGGGTTCCGTACCTATATATATATATAATCTATAACAAGTTTGTTGTATGGGAGCCCCCTTAAATATTTATTTTATTTTATTTTTAGTATTTGTTGTTATAGCGGCAATAGAAATACATCATCTGTGAAAATTTCAACTGTATCTCAACAACGGTGATAGCTAGATCACCGTTGTTGAGATACAGCCTGGTGACAGACGGACGGACGGACGGACGGCGAAGTCTCAGTAATAGGGTCCCGTTTTTACCCTTTGGGTACGGAACCCTAAAAACGAAAACTCCGGCGTTGCGAGGAGAAAGCCTAGACTCAGTTTCCAAGTTTGTATAGGTACATAGTTAGTGTAATAACTTGCCAAAGAGGAACAAACGATCATGTTAACAACAGAATCAAAAAAGCCAAGGCTGCGTTTGCCCAACTAAAGCCTGTTTGGGAGTCCAATGTGATCACACGACACGTTATAGATTCCCTCTTCGAGTCTATCGTCAAGTCTGTATCGCTGTTTGGCTTCGAGACGTGGAGAGTGACAACAGGCCTGTCGAACAAGTTGCGAGTCATCGTCAACAAGTTCCTGAGGTCTATTCGCCGCGTATTTTGTCAAAAAACAATGAGAAACGAGTACCTGTGGAGGATATGTCTCTAGTCCCCCATAAATGTAGACTCTTGGCGGCGCACCATTGAAAGCGAGTTGCGAGCTATCGGACTGAGCTCGAATGTGGCTAAAGGAGTAGATGTAGATAGAAAGACGTGGCGCGAGCTTATGTAGGCCCTCTACACCTTCGGAGTGCCCTACGACAACAACAACAACAACAATAACAATAAAACGTGATCTTAATATTATTCCCCTGTCCTTTTTTTATGATCCCATTGGCGTTTTTCTTATTCCCATGTCACTTTTTCTTATTCCCCTGGCAGTAAAAACATAAAGTGGTATATTTATATACCAAATTGACCACAAGTGATGCCTATTCGATAAATCTGCATATAATTAAATACAATTTCATATTTTATAGTAAATAGGTTGAAAGTTGTAAAAATAAAAAACGCCAAGGTAATCACATGAAGAATCCGATTCTCAAGAATGATCCAAAAACATACTGATTATGAAACCTTCAAAGAGAAATAATCGATCAATCACTGGGGTACCATAGGACATCAACAACAACCTTTGTAGGACCTTATTAACTTTACTAGGGCATCCTAATGGGCTCTGCGGATTTTCAACTGCCTTCTCGTATCTCCTCTGCATAATAATGGTAAGGTTTTTAGGATTTCTACATACTTGTCTCCAAACGGTTCGAAGATACCTACTGGTCATCATCTAAAGACCTGGCACTTGAAAGTATAAATTGCTGATAGCTGTCCTAGTAATCATGTGCATTGATGTCACGTCAATAGCAAAAACAGGCGGTGAGGGTGACCACTACATATAATTAATAGATGCCTACTTAAGTTTTGAAAGAAAACATTAAGTTTACTACTCGGCTACGTTAAGTTTGCACCTGGTATCTAATTAGCGGCGAAAAATTAACGTAAGTGGGTTGTTCGTATTTATGTTTTTTTTTTTTATTGTTTATACGGTATAACTTTTACCTACAAATTAGAGATCTTTTTTCTCATTTTTTTTCTTTTTTGTGATTTACCTAAAAGGTACTAATTTATTTATTATTAAATATTATCTAAATGTACACCAGAATATTAAAAAAAATACTTAAACTAAGTTATAAATATGTACAAGTCTGATAAAGAATAACCTAACTTAAACTAATCTAACCTAAAAGAGCCCGCCCTGCATTATACCTGGCTCAAAGTTCCCCATAATACCAGCAGCGTTGCCCCGCTGAATGGCTATGGACACCTGCTGAACCAGATAGGAGCCAGAGCGGGGATCGCAGCCCCTGTCTCTTAGTCGTCGTCCAAGTTCCCTAAACAGATTGCGGCCTTCAAGACTCCATGGTCCTGCTGTCTCCACAGCGACTGGCACAAACTCGTATGCTGACTCTAGAGCGGAATACTTGGTGTGCTTTAATTTTGCAGCATTTTCCGCCGCGGAGCCTGCATACCGACAAGTTTGTCTCAAATGGGATGCAGCAAATGTACCTACTGACACATATGACATCCCATAGGAGGCAGCGTCCCCTGCGCCAAGGTATTAAGAGTTAGCCCATCTGGTCTCTTACCGTCTGTGCGGCTTAAACCTGGTGGCTCCAAGATACAAGGCACATTAACTGAAACCATGGCGCGTCGGATGATTTCGTTAATTAAGTGGTGCCTTGGGAACCGACCGGCGCACCTTTGACAGCTGAGGCCGTGATGAACGTTTTCCTCTACCGTTACTCCTCGTCTTATTTTTCTCATTTGTACCAGAAGAGCTTGCTTTTTGCCCAATTTCATAGTTCTGTGTCAACAGGACTAAAAACTAAACATATAGGTGAAAAACTTAACTGAAGGACATGGTTTATGAAAGTAATAACGTGTCTGTTTACAGAAATTGGTGTTAGGTATATATTTGAATTAGACGATAAGTTTGGCGCAGTTTGTTTTGCAGACACCTGCCTACTGAGCCGGCGGTCCCGGGTTCGAATCCCGGCCAGGTCAAATATTTGTGTGATGACCTCGAATATTTGTGCTAGGGTCATGGTTGTTCTATGTATTTAAGTATATATTTATCTAACTATATATTGTCGTCTAGTACCTTTAACACAAACCTTCTTGAGCTTAATTTGGGACTAGATCGATTTGTGTGAGGTGTCCGATATTTATTATTATTATTATTTATATTATTTTGACGTAACTTCCATACATAGTCTACATACACCTAGTAAACCTAGTCATTTAGTTAAGTTTTTCACCTTTACG